>BMAW01015277.1:7899-71564 GCA_019974015.1 Nephila pilipes | reverse complement strand
CATAAGGATTTAGCTTCGCATGAATACACAAATGGGTCCTTAAACTATAACTATACAAGAAAGTCTTCTTACAAATTTCACAAGCATAAGGCTTTTCACCTGTATGAATACGCGAATGAATTGTTAAGTTCCCCCTTTGCGAAAAAGCCTTCTGACAAATTTCACAGACATAAGGCTTTTCCTTTGTATGAATACGGATATGTTTAATAAAGCTCCCTCTTAATGAGAAATCCTTCCGACAAATTTCACAAGCATAAGGCCTTTCCCCTGTATGAGTTTAGTTTAGTTTAGTTTTTATTAACGTCGCACTAGAAGCAACACGAGGGCTATTGGCGACGGACCTCGTAATTTTGAACCACGGTCAAGTGACGAGGACGACACCTGAGCTGGCACCCCCCTCTCCTAACATCCACACCACGCCAACGGGAGGACTTTGGGCCCCGAACAGATTTAACGTGCATCAGCCCCGGCTACACGGCGGGTCTTTGGCGGCCAAGGATCGAACCCGCGACTGAACGAAAACCGCCGGTCGCTAGTCCACGACCTTGACCACCAGGCTACCGCGGCCCCTTTCCCCTGTATGAATACGCGAATGAATTTTTAAGCTCCCCCTTTGCGAAAAAGCCTTCTCACAAATTTCACAGACATAAGGCTTTTCCTTCGTATGAATACGCAAATGTTCCTTTAAGCTCTTACTTATTGAGAAAGCCTTCTTACAAATTTCACAAACGTAAGGCTTTTCCTTTGTATGAATACGTAAATGTATCTTCAGGATCCCCTTTTGTGCAAAAGCCATCTTACAAATTTCACACACAAAAGGCTTTTCCTTCGTGTGAATAAGCAAATGAGTTTTTAAGTTACAACTCTGTGAGAAAGTCTTGTAACAAATATTACATACATGACGCTTTTTCTTTGAGTGAATAAGAAAATGTCTCTTTAAGCAACTGCTATCGGAGAAAGCCTTCTTACATATTTCACAAATATAAGGCATTTCCATCATGTGAATAGGTGAATGAATCTTTAAGGAACCACTCAACTAGATCGTTTTCTCACAAAAATAAGGCTTTTCCTTCGTAAGAATACGCAAATGAATCTTTACTAAACGAACATTTTTAAATATTCATTCAAGCATAACGATTAATTCCATTCACGTGCAAAATCATATACAAAAATTAAAATCATACATTCATTGATTTTTTGATTGATACAGAATGTGGAGTTGCAAAGGCCATTATTCTTTTTTAAAAAGTTATTTTCTTCCAGATTCAAAAATATCAAAATATTTCATCCACTGCAAAACAGCTCTAGGTTGCTTATTTAATTATTTTTTTCTATTACGATGGAAGGTATGGAAGCTTTCACTGAGCGGGTTTGAAGGTTTTTTTTTTTTTTTTTAAACGTGCCAAGATAGCTAAACTGAGCAATTAACTTTCCAATATGGTAGTCGTCCAATTGCGTCTACGTTACACAAGATGACGTAAAAAAAATAATAGAAAAGTTGAGTAATAAGGATTTCCCTTCTCAACATAAAAAAGTTTCCCTTTTTGGATCAATTGAAATTTTGTAAAATTAATTCTTTTTAACAGTGTCGAGTTCTGCTACATTAAAAAGTTTTTAATACGACTAAATCCTTTGTATTGATTGTATATGTTAAAATATAGTACATTCTTTACACCAATTTTGAGCACGTTTTATTTATTAAGGAATTTTACAATACTCTTAGAAGAATATTTTAAATACTGTTAAAGAAATTAAAAATTTATAGAGGTTTTATGCTCTAGATAGGAAGAAGTATGACGTGCACGCTGGAACGGATATTTACTACATTTCATTTTGTATAGAAATTACAGCTTTGTTATTTGCAGCATTTGATAATTATTAAACTTATGGAAACATACTATTTAATCATAAGGGAAATACAAACGGCTTATAAATTTGTGATCATGACTTCAAGTGAAGTTTACTCCAATTGGTGACGAGTCCCCGGAATACGCAAAGGATCCTTCTCTATTTTTGATTCTCTTCTAGTCAACCAATTTTACTTTTTCGATTTCCAAACTTCTAGATCATAATTACACCTTGTTTGACGCAGCATAGCTGTTTTGTCTCCCCTACTGTAAAATTTCATTATCTGTCTCTTATTCATTTGAGAGAATAGTATCGAAAAATATAGATTCAATTTCTGCAAGTGAGATTTTATTTTTCTCTCTTCTTTTTAATTTTATTATTATAATTTTAAAGTAACTATTACTTTTATTTTATAACAGTCGAATGATAAAATTTTAATAGAAAAAAAATTGAAAAATTGATTTTATTTGAAACGTTCATTTCAATGACATTTTCCCCTCTTTACTTACCTCATTTAGTTTTCAGGCATTTTGGAAAACATATTGTATAGTTCCTTTCATTCTTCTCTTTAATTATTTCATTTAAATCCTCTGAATCTAATTACTCATGTTGTTTAAATTTTTACAAAGAGTTTTGCATTTCACAACAACATTTTTATCGAGATGGTATAAAACTTTTATTACCTGATAAGTGTTCTTTGTAAATTGTTTTTTCTTAAATTTCAATATATCTCAATTTGATATGGATGTATTTGATTAAGCATACTACGAATTGTTATTTAATACTTTCTTAACTCTTTCAGGAGCTGTGGTATATTAAAACGTTTTTCTGAATTTCACTTGGTGTGTGTGTGTGAGTGTGTGTGTGTGTCATCAAATTTTCGATCGTTAATTTAACCAACTTCCTATCAAGCTAGAGCTTTGAAATTTTGGGAATCGTTCGTACTCGCCTAACAATGCAATATTTAGACATTTGCGACAAGTTTTATCTTATATTTTCTTTAATAAGGCAGTTTAGCCCAACCACTTAGCACGATTTTAAAAATTGGTACCAAACTCGGCGATTTTTTTTGGCTGAACATTAATTCCGTAAAACGGACCAGGGTAGCCACATTTGGCAAAATACCGCCAAATAATTCCTGTCGCAAAGGGAGGTTGGGTAAAACTGCCTTCCAACCATTTAATTTACCGGATGAATCAATTAATTTCAGTTAGTTTTTATGTATTTCACTTGGTGTGTGTCTATCTGTGTGTGTATCAGTGTGTCATCAAATTTTCCATCATTAATTTAACCAACTTCGCATCAAGGTAGAGCTCTGAAGTTTTGGGAACCGTTCTTACTTGCCTAACAATGCAATATTTAGATATTTTCGACCTGTTTTAACTATTATTTTAATAATTTTCTTTAATATACTTTGCCATCATATAAAAACGTTGTTCTTAAAAACGTTGGTTTTTATCTCGAATTATTTTTATACTCATATTTAGCACCATAAAATTCTGTGTGCAATAACTTTCTTCCCCACACATTTACCTTCAAATGGTAGCTTTTAGTGTTATTTACTTAAATTAGATGGCACAACCATGCATAATGATGATAAAAATTATTGCTTTGAATCTAATGAAAGTTCCTAACAAATGGTTGTTTTTTCCCTTAAAGAAATGTTTCTGAAATGAATTTCATCAGCTAACGAATCTATAATTTTGAAATTTTTTATAAATATTGCGAATTACTAAAAAGAAAACAAATAAAGTATTCGTGTCATACTTCAAACTAAATGGTATAAAATTTAAACCACCACACGGGGAGTCTTTACTTCGCAGGGTTGAAGTTTTTTCGAAACGTGCCAAGATCACCAAACTCAGCAATTAATGTTCCAATGTGGTAGTCGTCCAATAGAGAATACATCTTACACGATGACGTAGAAAAGAATAATAGAAAAGTTGAGTAATAAAGCTTTTCATAATCAACATAGAAAAGTTCTAAAAACAATTATTCCTTTTATAATAAATGTGTTTTAAAAAATGAATTCCTTATATGAGTTCTGAGCTGCGCAACATAAAAAAAAACCAAACGTATGTTTTCTTTGATAGTATTAAAAAAAAATTCTCTCATAAAAGAAAGTTCCAGATAAAATTTCATTTTTTTTTGATGAATAGTATTTATAAAAAAAAAATACCTTCTCTCATAAAAAGGTTCCAAATACAATTAAATACTTTGTATCAATACCATTTTGGAAAAATTAATTCTTTTTATCAGTATCGAGTTCTGCTACATTAAAAAGCTTTTAATACGATTAAATCCTTTATATTTATAGTATTTTTTTAAAAAAATAGTACAATCTTTACACCATTTTCGAGCACGTTTTATTCATTAAAAACTTTACAATACTCCTAGAAGAATGTTATAAATATTGTTAAAGAAATTAAAAGTTTAAAGAGATTTTATGCTCTAGATAGGAAGAGGTATGTCTTGCGCAATGGAAAGGAAATTTATTATAATTTCCATTTTATATGGGAATTACAACTTTGTTATTTGCAGCAGTTGATAATTATTAAGGTTTAGGAAACCTTTTTAAAATCCACAATGGAAAAAAATAGCTTATATATTTGCAATCACGACCTCGAGTGAGATTTTCTATCTGTGGTGAGGCGCCCCGGAATACGCCAGCGATTCTTCTCTATTTTCGACTCTCCTTCCAGTCAACCAATTTTTCTTTTTTCCATTTCCAAACTTGTAGATTATAATTACACCTTATTATACGCAGCATATCTGTATTGGGCTCTCAAACTATAAAATTTCAATATCTGTCTCTTATTAATATGAGAGAATAGTATGCAAAAATATAGACTCAATTTCTACATGCGAAATTTTATTTTTCTCTCTTCTACTTTATTTTGTTATTATAATTCTGAAGTAATTACTTTATTTTATAACTGTTCAAGGAGGAAATTAAAATAGAATAAATTGAAAAATTGATTTTGGTTTAAATGTTGATTTCAATGAAATTTTTTTTAAACTTTCCTCATTTAATTTTGAGGCATTTTGGAAAACATATTGTATAGTTCATTTCATTCTTCTTTTTAATTATTTAATATAATTCCTCTGCATAAATTTACACATGTATCGTAAATGTTTATAAATATTTTTGTGTTTTTCAACATTTATTAAAGTGGTATAAAACTTTTACTATCTGACTTCTGTTCTTTGTAAATTGTTTTTTTTTTCCTTAAATTCCATAGATGTTGAATTTGAAAATGTCATTTACTACTTTCTTAAATAATTTTATTATATTTTCTTTCCGCTGAATTCAAGTTAGCAATATTTCAATTAACGTCATTTGATTGTAAATGTAATAATCTGTATTCACTTTTTTTACGAATGATGCTATTTAGGATTAATTCTGAGGATTTAAAAAGCATTTTTTCAAAAAATAACACTTAAAATACAGTTTCGTGCATTCGTTTTCTCAATTTTTTTTCTTGTAATCAAGGAAATTTTTAAGTCTTATATAATTATTTAAAAATATTGAGAATTTTTATTTTCATTTTCTCAATTAGTAAATTGCAGATAATTTAAGTTCAATTAATAGGCTTTGTTGATTGTTGTAAAAACTGGTTATAAATCAAAATTGTAAAAGAACTTTGAGATATTAAATTACTATTTTCTAACTTAAAGTATGATTATTCATTTTATAAGAAAATAATTTTTAAAAAAAATAGAAAATATATACTCCATCAAAGCACAAAGATTACGTTTCAGTTTTTTTCCGACTTAATACACATACCTGCTTTCGACCTTGAAGCACTACAGCTCCCAGAAAAATACTATGAAGAAAAAAGTCTGTATGGTGTTTTGATTTGAAACATGGAATTGGTCATAAGAAAAGTAAAAAGTAATTTATTGGTTTCGGATGTTTTATTCTTTTCTGAAAAAGGTTAAATGAAATATTTCTTTTAATTTTAAAATGAATTAGTATTTAACTTTGTAATTTCGAGTATAAGATGTTTCAATCCAGATGGTAAACAAGGTTTCAATAAAACTTTACGGAACTCCAATCAATAGCTTGTTTTTCTATACTGATCAAGCATGAGTCCCAATTTTTTTTTGTAAAATTGATTTATTATAAAAATACAGCAAATTTTCTTGCATTAAAGGTCTTTCTTATCCCCTTTACCCCACAGACTTTAAGAAACACCAGTGTAAATTTTTTTAAAAAATTAATTTAATGTGAAATATCTGAAGGATTTTTAACGACTTCCACACATTGTATATTTGGATGTTGCACAGTAAACATTGGCTTCGGTTTTATTGACGACGCAACACGAACCATTTGATTTTGAATCTCGGTGAAATCACTAGGATGATACCTGAGCTGGCACATCCTTCTCCTAACTTCCACACCACGCAATGGGAAGACTTTGGGTATAAACAGATTTAATGTGCATCGGCTCCGGCTACACGTTGGGTATTTAGTGGTATGAGGATCGAACCCGCGACTCGACGAAAACCGATAGCCGCGATTCCACAGCCATGACCAATAGGCTACCCCCGCCTTTCAGTGAACATAACAACTTCAACTTATTCTAATGTTTGTTGTGTTTCAAATAAAATTATTTGAGACATTTTAGGAAAGGTATAATTTGTTCTAAGAAATAGAAGGAGGAGGGGAAATCATATACACATTATTTTGAACCACACCTATTATTTAAATATAGAGGCAAACATTTTCAGGTTTTTTTTGTTTTGTTTTGTTTAAGGAACTACAAGGAATAGTTATCGTAGAAATATCGTTAAAATCTATTGAATCGAATATTCCTACAAAACAAAAGCATTTTCTAATAAATATTTAAATAGTACTAATAATCGTATTTCCATTAATTGTAAAAAATAATATGTTCACGCCTAATTGTGCCTTGTAAATAATTTAGATTCTGTACCATATCTAGCATCTTTTTATTTAAATTATAATTTCGAGTTTTATGCGTTTCCTTTTTTTCCTTCCTTTCTTGAAGTATTTTTTTTAGTTTTCTTTGAGTATTTCATTCACAGCACGAGATGCAAAATTTGAATTCATGGAAAATTCTTAACACACTCCTCTATATGTGTGAAAACAGTTATAATGAGCTGATTGATAATATGTTTAGAGAAGAATGTTATTGTTCTATTAACTATTATGAATTATAACATAGCTGTTAAAATTCAGCAGTAAATTTCAAAGGGTTTGATTTTTTATTGATTGAATATAAGGTAAGTATTGTTGGGTGATTTGTGACAAAAAAGTTCAAACGCTTTTCTGTTATATCTTGCCTAATTATAAACAGTTTTTTACATTTAATCAGTTATAAACTCATTTAAAAAATATTTACAATAAAATATTAAAAAGAATTTTATTTCCATTTTCTTATTTTTTAATTGTAATAAATTAAATGATATAAAAGTTTGATGTTGTTATGCTAAATCCAATTTTTAGCTTGTAACATATGTATAACCTTAACAAAG
The DNA here is from genome assembly GCA_019974015.1 of Nephila pilipes. Taxonomy (NCBI): domain Eukaryota; kingdom Metazoa; phylum Arthropoda; class Arachnida; order Araneae; family Nephilidae; genus Nephila; species Nephila pilipes. Next base: position 64,214 of record BMAW01015277.1, on the reverse strand, counting down.
TTTCTTTACCGGTTTTACTCATTATATTTCCGTAATCACTAATGAGGCAAAATTACATTTGATACTCCCGCCTTTCAATTTTTAAATGCTATTATGAGAAATTATTAACTTGTAAAAAGAGCCAAAACGAAACATGAATAAGTCCTGAATCTTTAAATTTTAAAATGTTGCTCCTTTCTAATTCACACAGAGTCGATTAATCCATAAAACTAAAGTTTATTAAACTATCCAAAAGATATTTTTGATCCTTCAAATATGATTTTGATTCTGATAGGCTCAGAAGAACCGGGAACATATATTAAATCTCAGGGTACCACTTAAGTTAGTTTAAGTAATTAACTATTATTTCTGCAGTGTGTTTAGGTATCAATAATCAGAATCAAAACTCGCTGAATTAAATTTACAACCTAAAGATTTCAAAATGGCTGACTGTATACATTATGCACTTGAATCTGTTTTTAATAATTTACATGATAATCATTTAGATTAATAACGTTGTAATAACATTTAATAACGGTGTATACTTCACTTCTTTATTAGAAAGCAAGTATCAATTTGTCAGTTCTTTAAAATTGTAATATAAAATATATACATAGGGATTTTTTTGAATTATTTTTTTTAAAAAAAGCTGAATTTTTATTGATTTCAATATGTTAAATCTATTTATCAAAGATTATATTATTTTTGTATAATAGTTATGTGGCTGTTTCATAATTAAACATATAAGTAAATTTTAAATTGTATTGGCTTAAAAAATACTTCTAAAAGCTACACGAGAGTCATGGGATATCGATGTGGTATTTCTGAACCATGGTCCAGTATCAAACATGACGCTATAGTGAACCTCATTTTCTTAATTTCAGAATTACCCTGCTTTAGGAATTTGAGATTCAATTCCTATTAATATGAAGCAGATTCCACTTTGGATAAGTAGAATTTTTGATGTAATCATGATTCTATTATTACTAAAATTGGCCGCTGTAGCTGAGTGGTTATGATTACAAGCTCGTGACCAGCGTTGTTTTCCTTAAATCATGGATTCTTATCCAGATTTCTTTGAAGATCTACCGTTATGTGGGATAACTGCACTTTAAATCTTACGAGACTTCAAGTCCTTGAATTGGTGTGGTGTGGAAGTTAGGTGAGTTGAATTGCAGTTCAAACGTCGATCTCGTAACTTGACCGATGTTCGAAATTAAGAGATCAATTATGAATGTCAATTCTTGGTGCAGCGTTAAGCAATTAACCAATCAATACTGCTAAATTTAGATCATAAATGAGCTTCAGCGAGTTATTGCTTATTCTTAAAATCTCTTAATACTCGTAAATATCAAAGTAAAATAATGAGAAAGACGTGCTGATAAGGGTACAATTGGTAAGGGAAGAAGCAAATAGGAAGAGAAAAAAATCTGAAAGAGTTATGTGGAAATGCAACTCTATTTACTTTAACTGAGTACACTGAAATATAAATATATATTCATTACTGTGGTTTTAGAGGATATGATCTTTTCGTTGTAAAATAGACAAATCTAAATTTGTAATATGGATTTTAGAACATTGCTTGTGCTATATAATTGGATTTTCGTATTTTTCTATTGTTGTTAAAACATTTCTAGTTAGTTTTGTTATAAAAGTATCAATTGTTACTATTTTAAGATCTGTATTAATTAATACTTTCATCTTTCTCTCTGTCTCTCCCTCTCTCTTTTCATAAGGACTTATTTTGAACATCTTGTACTTTTTCATGTTGTGACATTGGGCTATTCGCGGTTTCTCTTCACTGACCTTGGGGACTTTCAATTGAGATTGATTGCTTTCGCTAAACAACCTTTGCCCAACCAAAAATTAAACGTGATGAAGAATGTAATATGCAAAGCAGTTAGGAATGAAGTGAAGCGGTTAAATTAAGAAGTATATAAACTCCGTCTGAAGGAGTAGAGAAAGAGAGGAGAAGGAGGATCAGAGAGGCGTTGTAACGAGAGGAGGTGGAATCTAAATGCTATAGTATTGAAAGGCTGATTTAAAGATTAGAGTTGAGGTCCGAGTGTAAACCACTCGGATTGAGAATTGTTCTAGTGTTTTCAGCAGTTGTTCCAGATTCAGTCTTGCAATTGGTAAGAAGCTGTTAGATTATTATTGGTGGGTTGAATTAAAGTATTAATAAACTTGACCTGGAGAGCTATATTATTATTGTCTTAGTGGTTATATATTAATAAATGTTGAAAGCTGTTTTGGTGGTTCTGTAATTATTGGTGTCGTATTGTTTAATAGTAGATATTAGTGATGGCACAAGATAACATCCGGGGTAACCGGATGTTACACTGGCGCCCATCCGTTCCCACCCCTGGAGTAGGAGCGGCCGTGTTTCCCGTTGAGTTTTTCGATGGTTCGGGGAATGTTAATGACTTTTTGTCTAGCTTGGAGGATAATATAAATTTCCATGGAATAACGGAGGCCCTTCAACCGGCATATTTGAGGAATCATCTCACGGGTCGTGCTCGTGAGTGGTACTCGGTAATAGGTGAAAATTTAGCTGGGGGTATTGACGGTTTAAAGCAAGCCCTGCAGCGTACTTTCCCGGCAGTGAGAGATCGCACGGAATTGGAGGCAGAATATTATGGGTCCAGGCAAAGATCCTGTCAGTCGCCAGTAGCATTTATCTTAAGAATGCTTAAGGTTGCTCAGTTGCTGAATTTTGTGGTTACGGAGGCAACAATAGTGCAGCACATAATGAGACGCTTGGCTCCAAGTGTGCTGGACTATGTGGAGCTTAGGAATCCCACTACTAAAGCCCAACTCTTGGAGATAGCGACAACATACGAGTCGCGTCATGCATCTTATAACCCACCACATAGACAGGAGAACTACCAACGCGCAGAGTATCGACAGGGTAATAATAGGCCGAATTTTGATAGAAGGCGTTCTCCAGATAGAATACAGGATAGGAGGCCGCAATATAATAATGGATATCGCCAACAAGGAAATAGGTATCCACCCTCAGGGTCTAGGCAACAAAACTATAGGAGGTTAAACTAATAGGCGATCGAATAGAGGGAGGTCCTCGATCGCGTGCATGGCAAAATCCTCCTGTTATGGCTAACAACATGAAAGTAAGGCCCATAGATATTCCTCATATACCCGTTATTCTACATGATACTTTTATGACAGCATTATGGGACACGGGAGCTGAGAGATCATTTATATCACTTGAATTGTATAATCGCTATTTTCACTTTGTTAGGAAGGTAGAGTCGAACCTCACCGTATTTATGGCGCAGGGAGCTACATGTAAAACCCTGGGGCGCGTAACCTTATCGGTATGCATAAGAAAATTTTGTAAAAAGTGGCAGTTCCATGTAGTGGAAGGATTGCAGTACCCTTGCGTTCTGGGTGTGGATTTCATGAAAGCGTCTAAGATTACGCTGGACTTTGAAACAAACACCTTAAGTATACCTGATGAGGAGATACGGCAGGTTGACAGTAAGGAAGAAAAAAAGGTCGAAATCGACCTAACTAGAACTGGGTTGCTGGAAAAACAACAGCAACAGTTGCAACAGCTCTTCAGGAAATACGCGGAGTTATTCTCGGATCAACCAGGTCTCACTCATGTGCTCTACCACGAAATTGACACGGGAGATCAACCTCCGGTAGCTTCACGACCTTATCGCTATGATAGAGTCAAGGAAAGCATAATAGAGCTTCACATTCAAAGAATGTTGGAGGAAGGAACTATTATGCCCATTCAATCCCCATATGCTTCCCCTGTGGTGTTATGTAGGTAGAAAAATGACAAACCGGTTGATTCCCCTGACGCGTATAGGTTCGCAATAGACTATAGGAAACTGAATGCTATCACTAGGTACCCCAAGTACCCATTGCCAATAATCGATGATCTGTTAATGAATATACAGAAAAACTGTATAATATCAACGTTAGACCTCAAGTCTGGGTATTTTCAATTGGCTATCAATACCCCGGACATACCTAAGACGGCGTTTGTCACAAAAAAAGGGACGTACGCCTTCAAAAGGATGCCTTTCGGATGATCAGGGAGTGCACCCACGTTTCAGCGAGCGATGGACATCATATTAAAGCCAGTAGTCGGAAAGTTCGTGTATGTCTATATGGATGATGTTATAATTACATCAGAGTCGTTTGATGATCATGTCCATCACCTGGAGATAGTTTTTCAGCTATTACGGGACGCTGGGTTGACTTTAAACGCTGAGAAATGTCATTTTGGACAAGAAGAATTGAAATATTTAGGAGTGATCATAAATAGGAGTGGGGTGCACACTGATCCTAACAAAATTAAAGCTGTTCTTGACATACCCGCACCGAAAAATGCACGACAGGTTTCGAGAATTTTAGGGATGACTGGATGGTACCAAAAGTTTATCAGAGGGTACTCCGAACTGTGTGAACCATTGTACGCACTTAAGCGTAAAAAGGTCAAATTTCAATGGACTCCTGAGGCACAAAAGTCCTTTGACACGTTAAAAGGAGCATCTCGAATTATTTCTGATCGTGGTACCGCCTTCACTTCTAAACAGTTTCAAGATTATTGCAGATCCGAAAAAATCGAACATTTCCCAATCACCACCGGATTACCTAGAGCAAATGGACAAGTAGAGCGTTTAAATTCTACAATCGAAACAGTTGTATCCAAACTTTCCATAGACAATTCAGAAAAATGGTATATGCTTGTCAAAGAAGTCCAAAAGGTTATAAATTCAACGTTCCAACGAAGCATTCAAACAACTCTCTTCGAATTGCCTTTTGGTACTAAAATGAAGACGTCATAAGATCTCAATATCACAAATTAAATTAATGAAGAAATCCAAGATGATTTCGTCAACAACCGTAACGAGTTAAGGAAACAAGCTTAACAACAAATCCTGAAAGTTCAAGATGAAAACAAAAGAAATTACAACCCCGGGGAAAACCAGCAACTATTTTCAAACTTCATGATCTTGTCGCCAGCGAAAACTAGTATTTGTGCTGAATATCTCAAGCGTTGGACTAACGATGCTATCATCTGATGAACTAATGAAACGACATTTTCATCCGAACTTTAATGAGACATTATTCCCCCCTTCTTATTTTCTTTTTTATCTTTTATAGAGTGAATTTCGTTTTTTTCATTACTTTGTGTTTTTCTACTGTATTAATTTTTCTTTTCAATTTTTCAGATATTGTGAATTAGCTCAAATTTTTTGAATTTTCCTAATTGTTAATATTGAACCTTATATTAATCCACTTTTAAGTAAGTATGTTCTTAATTTTTAATTGTGTTATATATATATAGCTATAAACAGTAAAAAGGAATGAAAATTATAGTATGCTAAGAAACTTTACCGTTGAGTTATATTTACTTCAAAATTACATCTTTAGCTATTAATTTTAATATTTTTTTTAAAAAAACATTGTATGAAAGTTTCGATGTTATGCACTAAATTAGTTGCGAATAAATTCAGTACAACTAAACAAAATTTAGTAAAGAATTTGATCATTCTGAAGAATACTAGAATGATCTTCAGTAGTGCAATAATAATGAAGATATATAGTCAATTTTATCGTTAAAGGCGGTAAAACTATATTCTAGTACTTACGGTAGTAAAAATCACTCAATTTTTGTAAGGTATGTGCCTACTTACCTTTGGAACATTTTTTTTAGGAAAAAAAAAAAAACGAAATTTTTGTACAACATTTATGTTTTTAGTTACAATTGTCTATAAAACTGTAAATTCAAAAGTCCTTTAATGAACTTTTTTTATTTTTCAAATTTTGGCCATATTTGCTTAAAATTTAGTAAAAATTAACATTTACGCTGAAGTTCATATAACAAGTGTAATTAATGTATTTCATTTTTTTGTTTCAACAATATATTTAATATACGTACATCTATGTTATGTTGTGAAGCAGAAAAAAAGATATTACTTACTGAGCTATACCAAAACTAATAAACGCAACATGATTTTACAAAAAAATATATATCAGGTTTTTTTTTATAAAAATTGCTCCAATATAAATAGTTATATACGTAAAAGCAATGTTTGAGGTTTAAAACATACCTAGAGATGTACAGAACATTTTGGTTAAAATTAATATGAATATATGAATTACTTTTTAAGAAATATATAGAGTTTTCGTAATAAAAAATAAATAAATAAAATCGCCGTTTTCCAGAAAATGCATTTAAAGATTTTAACGATTCTTAAAAAATTATATACTTGCACTAATGCATTATCTAACTACACTAGAAACAAATGTAAGCAATGTTTGAGATCTTAAATATGTGGTTTTTAATAAAAAGGAATAAAGAAACTTTCGAAAATTTTCACGAGAATGGTTATTTGGGGTAGGTACATACCTTTACTTTTAATTCATTTTTATTCGATTCAATTACTTAAGCTAACTTCCTTTTGCTCGTAACTTCAATTTAATTCATTCTTCAAAATGATAAGCATTTCTTTAAAAATTCTTTTTTTGAGTGAGTCATTTTAATAGAATCTCATTTAAAATATCAAAGGAAACTTTAATAAAAACAATAAGAAGGTAGGTGGAGAGTAGTTTAACTGACAACACTTTCAGAAAACAAGAACGTTAAAAAGAATGGTGACAGTGAAGAAAAAAAGTGTATTACTACGCAGAGAGATTTCGTCGCAGATAGTCTTGCTCATGGTTGCTACAAACTGGTTCCTCCCAAGGACAACGTCTTGGCAATCAACCTCTAACTAAATTAGGATTTGGCGGGGGAAAATCTTCAACCCCGTAAAGTAAAGACTCCCCAAGAAACTTGCATGTAAAGAGCAAGAAAAAAGCTGGAGCGCAATATAGCCGACATTATTTTTTAGAAAGCAGGATCGCAGGAAAAGTGGTAAATGTCAAAAAGATACAGTGTAACACTATGCAGAGCTGTCATGTGAATCATCAGGTACATGGCTGCTGCAAACTGGTTCCTCTCAAAAACAACGCCTTAGCAATTAACCTTTTATTAGCAATGAGAATTTGGCGTGGAATATCTTCAAACCTGTAAAGTAAAGATTCTCAATCATTACAAGCTCGCTTTCTGAGAAATTTTTATTTAATTAATTTTTTAAACTATTCCCATTCTTAATAAAATAAGCTTCCTCTTAAGCCAACAAGTTCGCCATCACCAAGCCAATCAATCTCCTCCACTTTGTTTAACATGAAAATTGCCGAAGTTATGCTGAAATTTGGGATTGGAGATTGATGACTGAAGAAGGGGTATGTTTATTCTTGATGAAAGTTTGTTTTAGTTTTTGAATTCTGACTTCTAAGAAAGAGGTACCAGAGTTACTCCTTTCTCTTCTCTCAAGCGCTGCGTAAGAAGAAAGTGGTTTTTTTTGTTTTAATTATTTATTTTCTTGGATTTCGGTAAGTCAACTAATTTCAATTTTATATTATTCGAGCGTCTGGAGGTGACTCAAGCTGAATCACTCTACATTTAGAGTAAAGGATTTAGATGAATTTTATCCCACAATGAATGACGTTACGATGATTCTGATGTAAATATTTTCAAAGCCCTAAAAGGTACCAAGAGCTTATAATAATGGCAGGAAATAGAAAAATAACCTAGATTACCGTATTTTTGGAAAATAAACAAAAGTCATCGCCCATTCCTAAAACAAACCCACAACTTCTACACTCAGAGATAAAAAGTAAAATTTCCAGTCATGAAACTATTTCAAATATGTTATTTACAAAGAATGGCAAAATAAAATTTAATACATCTGATACTGTTTGCGCAGTACAAATCCTCGTAATAAAAGATTTTACAGTACAAATCCTGGCAGATTTTAAACATACCGATAAAAGCAAGTATCGTATGGAAAGGATGCACATCTCGTTTCCAAATTTACGAAATACCAACTAGTGTACCACTCACAGATTTGTCAAAATACAAACGATATAGAAGTCGTGGAATTACGACGCTTTGTGAAAAGCGTAAGTAATCAGGAAGTCTCCACAGTACTTATCACTATCCTTGACACTGTTATACCAGAAAATATTTAACTCTGGTTTATTAATCACCGAATCCAAATTTTCATTGACAAACCAAGACAATGCAATAGATGCTTCAGTTTTTACTACACGTCTCGATTGTGTCAAAAACCTATAATCTGTGTCAATAGCGGTATAACCCACACTGGCTCTTGCACCACATCTGCAATATGCATTAACTGCAAACGAGACCATCCCACCAATTCCCCTCTATGTCCAACATTTCTTAAGGAAGAACTGATGATGCAATATAAATGCACACACCATTTCACTTTAGGAGAATAAGACGAAAATATAAAGAAAAAACATTTTGATAACTATTCTACAACTATAAAAGCAAATCCAACAGGTCCAAATATGCAACAATTAGAGAAAAATTTGGAAAATACCGTAACAACTTTTCAGATCACATTAGAAAAACAATCAGTAGTGATTATGGGAAACGTTCAAAAAATGATGTAGACAATGTTTGTACACATTTGCAATATTTTTGTAACAGGGAAAAAAATCTACCAGCAAAATGCTTCAAAACTTTTGTGTCCTCAGACCTGACGCATCTAATACCATAAATAATACACTTAATGAGACCGATATAGAATGACTGTTTCTATACGTGTTTTTTATATTTGGTTTCATATGTGGACAAATTTTCTACGATTAAAAAAAATCTTTTCTCTACTTCCAGGGAAGGACAGAATTTTAAAATTAGCCTTTCCCTTTTTTCATTCATTTATGTTTTTTCTGAGTAAAATTGTAGAAGCGTTATAAATAAATAAATCTTGTTTCACATATCTTCCTTCAAATAGACAAACGTTTGGATCTTTCAGGAAAATTTTTTGAAACCTGGCGATAAATTTCATCTTCCCGTAAAAATAATTTTCAGAAAGACAAACTCGACAGACCAAGAGGAGGACTGCTAATAGCAGTGCCAACAAACATCTCTGCATGTCAAATCCCTAGTTCAATATTACAGATGCCTGACATAGAAATTCTAATTGTTCAAATATATATTAATAAAATTTATTTTCATATAATAAATTTATATACTCCACGGGGTCTTAATATTTCAGTCATACAATCCTACTTAGAATCCTTAAGAGATCCAATCTTGATTTTTTGGGGACCTTAACCTCTATTACCCGATGTAGGGTTCGAACCATATTTCGTATCAAAGTAATGATTTTGTAAAATGGTTAACTGACTCCAATTTTATCCTTCTCAACACAACTACCCCTACGCACAAAAGTAATATAAGCGTAGCTTTTCTAATTGATCTCACACTCTGCACTGCAAGTCTATTCGGAATCCTTAATTCTTATATATTGGTGCTCTTACGATAGTGATCACTATCCCATAATTGCGGAATTATCTTTACAACGTCAGAATAAACTGACGGTTTCTTATTTCAGAAAACAGATGGCACTTAACAATAAAACAAGTACAATCATCATTAGAAAATACAAAAAACAAAGTAGATAACCTCACTGATACTGTCTCAGAAATAATCCGAAATAAACCAAAGAAATTTGAGTATCCCACCGATCATTCCTTCCATGGTGGAACAGCTCCTGCAATAAGTTATACAAACTCAAAAAAATCTTTACGCAAAAAGGCCATAAACAACATTTGACCACAATTGTGAATTAAATACGAACAATATTCGAGCAAACTGAGATTCCATATTAAACAAGAGAAATTAAAATACTAGAATGAAATAAGTAATAAAATGTCCAATCTTAAAATCTTCCATAGTCTTTGCAGAAACAATGTTAAACTTTCTCCAGTATCATAATAAATATGTAACTCAACCTCAGAAACAAGCGAATATTTTTGCAAACTATTTTGCATCCAATAACTGTTCTTACGAACCACTCCCCCTGTATTTTCTTAGTAATGAAAATGACCTTCTTAATAAACCTCTCCATATTTCTGAATTAAACAGAACCATAAAATATACTAAAAATATTACCCCAGGAACAGATCAGATTAATGCAACTTAACTAAAAAAATTTGAAGAACAACGAACGAATTATTGTTCTACACTATTTTTACCATTTACTTCAGAATTACATTGTACCTCAGTCATGGAAACATGCAATTATTCTCCCAATTCCGAAACCGGGCAAGAACAAAACTAAAATTTCATCCTACAGACCAATAGCTTTAACTTTTGTATTTTTTAAGATATTTGAAAGAATCTTGACTGGACGCATATCTTACTTTCTGACAACAGAACGAAAATTTCACACTCATCACTACGGATTTGTATTATTTAGAAACAGTAGGAAAGCCCCATATCTGATTCATAAAGCTATCTCAGAGGCCAAACGAGAAAAGTTTTTTTTTTTGGGAATTAGCTTGGATATAAAGGGAGCTTATGATTCAGTTTATATAGATGGTCTTTTATACAAATGTCTTCAAATTGGAATTACTGGGAAAATAGCTGTATGGATTCACAAATTTCTTTCTTTACGGTTTCTACAGATTCGATGGAGGGGCAGTTTTTCATAAAAAAAAATCTGTTCTAAAAAGAGCCACCCAGGGCAGTGAAATCACACCCGTATTATTTACTATTTATATGCATGATATCTTCAAAACTTTGGAAACAGGAGTAGAATGCTCAATTTATGCAGACGATATCTTTATTTATTGTTCTCATCAGCCCCTGGATATAATCGGAAGAAAATTGCAAAATACCTAAGAAAGATTAAGTAAATGGTGCAACTATTGGAAACTGTCCTTAAGTCCTGATAAAAGTACAAAAGCAGAATTATCTAATAAAAGAATAAAATCGTTTCCTAATATTATGTTAGCAGAATTCCCACTCACTTGGTAAACTTCCATTAAATATCTCGGAGTATATTTTTCCAAGAAGAATCAAAATATCACAACAATGAATCAAATGAAAACAAAAACTTCGAAAAAAAATCAACGACCTTAAGGTATCCGCCAACCTTCGAAGAGGATTTTCTTAAATAATTGACAAAATAACTTTTTATATGCATTTTACTAAAAGATATGGTTAAACACTTAAAATACAATGTAAAATTTGCATAAGTTAAAAATTATTTTAATATTTCAGCTCAAAAATACATAAAAATAGCAGTAAAATGGCTCTTGTGCAAAACACAAAAACTGAAATTTAAATAGAGATATTTCAATTCTGTAAATTTTATTATGATGAATTTAATCTAATTTAGGATTTGTGCCACTCTCATAATTATAAACCTGAAAATCAAATATTTATAGGAAGTCGTATTTTAACATACAGAAAACCGTAAAAATTTGTGATAAGTTATGAGTTTTACCATAAATAAAATGCAAAGTAATCAAATTATAAGAATAGGAAATATTCAAGTCCTGAATTCACTTTTATAGAATATTCCATGAAAATTTCTAAACATTATATACATAACTTTTTTCACTACAATGTTTTGCGTTTAAGCAAAATATGAAAATCTTGATTTTCAGAAAAAGCTGAAAATACATTTCAACCCAGACACTTACCTAATTAAATAAACATTTTACAATAAAAGGCCCCTGATTTGTAAAGTTGACTATCTGTATTACATAAATAAGTTATCTTTTTCTTCCTGATGGACTTTAAAACTTTCCTACGCTTACATGTAATAGGTGTTGTATAACGCTTCAAATCCCTTATCTGATTGTAATCCACCTTTTCTTATCCCTTTACAATGAAGTAGTCTGGATATTCAATGTTCAGCTTATTTAAGATTCTTAAGCAGCCTTGATGTCCTTCGTTAAATTGTATAATTGCATCATATGCACCCAATATCACAGTTTTCAAACAAACAAAAACTTCCATTCGTACTCTTTATCATATTACACAGTTAAAAGATTCATATGCATTTTAGGTCGTGGGAAATTCATCTTGCATGTTGGAAGATATTTTGATGTCGATATTACAAAAATTATCGATGAAAAACAAACACTAAAGTTCCATTTCCGGTAGCAGAATGCTACTTCCAGTTCTAAAATTTGACACAGACTATTGTTAAAATGCTTGTAACTCAAGTTGTATGTAAGATCGAAACAAAATTGAAACTGTCCTCGAAAGCTAAGAAATCAGGCTTTATTAATAGACTGTAAATAAAAAAAAAATTGACACTTTGACCGAAAATCGCGTTTTAAAGGTAGGCGGATACCTTAAAAAATAGCATATAAGCACTACTGTCCAAGAGCAAAAGACTTGATTAACATAACCAACAATAGTATTTGCAGCTCCTTTTACTACACATGTTAGATCATAAACAAATGATCAGATTATCAGTTCAAACCTATATTTATCATTCAAACCACAGCACTCAGAATCAAATCGGGTTTACCACAATGGACTCCAAATATTGAATTTTTATAAATAGCTGATCAGGAAATACTGTCGGAGAAAATAAGAAGATTAGCGAATAAATTTTTTATCTCTCAAATTTCGAATGATGAATTTTCTCCTCTGCATCTCAATAGTCCTGGTATTATAGATTTAAAAATTCTGGAAAAAGACAAAAATAATACCTCAAATAATTTTATTACGTCGAATATTAATGGGCAGGAAATAATATCTGTTCCTAGATTACTGTATTTCACAGAACTTCCTTGTGAAATTTACACCAATGAATTTGAATTTCAGAACAAAAACCTTCCAATTTTTGTTATCAGAGAATTATTCCATGAAACAGTGAGCAAAAACTCCCGGGATTATTTCATAATATCTACGGATGCTTCAAAAAACCATAACAGGACTTCTATTGCAGGCACAACGAAAAATTCCGCCTTTGCTTACAATTTAAATCCCATTAACACTATTAACACTATTTAAATCCCATTAACACTATTAACACTAGAGCAGAAGCTTTGGCCATATACCAAGCTTTAGACGATCTCGCGGAATTAAACAAAAAAAATTATTAATTTTATCAGACAGTCACTCTCTTCTATCGCTCTAAAAAATTACAATACAAAATCTTCAAAAGTTATTCACAGATTAGCCAGCAATATTTTCATCCTATCACAATTTCAAATCCAAATGGTACTACTTTGGATTCCGGGACACTCGAAAATTTTTTGGAATGATCAGGCGGACCAACTCGCAGAATCGGTTACCGAGTCCAATATTTACATCGACTGCATTGCTTCAGAGGATATCCATAGCAACATCTACAGAAAAAGAATGACTAAAACCAATGAAATTTTTTTTTTCAAGTAAATATTTCGAAGATTAGGGAAATATTCCGACTTTATAAAAAATATCCAAGTGGACAAAAAGGAGAAGAGAGGAAATTCTAATTACTCGAATCATCTGCAAAATGATAATAACTCCAGGGCTTTTACACAAATTCCATCTACAGGATAATTCAATATGTAGCACATGTAACCATATTGGATCATATCCACTTAAATTGTAATAAATATACCTCCCAAAGAAATCATCACTGGAATACACTCAAGATAAATCCACAACACGATATTACCTTCAAATAACTTTTTGAAACAATAACAGCTTGTGAACAAAGGTTCAGAATATTCCTGCAGAAACTAAAGAACTTTGACATCTACTGAATGAAAAGCATCTATTAAACAGCATTATAGCCTTTGTTACTCTCTATCCCACAAAAATCAATCAATGAAAACTTGTCATTCCAACTGAATTTCAGTTTAAGGTTCCGTCGAACACGCCACCACGAATTTCCCTACCTAATGTTAATCCTATGGAGTTACTTTAAGTCTTATTTCTAGACTATTTATTTTAATTGCATGGAATAAAGTGCATTTTAAAGAGCATTAAAAAAAAAAGGAAAGCTTCTGTGGAGTTACTTTTTTTCTGATTTTTGCAAGCAATTTTAAATTTTTATTAAAGATCTGAAAACTTGCAACCGGCTCAGTAAATTGATCGCAAAAGTACTTTGAATAATCGGACAAAAAAAGTAATTCCACAGAATCCTTCCTTTTTTATTTATTTTATTTTATTTATTTATTTTGCTCTTTCAAATGCTTTTTTTTTAAAAAAAAAAAATTAATTTATTTCGCTGCTTGTAATTTGTTGAAACAGCAAAGTAAACAAGGAAAGAGGGGAAAGCAAAATTAAAAGTCTCACCTCAGTGCGCAAGGATACATGGTTAAGACACGTTGACAAAAGGAGATTTCCGACCCTTATGGGGGAAGTCAATCGATTTCTAGGAATTTTGTAATAATTTGTGATCTGAGAATTTCTCCTTTGGAGCTTTATTTACCTTTGTGTTATATCGTTGAAAGTTTGACTAGCTTACTATACAGATATCTATGTGGTATTTCATAGTGTTTAAAAAGTAAGCTTCATTCACGATTTCTTGAAAAAAAGAAGTAATCCTTCGTTTTTAATGCTACTTTTACTCAGTATTTAAAGAAAAATACGCTATCCAAATTACTTTATTAATTATTAAAATGAACAATAGATATTTTAGATGCGCTTTGAATATACCAGTGGAGATATTGTAAATCTGTTGAACATTCTTTGTTTGTACCTCTAGAATTGAGATTCACGTGTAAAACCCGAAAATAACTATCTTATTTCAATTGTATATACTTATTCAATAGATTACCCACAACTGTATATACTTATTTAATAGATTATCCACAACTGTATATACATATTCAATAGATTACACACAACTGTATATACTTATTCAATAGATTACGCACAACTGTATATACTTATTCAATAGATTACCCACAAAATATTTTAACTATATTTAAGTAGAAAGATTGTGTGACCATTTATTACTATTTTTTCAAAGCTCCATTTGTAGGAATCAGATTGAAAATATATCGAATTTTTATGATTAAATGAAGAATATAGAGAAAAAAAAATTATACTGGTTCTCAGATATGTGAACAATTTTGCATGAATAATTTATTTTTCAAGAACGGAAACATTATCTTACTGCATTGAAACTGTGTACGGAGTAGCCGAATGATTATGCTCGCTATTTTGTGACTAGCCATGTCTTAGTCGAGACGAGTGTTCGAGTCGTGTTTTCTTAGAACCGTCACCATGTTTCAAATTTGAAAAAAAAAATAGCTTCCATGTTTCTTCCAATTGCGACAGTATTAAATATTCAATCCTTACTAATTTTGTTTTTAGAATTTGACCTCGAATTAGCTTCCCCCCTCTCTTAAGCCTAATAACTAATGAAGAATGAAAATTTTAAATGGATATTATGTGTAGAGTTACGTTCCGTAACTGAACAATTCACAATATTAATTTAGGGCTGACATCTACCTGATGTCGGACCTCAACAGATTAATTAGATATATAATGAATAAATCAAGATGTGACACATAGCAGAACGAAACATTTATTACACACCAAACACAACAACAATTCTACATTCACGACGGCTACAAAAGAAATAATAATGTAAATAAGAATATCATCATCTCACGTTAGCACCTGCTGCTCTTCAATGGTAGGCGAAGTGCTACCATTTGCAACATCCTCCACCCTTTTTGAGGAACTGGATAGCTACTCAAAAACATCACTTATGGTCAGCAAGTTCATATTAGTAAGTTTCCTTATAGCACGACCGTATCTGGTCATTAGAGGTTGATTAACCTCTGACGAATCCGGATTTGGAGATTTCGCAGACTCAGTCGGTTGAACCCCTTGAAACTGTGAACTTTTTCAGTCATTTCCATTAACTTTAAGTGGAAACACACGTTAAATTGGTCGAATTAGCGTACTAACACAGTTCTAACTAGTCCATCTTTATCTGGAATCGATTCTAACACTCGGGCAATAGGCCATTGCAGACGTCTTTTTACCTTATCACCAATTAAGACGATATCCCCTTGATGAATGTTACACGTCGGAGGATTTTGTCTCTGTAATTGAATTAATAGATCCAAATATTCCCTCCTTAATCACTTTCGCAGTTCTTCTATTGCTTTTACTCCACAACAATCAGATAGAGACAAGTGCCAGTCCGGTGGACTCTTTACTCAGTGTCATACTGAAGCCTTGATTTTTTTTCTTTAAATTTAAAACAAGCATATTAAAATGTGCTTAATACACATATGAATTAAAAAATACCATGAGAGAAGAGGGAGAGAAAAGAGGATAGGAAAGAGAATGAATTATTCACA
Organism: Nephila pilipes; assembly: GCA_019974015.1. Taxonomy (NCBI): domain Eukaryota; kingdom Metazoa; phylum Arthropoda; class Arachnida; order Araneae; family Nephilidae; genus Nephila; species Nephila pilipes. The sequence goes on along the minus strand of BMAW01015277.1, from coordinate 48,050 downwards.
ATGGGGATGTAATATTTAATAGATATTCACAATGGGGATGTAATATTTAATAAATATTCACAATGGGGATGTAATATAGATTTTAAAAAAATTACAAATCTTATCGTAAGATAAGATTATAAAAATTATTTATATCATTTTTTAGCCCCTCAGTGACTTCGATAGACTATTTTTAATATTCCACAAGAGGAGAGTATTATTTTATAAGATTGTTTTTAAATTTTTTTTATTATTCTTATTCTAAAATTACAATAACTAAAATAGTAATAAATAAAATATTATTTAAACTTTTTTTTAATGATGTGAGAGCTGAAGAAGGAAGGGAAAAGTAAAAAAAGTGGTTCTTGTTTTGCTATGTGCTATGTGGACAGCAAACTAGTTCAAGAGAGGAGAGGTAGGGATCGCGAAAGGATGTTAAACAGCTGACGAAAAGCCGAATAGAGGATGATGTAGGTCTTGGAGTGAGATAGTTGACTTAGAAAAAGGCTATTGAAGGAGTGATAAAGGAATTAATTTGAAAGGGTCTCAGTTGGAATACAAAGTGTTATGGGGGAATTAGATGGAAATAATTATTGTAAGATCAGTAGAGTAGGGCATGGGTTCCATTATTGTGAGCAAAAATTAGCTGGACCCTTATTAGAGGGTCTCTATGATATGTTAGTCTATTATAGAATCTTCTAGAGAGATAGTTGATGTGCTTATTAATAGGAGGGATATTGAGATCCTTGTGTTTGGCAGAATTTCTGACATACCAAGGTGAGTTAGTAATCATGCGGAGGATTTTATTTTGAAGGAAGTGTATTTTTTTAATGTGGCCCCAAGTAGAGGAAGCTTAAAGAAGGATAGGTCGGATAACTTGTTTATAGAGAAGAACTTTGTTAGCAAGAGTAAGTACTGAATTTCTGCCCATTAAAGGTATACAGTTACAGATTTTGGCCCAGTATTTGTCAATTATTCATTGGATATGAAGGTGAATTTGGAGTCCAGGATAACTCTTAAGTATTTGAACTCAGAGTCCCAAGAGATTTGATCATTAAAAAATTTGAGTTTTTTATTAGGAGGGGGAGGGGGGGAGTGACCTTTTCTAAAAATGAGAGCTTTAGTTTTATTAGTTTTTACAGCAATCCTCCAGAGTGTCATCCAATCCTCTATTCGTTTTGGATGATTTTGTAACATAATTATTATGTTAATTGGACTATTTCCTTGGGTGAGGTTTGCTGCGTCATCTGCGAATAAACAGAGGCTATTGTAAGGACTCTGAGGAAAGTCATACGTAAGCAAATTGGAGAAATTACAGACCCTTGAGATTGACCGGCTCTTATACAGCATATTGTAGAAAGAGTATTATTAAACTTAACTTGGAATGTTCTATCTTTAAGGTAGTTATTTAAGATAACTATTATGTAGGGAGGGAAAATTAATTTGATTAGTTTGAATATCAATCCATCGTGCCAGAGGTGGTCGAAAGCTTTTTGTACGTCGAGGAAGATACCCCCAGAGACTTGTTTGGAATTAAATCCTTCGGTAACGGCATTCACAACCCGTAGAAGTTGGTGGACAGCGCTGTGGTTAGTACAGAAGCCGAATTGGGGATCTGGAAGAATACTATTAGGGGAAACATGAGTCAGTATTCTGGTTAGCAGGATTCTTTCAAAGATTTTTGAAATAGAATTTAGTAGACTGATAGGTCGATATTTGGATGGAATGGAATAGTCTTGGCTGGGTTTGGGGAAGAGAATAATAGTTGTATGTTTCTATTTTTGTAGAAAAGGTGCATACATGAGACATTTGTTAAAAAAATTAGTGAGATGAATAAGTCCGTTGACAGGAAAGAATTTAAAGATCTGATTGTGAATGCCATCCTCTCCGGGTTCTTTCTTTTTGTTTAACTTTTTAATTATAGTAGTTATTTGAGAGGGGGAGGTGAGGAGGGAGGAGAAATTGTAATTGGCATGGGCTTCAAGATAATTTTGAACTATTGATTCTGTTTTTTCAATGTGATCATCATCATATGGAGTTGGATTTTCCTGGAACGAAGATTCAAGATTATGGGCAAGCAGATCAGCTTCTTCTTTATCAGAGAATATCAGACCATTATTGCCTATTAGTGGAGGGATATTGAAGCATTTATTAGAAAGTTTTTTGTTCATGTTAAAAAGGGAGTTATCTTCGGTATTAAGCTGTCAGAATAGGTTTTCCCATTTTTTGTTTTTAAAGGTATTGATTTTATTTTTAATTTGCTTTTTGAGGTTATTAATTATGAGTTTCAAAGGAGGGTATCTGGTGTTTTGCCATTGTTTTCTGTACCTATTTTTCTCTTTAATTAGGTTTCTGATATGAGGGGGGAGTCTAAGAGGAGGGGGGGTGGATGGATCTGGTATTACTCGCATGGTTAATTGCATTTTTGGTATTAGTAGTAAACTATGTAATTGATTGGCTTAGATCAGAGATATTATTAATAATAGCGTTACCTTTTGTGATATTGTATAAAATTTCTTGACAGCGGAACGAATTAGTAGTTGTGAAAGTGAGAAGGGGGATAGGGAGAATTTTATTGAAAGAGATGCCCATTAGTATAGGGTTATGGTCGCTAGGTAGTTCATTAACACTTTCGATATTGTAGAATGGAATGTTTTTGAGGATAGCTAAATCTATTATAGAATAAGTATTGATTTATAAGGAAAGTGAGTGGGTGAGTCGGGAGCAGTTATTTGGTGGTTATTAGTGTTGCCCACAGCATGAATAATTTTATCTGATCTGTTTTCCCTACCCCTGTTCCAGATCAGATGTTTTGCATTAATGTCGCCTATTAAAATTCCGGTGGGTTTGTCTGAGATGATATTGATTAGATCATTATGGTTGATGAGATCACTGGTAGGATGGTAAATAGTAGAAACTGTGTATTTTTTGTCTTTGGTATTGATATGGATGGTGGTATTTTTAGTGGTGGAGGTATTTTTAATGGCCATATGATGATTAATTCTATTTCTAATTAAGATTGCAGTGCCTCAGCCCCAATGGGTTGATCTGTCAGAACGGTATATATTATAATTTGGAATTTTAAATTTTTCAGAGGGTTTGAGGTGAGTTTCCTGGACTCCAAGGATGTCTGGGTTGTAATCATCTATGAAATTTTGGAGTTCTCCTATTTATCAGAAGGTAGTGAGACTAGATCAGCAACTGGAGATTTACTTTTAAAATCACCAGCACTTAATACAAGCGCTGAGAAGCAACTGCTTTCCAGCATGACAACTCTCAATGTGTAAGTGCTCTACAAGTCTTTGCGTAAAGATACAGTTGTTAGGCGGTAGGATCGGCGACAGAAAAAAGGGGAGAATCTATACGCTCAGTAATTAGAGTTTTTACTTGAGTGATATTATTGTCATCCTTTTATAGATATAGACTGGATAGGTATCGACTTTTCGTCTGGGATACTTTGAGCTTGAACAGGTCGAATAAGTCGAATCTCAGCACCTTCTATCTCTTCCAGGGATAATTTCCCCTCTCATCTCTCATCGACTCTACTTCTAGCATTATTTACAAATCCTAGAGCCCAGGCAACTAATCTTAAGATTGAATGAAATTTCTAAAATTTCTTAGCGTACTACGGCCGCTTTTCTTCCATCAAATGTAGATCACACAATCGAATCTTTTTCCGTTCTGAAAGGATTTCGGAAGTTTTGGAATTTCTTAATTCAGTGACAAGCCAGATAACTGCTGACTCTACTAACCACGAAGGACCTTCCCACCTGTGTGACTCAACTAAATGACTAGGTGAACATCCCCGAGAAATAAGATCAGCCGGATTAATTTTTCCTGGTACAGATCGCCAGTCACTTCTAGAAAAGAGCATCTTTATTTCTTTAACTCTATTCGATACAAAAACTGACCATCCTTCTTTATTCCCAACCCACTAAAAATCAATCAATCAATCAATGAAAATTTGTCATTCGAACTGAATTTCAGTTTAAGTGCAAGTTCTAATAAAAAGCTTTACAATATTTCGTAACAATAAGTCATCAGCTCAGTATTTTGATTAATTATTCTTTCTTTACAGCATTAACTGTTTTATTATTTCTCTGTCTGCTATCTGCAGGATAGAATATTATAAGGAAACATTTCTTCATAGCCATCGTGAGTGTTCATACAAAAACAAAATATGCAATGGAATGTGATAAAACTTGCATAGTTGAAAGAATACATTTGCCCATTCATAAAAACGAAAAACTTTATGTTTGTGAAATATGCAAAAAAACTTTTTCTGTGCGTTGCACTTTAATATCTCATTTGCGTATTCATCTCAATGAAAAGCCTCATGTTTGTGAAATTTGCAAGAAAGCTTTCTCTCGATATAACCTTTTAAAAAGACATTTGCGCATTCATACAAAAGAAAAGCCTTATGCTTGTGAAACTTGTAACAAAACTTTCTCCCGTAGAGAGCATTTAAAGCGACATATCCTTATTCATACTAAAGAAAAATCTTATGTTTGTGAAATTTGCAATAAACCTTTTTCTCAAAATGCGGACTTAAAAAGACATTTGCGCATTCATTCAAAAGGAAAGCCTTATGATTGTGAAGCATGCAAGCAGGCATTTTCACTAAGAGAGAATTTACAACAGCTGTGTATCCATAGCTGTAAAAAACATGTTTGTGAAATTTGCACAAAGACTTTTTCTAGCAGTTGGAACTTAAAAACTCATATGTATATTCACACCAATAAAAAGCCTTACATTTGTGTGATCTGTCCAAAGACTTTTTCTCAAAGCAGTGACTTAAAAAATCATTTGAGAATTCATACCAATGAGAAACCTTTTGTTTGTGAAATTTGCCAGAAATCATTCTCTCGAAAGGCTTGCCTCAAAGTACATCTACGTATCCATACGAAAGAAAAACCATATGTTTGTGAAATTTGTGAGAAAGCCTTCTCTCGATATAGTGGCTTAAGAACTCATTTGAGTATCCATTCCAATTAATCAATGTTGTATGACTTTTGCAACAAAGCCTCCTCTCAAGGTGATTTAAAAAGATATTCTGCCTTATAAAATAACAAAAGTCTTACATTTGTGAAACTTGCAACAAGGTTTTCTCCCTTGGGGAGCATTTAAAATATTTGCTTATTAATACTAATTATATGCTTTATGTGTGTGAAACTTACAACAAGACTTTCTCTCAAAGAGAACATTTAAAATAATATTTGTTAATTCATATTAAGAAATATCTTGTTTGTAACATTTGAAAGAAATCCTCTCGAAATCATGCCTTAAAAACATTGCTCACTCATATAAAAAAAATGCTATATGAATGTGGAATTTGATAGAGTGCTTTCTGTGAGCATGACAGTTTATAAACTCGTTTGCATACTCATACATATGAAAAGCCCTGTGTTTGCAAAATTTGCAAACATAGCATTTCTCAGAATTGTAGTGTTCAGTTATTTACATTAATGAAAAATCTAAAGTTTGTGAAATTCACATGAGAATCTACTCTCACACATGGCAGTTTGAAAAGACATTTTCTTATTTTCATGAGGAATAAAAACATTTGCATTATTGAAATTTTGAATGAGGATTCTTAATATTGATATTTATGTAAACAATGGTACATACAGAAAAAATGTTTATTTTTGTTGCTAAAACTCGTATGTTGTACTTTTTTTGGTTGAACTAATTTGTGCATTATTGTATTTTTTGAAAGAAAAAAAAAATAATTTCCTGATATTACAGGCTTTAATTTATTTTTAAATTTAAGATGCTGTGAATGAGGCTTTTCTTTTTAAATGAGTATGGCTTGTTTTTATTATTTTAAATTTCTTGTTATTTGCTATGTCTTGGAAGAAGTATTCCAATATATTTTGGAACTTATGGAAATAATAGTAGCTAGTAATCAAGTGTTCAGAATATTCCTGCAAAAGCTTAAATACTTTGATATTTATTGAATGAAAAGCATCATTTAAAAGGGATTATAGACTTAGTCACTATATCCCACAAAAACCAATTAATCAACTGAGCACGATTAACCAAGAACATTTTCCTTTTTGCCACGGTATATTGTGCTTGCTTTTAATTAAAATATCTTTATAAATTTCCTTGTATAGGTCTAAATACTTCTTTTAAATTTTGTGCTCTTTTCATTTGAAGGGTCTTCATAAAAGAAATTGACTAACTGTTCGGCTGAGCCAAGGCCTTTCTTTATGCTTCATACAGTTAACTTTTTAACTTCTTCAGTCTTTACCTATGCTGCCATCCTTTGAGTTGTCATGAACTCCAAATATTATTTCTACCAAACCTGCTTCATCAATTTCATCTTCCACCAGTAATTCTTGGATATCTTGTACAGTCATAACATCAAAAATTTCCCCTCCTAGAGACTTGGCAATTTCTACTACTGCATCCATTCTATTTTCTATTGTCTCAATGAAATTGTCAGTTTATTCCAGCCATATATTTTCACCAACAACCATATAATGTCATTGGTTTATTTCTCTGATTGACAAGTTTATTTGATGGATGAAATTTAGAGTGATTCCATGTGATAAAAGTGCCTTGTTATACTGGAATGTTCCTAATTCTTGAATCATTTTTGAGTGAATCTGCACTGTAGATGTGTTGTATTATATGAGGGGTTTCCTGAATGTTAAATTTTCTGAGTACTTTAAAACAAACCTCGTGGTAATTTTCTAATTGTTTCCCTAAATATGTTTAAAAATATACTTGCTTGCTTCTCTTTGGTCTATTTTACTATATGGAAAACTTTAAAGCACTTTTCCTCTAAATGTGATTTTTCATCATTTAGTGCAAGGTATCTTAAAATCTATTTCAGATATCCTAACAAAAATTGTACAAATACATAATCATGTAATGAACTTAAACTATTCTGTTTGTACATGTTTTTATATCTTTTAAGGGATAGGTATATATTAAAAGTGAACAATTGAAATGCCAATCTTCATTAACTTTTAAAAAATTTAAAACTGCTATAAATGTTAAATATTTTCAGTTTAATTATCTTTCAAAGCATGCGTATTTACATTATGAAACAAAAATTATACCTATTTAAGCAGAAAAATGTTTTATGATTGTACAAGCAAATCAATGTACCTTTAAAAAATAAAACAAAAAACATTTTCGCTAAGCAGTATTTATTAATCATGTAAAATTTTTTGAATATTTAAAATTAGTTTATAAAAATACAAACTATAAAATATCACAGAAATTGATAGACATATTACTATAGAAAATAGAAATAATCATAGAAATTAGTACAGAAAATTGTATCATTTCATTAAAATTTTAGAAAGAAAAAGAAACTCAAAGTGAGAAAAAATGCTCAATTTATTGCATTCAGTAGTCTTATAGCTTCTCAAAGCTAGCATATTTGTTTGGTATTCTTTATGTTTTATAACTGTGTGCAAAAAGTTGAGTCTTGAATCTCAAGATAATGCTGAAGAAAGTTCAGAGGATATTTGATCAAAAATAAAACTCCATAGTTAATGATGTTTAATCTAGTGACAATGAAGAAAACACTATTTTATGTGTATTAATTACTACTAATAAAAATGTAATAGAATGTTTTTCTAAATATTGGAGTCTAACTCCCTAATGCAACGATTACTTGTTATTCCTTCACTTACCATTACTTATCTTAATTAAAAAGAGTCATAAATAGTCTAATAAAGAAAGAGAATCTAACTAACCAACTAATTTTTATGATTCACTAAATTGATTAATTAAGTATCAATGTCAATTTTCCTTTCTCTGTGGTTACCACCTGAACACGTCTGAACTAATGTCTATTAAAAACTAAGTTTACTTATCTGATGAAATGGTTTGGTTTTTACTCCTTTACCGACATATATGTGAAGGTTCAAGTCGTTAGCCCTTTTCCTATCTCTTGTAGGTTCACTTTGATTGCTCCCAATGTTCCTTCAACTACATACACTTGGTTATGATGTTTCATTCGGATTGCTTTTGTTCCCTATCTTTCCTACAAACTAACATCCAACTGTCTATGAATCGGTGGCTGCAGTAACTTAGTGGACATGGTCACAGTTGGCTTTGTTTTCATCAAATCATAGTTTTGAACCCAGTTAGACTGAGCAACTTCTACATTCAAACCATTCTGTTTTTTGCTGTTTTGATTAAATTTTCATGTTCTATTGACTTTGACCATATTTTTTTTCAACAACTTTTTAATATTGTTGGTTTTATTTCTCTGACTGAGGAGTTTATTAGATGGATGTTTGCGTGAATCTGCGCTTATGCCATGTTACACGATGATGTTCCCAATTCTTCAACCATATTAGAGTGAATTCATGCTATGAAGTACCGCATTATATGGGAGTAACCTGTATTTTCTTCATGTTTATAAAACTTGTTACTTTTCTGTAAAAGGAATTGTGAAATAACTTACCTTAGTGGAACTGGTAAGTTTAGATTATTTGTGGTTAAATATAAGAGCAATTTTAAAAAATTAGAAAATCTTAGAAAAATTTAAAAAATTATTTCATTTTTTAGCAACTTGGTGAAAAAAATAGATGCAAAAAAAATCTTAAGACAACTTTCATGCCCTTAGAAAAAAATTTGGTTTCCCTTATTCCTTTGTTATTGAAAGAACTGGGGTCAAAGAATTTAGTTTGAATACCTTCACCATTAGAACAATAATCATAAAATCGCATTTATTCAAAATAATTAGCAATTTGATTAATGAAGTATAAAGACAATTACAAAGTATTTTATTGGTGTATAATTTTTTTTACCCCATTTTAAATTATTTACAAATCAACAGCACCTGAGGGCTATCTGCTATGAGACATGATATTCACTAAATCTTAAGACTGAAAGAAACGACATCGACCTTGAATATTGGCATTTAAAAGGTTTATTTTTAATTACTTTTTCATTTAATTTGTAGAGAAAGGTATAGAAGTTTTGATAAAATTCATTTCCTCTCAAATTGTTGAATAAATATAATTAATATCTATAATGAGAAAAGAAATTCAAAGAAAGATTACACTCTTAAACAGTTTTTTTTTTTAGGCTTTTAATAAACTAATATGACAAACAGAGCATTTAGAAAATTAATGAATGTACAAATACATTCTAATGTTCTATAAAAGAAAAAGTGAATTTATAACTGTGCTATTAATGAATAATTTCTTATAAACAATTTTTATATAAAATTGTACGTCTTGATATGTAAATATATTGTATGTTTTTTATAAAATAATATTTGAAAATGATATTCTCTGGTTCAAGATACGAAAAAGAAATTCTTTAGTTTTTTTTAAAAAGTTTAGTTGAAGCTTAAGATTATGTTCATACACACTACGATTAAATATTTTACTACACTTGTATACTTTCTCTCTAATTATGTATAATCCGTACCAAATGTCTCCACCTAAATATCTCTTTTTAAAATTGAATCTCTCTTTAAATATGAAAACATTCAAACTCAGTTTTTGCAATCATATCTAAATCTCTGAAAAGGAGTAAAAAAAACAACAATTCTTTAATTTTGCTTTAAAATTTTTCGTATATTCGAACCTTATAATTCTTTTGACAAGACAGAAAAACGTCTTTTACCTGCTGTTTCTGTAAATATGGATGTTGGATATTATTAACTAATTATAAATAAATTTTTTTAATTCTTAGAACTGTAAATATTATCAATATTTTGACAAATATATACTATTCATTTTGTCATAAAAATGTTTAATATTTGTTTGTTTGGTTCAATTAATGTCGCACTAGGAGCAACAAGGGCTATTGGCGACGGCCCTCGAAATTTTGAACCTCTGTCAAATGAGGAGGATGATACCTGAGCTAGCAATCCCCTCTCCTAACTTCCACGCCAACAGGAGGACTTTGGGCGTCGACAGATTTAACGTCTGCCCCGGCTACATGGCGGGTCTTTAGTAGCATCAGGTTCGAACCTACGACTCGACGAAAATCGCCTGTCACGAGTTCGCTGCCTTATCTACAAGGCTACCGCGACACTTTCTGAAATATTATTTTAAAATTAGTTCATTACAGTAGAGGTTGTATTCAGGGGCGTCTTAAATTCTCAAATGTATGCCTTTGAAAATTAAAGTTAGAAAAAAAATTTATTTAATCACAGTTAAAAATCCTGATCCACATTTTTATTTGTTACATAACTTCTTTTCCATTAAAAATGATTATTATTTGAATTTAATAGTGTGTATAGATTGGATGAACTTTTATTTTTTGTGTGTAATGCTATGCACGCTAAATAATATTTCCTTATTTGTAGTTTTGGTGGCTAATATTTTCGTCCATCTTGGAGATTGATTTTTCTACCCTGTGGTGCAGAAGTTTGGCTTTGAGTAATGGCAGAGTTTTAAAACCACGATCTGCCATTTCGAAGAAAACTTATCTGGTTCGTCTTTTGCAATGTCTTTGACAACTAGGCCAAAAGGGATTCATCCCAGGTTTATTAAGGCATTCCTCCCCCCCTCTTGTTGAAGATGTTGACTCTTCTTGAAGACAGTTGTCATATGCGCGAACTCCCCAATTTTTGGGTCTGAAGAAAACTCGTCCGTTCTTGTTTTGCACTGCCCTCAAGAACCAAGCCAAAAGGGATTTCCCATCGGGCTGGTAAAAAGGCATTTTCACTTCTGTCGTTCATGAAGAGGGCCGCCAATACTTCTCGGTTCATCGAAATGGTATGGACTTTCTGAATGATATTTTCTTTTAGACAAGGTGTTTTTTCCAGGTATTATTGCAACTGATGTACATCCCTTCCGGTAGCATTGAATGTTGTTTGGATAGCTTCCATTAGACGTCATCGGCTCTCTCTAGTTGGAATGGTGGGTCTATCTGAGACCTATGCTGTGGCCGGTCTATCACTAATCATGATTTATGTTTGGATGCCTTAGACATGCATTTACAAGTATGCGTCGTGAGTATATGCAACCACTGGTCTTGGGATATGCTGTCATCTAGCGTTCGAATCCCGGATCACCAAGTACTGGGTTAGTTGACCTTGAGTGATGACGGTGACTCGAATTCCGTCATCACTCAAGAAAGAAGAAAATGCGCCGGTATTTTTTAAGTGCCCTTAACAAATGAGCTAAAAAGTAATATTCTTCCTAGGGAAAGTTAAGGACTTTTCATGAATTTTCGGTGGGATGTAACACCTGGCTGGAATTGGAAAAAATGCGCCTAGAGAATCAGTTTGTCTATGGAGTCTGCTTTGGAGACCGATCGGGGAATCGACTGAGTGGTTCTTTCGAGGATAGCGTGGTCGATTGAATCTGATGGAGGTTCGGTCTGAATCTTGCGGAATCGTCGGAGTCTCTCTTTGGAGTTTTTGTTGCGGAGATCGATCGGAAAATCGATTTAAAACTGTCGGCACTTTGAAGTGGAGCTTACCGGGTGAATTTTCGGAGAAGCAGCGTGAATCTGCTGGGAATCTCTCTCACACACACACACACATCGGAGCTAAGTCACTAAGCAAAGTCAAGCACGAATAAAAACTGCAAGGAATTCTAGAAGAAGATGCAATTTTGTGATATTTTTATCTGAAACATCGACGAATCCAATTATGACAATTTCCAAACTCATTAAGTAAAAAAATTACTGAAGAAATAAATGTCTCTTAAATATTTCCTTTTCAAATTGATACAATACAGGATAATAATGTATTAGATCAATGCTCAGTGATTGTGCTCTACTTTAAAGATAACGAAGTGCATAAAAGATTGATAGGTGTTATAAATTGCATATCTGGAAAAGAAATAACATCATATTCTGTTTTTACACGATAGATACGTTCCTGAAGAATGCGCATAAAATATTCATGTAAAAATATATTTCATCTATGGAACAATAGAAGATAAGTTCCACTCTTTAGAAATCAGCAAAAATAATGTCGTAAACAAAAGTTTTTCTGTTAGGATATTAAGGTATCCGCTTACCTTTGAAACGCGATTTTCGGTCAAAAAGTCAATTTTTTTTTATTTACAGTCTATTATTAAAGTTTGATTTCTTATCTTTCTAGAATAGTTTTAATTTTTTTCTATCTTACTTAGAACTTGAGTTAAAAGCATCTAAAAAGTAGTCTGTGTCAATTTTTTAGAACTGGAAGTAGTATTCTGCTATCGAAAATGGAACTTAAATGTTTGTGTTTACTTTGACATCTTACGTAATATCACCATCAAAATATCATGCAAGATGAATTTCTGCATGTGATGCAATTATATAATTTAACTAAGGATATCTGGACTGCTTAAAAGTCTTAAATAAGCTGAACATTGAATAACCGGGCTACTTCACTGTAAAGTGATACGAAAAGTTGGATAACAAATCGAATCAGGGATTCGAAGCGTCATACGACACTTGTTGTATGTAAACGTAGGGAAGTTTTATAGGCCACCAAAAAGAAAAAGAAAACTTATTTAAGTAACACAGATAGTGAAGTTTACAAATCAGGGGCCTTTTAATGTAAAATTTTTAATTAATAAAGTAAGTTTCTGGCTTGAAATGTATTTTTAGCTTTTTCTCAAAATCAAAATTTTCATATTTTGTTTCAGCACAAAACATCATATCGAAAAAAATTATACATATAATGTTATGAAACTTTTATGCAATACTTTATGAAGGTGAATTTAGGACTGGAATCTCCCCTATTGTTATAATGCAAATATTTTGCATTTTATTGTTGATAAAAGCCATAAATCATCACAAATTTTTATGGTTTTTCTGTGTGTTACAGTACGACTTCCTATATATATTTAATTATCAGGGTTATAATTGTGAGAGAGGCATAAATCCTAAATTAGATTCAATTCTTCATAATAAAATTCACAGAATTGAAATATCGCTATTAAAATTTTGTTTAGTTATTTTTATGTATCTTTTGAGTAAATATTTTAAAAATTTTAAATTTATGCTGGTTTTTCATTTTATTTTAAGTTCTTAACCCTATCCTACAGTATAATGCATAGAAAAAGTTTTTTTTTTTTAATTATTAAAAAATGATACCTTTAACATTTAATTTCGTAAGGATTGCACATGTATCAAAATAAACTATCATTTGAAAAGAAAAAAGAAACATGTTCCTAATCCATGAACACAAGAATTAGGCAAAGCAATATGAATTACACAAAAAAAGATTTTATTCGTTGTCATTTTCTGACAGTAAACGCATGCGTTTGCATAATACTGCAATATTACTGCTATCACTAGAAATGTCTTGATCCTTTTGCTCCATTGGTGAAATTCTTTCTGTGATCTTTTGAACAAAATTAGGACTAACCTCCTGTGGTTCCAATGTTTCAGTGGATTTATGAATGAATTCAGTAATTAATCGTTGTGTTTGTGTTTTGGTTAGGCCATTGTACAATTTTCTGTAAGAAGACATTGATGACTTTAGATCATGCTAAAACTACCCAGTTCATTCTTCAGTAGGATCATATAAAACAAAATGATTACCCAATTTACAGGCCAGTTCAAGACCTTCGTTAATTAAATTTGCATTTAGAGGATCTTCTTCGTCTTTATGACGATGTTCTTTGGGATCAGGACTCTGAATGATAACCTCCATTATTTCATCTTTTCTTAGGGCTTTATCATCAAATAATTCATCGATATCTTCAAGCCATAAATCATCGAGTTCTTCTCCACCAACTGTAAGTGCCAATGGTTAGATGTAGGAAAATTTGATCTTATTGGGGAGGACGGGATCTTTATTTGTAATACATTCTGGCCAAACAGTTTTCCAACATGCATTCGAAGTGGATGTTAAACTAACACTAGAAGTCACATTTAAGAATTAAGAATTTCGCTTACATGTGTGACAGGTGACTTTTTAAATCATCGGTTGATGAAATAATCCCTGAAACTTGCTTGTCATCATTAAATTAATTTATTATGAAGATGTCATGACACATTTAACCCTTTGAGGGGCACAATGCTATTATGAAATATTTTTAAAATGATATACAGGCAAAAGAGGTATATTGATCACGCAGATAAAAAATTAGCAGTTCCCGGTTCAGAGAGGGGGTGTTTGCACAGTTTAAACTCGAATGGGCACAGTTTGCACGCTGGAAACGCGGGAAAAGACGTTTGCACTGTGCAAACTGTGCCCTGAAAGGGTTGAACAGAATAATATTCGTTACTAAATTTCAAAACACTATATGTAGCTCATACATTGTGAAAGGCAGTTACATATCAAGCTAGAGAGCGTCTCATATGGTGCACACTGTCATGATAACTGTAACTATGTATTTCATGTTAATTGTAACTGTGTACTTGATGTTAACTCTAAATTGTACCTGTTACATTATTGCTTGTGTTGTTGCTGTGTCGAGATGACGTTGATTGACTTCTGGTTAATAATAAATCTATATTCTAAGTGAACTGTTTGGATATCATGATTCTGTATGTTCTGAAGAACATTATAAAAGTCCAAAACACAGACATGATGTCAGGAGTTTCAGTGATTCAATCGGACTGAAAAAATAACTACGTTCATGATGGTAGCATTCCGGCTACCTGCTCCGCTGCAATTTTCCCTTGGAAATGTGAAAAAAAAGTGGAGGAAATGGAGACAATAGCTCGAGAATTATCTGATCGCCATGGAGAAAGAGGAACGAGCAGATAAAATCAAAATTGCTATCCTGTTGAATTTGTTAGGCAGTGGAGGACTAGAAATTTACAATACCTTCAAGTTCGAGTTGCCAGAATCCAAAGCGAACTATTCAGAAGTTCTTCAAAAATTTGAAGATTACTGCTCACTACGACAGAATGTTGTTTATGAGCGATATAATTTTTTTTTCATGTGTACAATTGGAGAGCCAAGCAATTGAGTCCTATGTTACACATCTTAAAACTCTAGCATCCTCGTGCGAGTTTGCAGAGCAAGAAAATAGATTGATTCGAAATCGCATCGTCCTGGGAATTAAAGATAGTGGATTACAAGAATGACTGCTTCGAGAAAATAATTTAGGCTTAGAAAAGACGATTGAAACCGTCAGGGCAGCTGAAGCGAGCCGGGAACAAATCTGCAACATGAAATACGAAACAGCGACAGTAAATTTTGAGAATGAAAAAAAAAACGAATCAACCGAAGAAGTCGTCTCAGTATGAATGTAAAAAGTGTGGAAGGAAGCACAAGCCCCGCGAGTGTCCGGCATTCCGAAAAATTTGTACCAAATGTAACAAGAAAAATCATTTTGCTGTTAAATGTTTCCAAAATACGAAGAACATTCATAAAATGAATGTTCCTGAAAATGAACTGGATGTTTACATAGATTCTGTTACTGTGAACGAAACTAAGTGTGAAATGATAAGTTTTACTAACTCTGTTGATAAGAATATAGAAATGGTAAGTAAGTTTTACTAACTCTGTTGATAAGAATATAGAAATGGTAAGTGAAACAACATGGTATAAAAGTATTACATTAGGTGTAAATCATAAATGTTTTGATGTTAATTTTAAACTGGATACTGGTGCTGAAGTAAATATTTTGCCATTGTATATTTTGAATATGTTCAAAGTTAAACCAAAACTTAGTGAAACTAATTTATCTTTAACAACATATGGTAATTTTAAATTAAAGCCAGATTGTTCTCTTATAATTAATTGCTCTACTAATAA
The DNA here is from genome assembly GCA_019974015.1 of Nephila pilipes. Classification (NCBI taxonomy): domain Eukaryota; kingdom Metazoa; phylum Arthropoda; class Arachnida; order Araneae; family Nephilidae; genus Nephila; species Nephila pilipes. Next base: position 32,428 of record BMAW01015277.1, on the reverse strand, counting down.
ACTCAAAAATGTTCCTTTGCCTTTCTACGTTGTGAATGTAAAATCCAAACTAATATTAGGGTTAAAAGGTTGTAAGAAATTGATGTTATTGAATGCAGTGTAATAAGTAAAAATGAGTTTATTAAGCAATATAAAGATGTACTTACGGGAATAGGGGAATTTCCAAGTGAACCATATCACATTACTTTGAAAGATAATTTTGTACCTGTAATTCACTCTTCAAGACGTGTTCCTCATACTTTGCAGCCTAAATTAAAAAGTACCTTAAATAATTTAGAAAAAGAAGGAATAGTGTCAAAAGTTAATAAGCCAACTGATTGGGTACAAAGTTTGTTTATTGTAAAAAAACCAAATGGAAATCTGAGGTTATGTTTAGATCCTAGAGATCTTAACAAAGTTATAAAAAGAGAGCATTATCAAATTCCTTGTACAGATGATATCAATAGTAGATTAGAGGGTAAGAAAATATTTTCTGTTGTAGATCTGAAAGATGGTTTTTGGCATGTATCTCTAGATGAAGTTAGCTCTGAAATTTGTACATTTAATACACCTTTTGGAAGGTACAAATTCAACAAATTGCCACTTGGAATAGTTTCTGCACCTGAGGTATTTCAGAAAAGAAATCAGAAGCTTTTTGGAGATATTGAGGATGTAGAGATTTATTTTGATGATATTATTGTTGCAGGCTATACTGAGGATTCACATGATGCAATCATGTCTAAAGTTCTTGAAAGAGTTAGATCCTTAAACATAAACTTTAATCCAGATAAGCTACAATATAGGGTGTAGGAGGTAAAATATGTTGGTCAAATTATATCTAAATCAGGTATAAAACCTGATCCAAATCACATTAAAGCAATTGTTGCAATGCCAACACCAAAATCAAAAACTGAAGTTAGGAGATTATTGGGCATGGTGAATTTTCTTTCTAAATTTATACTCAATGTATCTAAAGTTACTGCGCCATTAAGAGAAATCATCCATGAAAATGTAGAATTTAATTGGGGAAAAGAACAAGAATTGTCCTTTGTAAACATTAAAGAATTGTTAGCTAAAGCTCCAATTTTAAAAGTTTTTAGTGCTAGTGAGGAAATATTAATACAATGTGATAGTTCAAAAGATGAGCTAGGATCCTGTTTAATCCAAAAAGGTCAATCTGTATCATTTGTCTCACGCTGTTTAACAAACAGTGACAAGAATTGTGCCCAGATTGAGAAAAAATTATTGGAAATTGTTTTCTCATTTGAAAAATACCATAGTTTTGTATATGGACGTAAAGTTGCTGTACAGAGTGACCATAAGCCCTTATTTGCAATTGTGAAGAAACCTATGCATAAAATGTCTTCTAGGATGCAAAGAATGATTTTAAAACTATTAATATATGATTTTGAAATAAATTATGTGCCAGGAAATCAAATGTTTCTCGCTGATACTTTATCACGGGTATTTCCTGTTAATGAAACTGTGAGGGACGATCCTGAAATGCTAAATATTGTGCATACAGTTTCAAAACATTTACCCATGAGTGAAAAGAGACTAGCACAATTTAAAAAAGAAACCGAGTTATATCCAGAATTAAAAATAGTTGTAAAATATATCAAAGAGGGCTGGCCTAAATCTTACAAAAGTGTAGACAATAGTGTAAAGACATATTATAAAATTAAAAATAATTTATATATTCAAGAAGGGTTGTTATTTAGCAATGAAAAACTAATTGTACCTTATAGTTTGAGAAAAGATAGTTATGTTAAAACTAATTCATGAAGCTCATTTTGGGATTGAAAAATGTAAGAAAAGAGTTAGAGAAATTATGTATTGGCCAAGGATGAACTCGGACATAGAAACTATAGTATCAGAGTGTGTAATATATGAAAACTTTAAAAAATCTAATAGTAGCCATTAGAAACTCATACGGTACCCTATAGACCTTGTGAAAAGATAGGAGTGGATATAATGGACTTTAGTAGCATAAGTTATCTAGTTGTAATGGACTACTACTCAAAATGGATAGAAATTGCTGAACTTTCAAATAAATGTGCAGATGAAGTAATAACTAAACTTAAAACAGTTTTCTCTAGATCTGGTGATCCAAATATTGTAATTTCTGATAATATACCATTTAATAGTTATATTTATAAGAATTTTTTTAAATGAGTGGGATTTTAATTATGCATTCATTAGTCCTCATTACTCCCCAAGTAATGGAATGGTTGAAAGAGCAGTAGGAATTATAAAAAGCATTATGAGAAAGGCAAGGGAAGATAAAAGAGATTATTTGGTAGGATTAATGGAGTACAGAAATACCCCTATTTCAGGTCTTGACCTATCTCCAGCTCAAATGATGTTTAATCGTAGATTAAAAACTAAATTGCCAATCTCAAATAAATTATTAAATGCTGAATTATTTAATAACATTCGAGAAAAGTTGATTGAATGGTAAAACATCCAAAAGTCACATTATGACAAAATTGCTCATCCATTGCCTGAGCTTAAGCAAGGAGAGAATGTCAGATTATTAAATTTAAAAAAAAAAAAAAAAAAAAAAAAACTTGGGAATCTGCTAAAATAGTCTCAAGGCACAAATTGCATCCTCGGTCAAATTTTGTTAAAAATCAGTCTGGCAAAATCTTAAGACGTAATAGAAAACATATCAAAAAATCAAACACATCCTTTCATATAGAAACAGACCCTAATGATATAAGTACTTTCCATTCCGATTCAGAAGTAATTTTAAATCCTCAAAATATGCTGCACTCTAATGAGTCCGATTCCAATGTCCAAAGAAGAGGTGTTCGTAAACCACCATCTTATTTAAATGACTATATTGTATGATTAATAACTTAAAGGGGGGGATGTCATGATAACTGTAACTGCGTATTTGATGTTAACTGTAACTGTGTACTTGATGTTAACTCTAAATTGGGACTGTTACATTATTGTTTGTGTTGTTGCTGTGTCGAGATGATGTTGATTGACTTCTGGTTAACAATAAATCTATATTCTAAGTGAACTGTTTGGATTTCATGATTCTATATGTTCTGAAGAACATTATAAAAGTCCAAAACACAAACACGCACTATCCTCTATTCATCAGTTTTAACAGTTGATGGTCTTGTTCAGCAAGCACTAATTAAATTATGAATGATACTATCCATAATTGAAAATTTCTTTCACACATCAATGACTTTTAGTATTTCATCGTTCAGTTTGTCCCAACGTATTGAGATGTTCGGATTACGTATTATGTTTTAAATGTCGCAGTTATACCCAGGGACGTCTTAAGATATGGGCCAACTGGGCTCGGGCCCAGGGCCTCGCCTTTGATGGGGCCTCGTCTCTTTCTCTACACGACCTCAATAAGATCATGATCAGAATAATTTTAATCGTCAAATGTTATTGCAGGACATGACTTGTTGAAGACAGTTACTTCTATATTAAATATTTCTATTTACAATGTTTGCTGAGAATCAGGGAAAATATTAGTTTTATTTCTAAAGTGAGATATATTCAATTTATTGATTAACAGCCCCTCCTTCCAGAGACCTTTTATTTATTTGCACAGATGAGTTAAGAATCGCTCATGAATGGACAAGAGTTAACACTTAAGCCCCCAACAGAAGTAACAAAAACACATGCCCTATTTTATAATAGACGTCAGGACTAATAAAAAGAGGGTTGAAATTACCCTGAAGGAAATCACCCTTTTTCGAAAAAACTAGTGGCTTACATTTCTGAATCGGCAATTCCTTCCTTTAAATTTAATTTCTTTGAAGCAGCAAAAGGTAATTATGTTCTTATTTCTTAATTGTATTTCTTTAAAATTTAAGATAATATTCAAATATTTATATCGCATTGAGAAAGTAAAATAATACATAATTGTATTTGCATTTTACAGAGAGAGTTATAAAAATAATATCCAGTTTAAAAAAATTCAGCCCTTTTTTTTTTCTTTTTCTTTTCTTTTCATTTTCTTTTTTGAATGTACCATAATCTTTCAAAAGAATTTTTGATGTATTTTGTAATTCAGAGAAATATTTTTTATTTGCTTCTAGTATGGAAAGCATTATTTTTCTCATTTAAAAATTCAAATGAACGTCCTTTTTTTATTATTATTGAAACCCAAATAAAAAAGACCATTTATAAAACGAATATATTACAAAACTACAGATTGCAGTAATTTTATATAAATGTAGGAAAACAATCATATAACAGGAATCCTAGAGTACGATTTGATAATTAGATAAATAAATGCCTACACAATAGTTTAATGATTTAAGAGTAAGCATCGAAAATAGAGAAATTTTTATCCAACACAGTACAAAATAAGAGATTTTTAGTGTATAAAACCCCTCATTAGAAATTTTTTATTTGCTCGTGTATGTTTAATCAGATTTTCCTGCATGGAATTGAAATTTATTACTTATACTTTAATTTTAGTTCTTATACTTAACTTATAATGTATTTATACTTTATTACTTTAACTAATACTTTATCACATATTTGTATAAAATATAAAATACTTTTAATGAAAATTACTTACATAAATATAATGTTCCTAATTAATAATTTTTGTAATAATGTTTTTTAACTTTTAGAATCCATGACTTCCTTTCTATCGTAATTTTTTGTTTCGTTTGATAAGCATGATAATAACAAATATATATATATATATATATATATATATATATATATATATATATATAGTATAATTACAAACACAGATTTTTCTGAGAGCTTTTAAGAAATTCCAAATATTATGTAAGACAATACAATATGGAAAGCTAAAAACCTTTTACAGATTTTTTCTTTCTGTACATGTCATTTCCGTTAAAATAACGTACTCAATATTTTCTTAGTTATGATTTTACATTCGCAATTTAAAAAAAAAATATTTAAGGAAACCGAATAATTTACTGTATGTGATAAAACTAATATTGATTATATTAGTATAGAGTACATATGTATATCTGCATTATGATAATTTGAAATATAATGTTTTGTGCATTAATAATAATAATGAAATAATAATATGAAAATAGGAAAATTGAATACAAAAAATAATAACTTAATTGAAGCTTTGTTCATTCTATTCATGAAAGAGTAAAAAGAAATTATTTAAAAAATTCGATCTTATCACCTTCAGAATTCTTACGGAAATGAGAGTAACATACACCTTTTTTTTTACAAACTAGTGAGTGAGTTTTCTCTTTTTTCCCTCCTAGAACAGAACACAAAAAAAAAAAAAAAAAAAAAAAAAAAGCGAAATGCTACACATAGTTATGTGCATAGTACGGGAGATATGGCATAATGATTTTTAGAACAGTGTATTTATTCATTTATTCTTAGTTTCAAAATAGCAATTTTTTTTCGAATAACTCATCCCCAGAATGTGTATTGTTTTAAAAAAAATCTCTTATTTGGTTTTAGGATATTAAAAAAAGGGGAGCCGTCATTTACTAAATTATTCATAATTTTTCTGTATATCATCTTGTACCAGTTTAAAAGTGTATTCTGAGCTAAAACTGGTCATTTATTTTTTTAATAACTGATCATTTTATTTTAAAACTTCACTCATGTGGAAAATGGGTACTCCAGTTAGTATTGAAATGAAACCTTTAAGGCTCTCGTCGACACGACAGCAAGAAATCCCGAGCCTAATGTTTCAATCCTTTGGAGTTTCGTACTTTTCTATTTATATCTAGGATATTGCTTTTCTGCAGAGTATCTGACGGATGTTGAGGTTTCTTTTTTGGAAAATAACATTTCCCTCAGTGATTGTAGAGGTTAGTCATACGATAATGTCTCGAATATGCATGGGAAATTTTCAGGATTGCAAGCCCGACTTCAAGAACAAAATAAATACGCTATATACGTACCATGGGCAGGGCATTCTTTGAATTTAATTGGCGTGCAAGCAGTAGAATGTAACTATAATGTAACAATTTACTTTGATTTAGTCCAAAATATTTATAATTTTTTCTCATCGTCCACCCATCGTTGGAATATGCTATCATTAAATTTGAGCTGTGATAGAAATAAAAATGTACTGAAAAACCTATCAAAAGCACGTTGGTGAGCAAGCACAGATGTAATTAGAACTTTAAGCTCCGGATATTCAGAAATTTTCATGAGCATGGATTGTTTAATTAATCATGAATTACAGGCAGCGGATACTCGACTTTCTGCTAAAAATATTAAAAATTAAGATGAATGAATTAAAGACTACCTTTTATAACAATCCCTTGAAATGACATTTTGACACGTATTGACAAAGTAAATCTATTTCTCCAGAGTAAAAATACGGATTGGTCGAAAGGTGCAAAATTATTAAAATCGTTAATGATATATATAAAAACCAAAATAATCTATTTTGACTATTATGAGTCAAAAGCCAAGGAAGTATCCTTTATAAAGGAGTATAAAAGTGTTCACAAGCATATTAGACAACGCAGTGTTAGGTTAACTTTCTTTGACGGAAATAGAGACACCGACACAACATTTGAAAACAGCCACGGTCAGAAATTTAAAATAGAAACCTTTTTTTTTTTACCAATAATTGACTCTCTGATTTGCAATATACAGACACGTAGTAAAAATATGAGAAGCTTTTTGAAATGTTTGGATTTTTTCAAAATATTTCTAATTTGGATAAGACAGAAATTAAAATAGCATGGGCAAAAATATCAAAATTTTACGATAAGGACATTAATGAACAGGGACTGAATTTGGAATGACAACATTTCAAATCATATACGATCATTGATGGTGAAAAGCTGAAGAAAAAACAAAGAGAAGAAATGGAAAAAAGAAAGATTAATAAGAAAAAGAATTCTACAAATGCAGATGCAGAACAGTTGTTGGTTGAGGGAACTGGAATTGTAATCAACATACATACATGTATAAGAAAAGACTATTCACAGTGTTTCCCAATATTGAAATAATAATGAGATTTTCTTACAACTGCTGATCACTAATGCAAACGTTCATTTTCAAAACTTAAACTGGTCAAAAATGAATTGAAAAATCGAATGAATCAATCACGTTTGAATAATTTAAGCTTGATGAGTATTGTCAATGAAATATTATTGACAACTGATATTGAAGGCCTAATTAAGGATTTTGCGACTTTAAAATGTAGAAAACGAATATTTACAAAAAACCTCATTTTATTATGGATTGCCTTTATTGAACTATGCATATATATACACCAAATTAGATTAAAAGGTCGCTAGTAGGGCTTATTTCTTAAAAGGGCCCAGGGCCTCAAGAAGTCTTAAGACGTCCCTGCTTATACCTTGATTAAACGGTTGTATCACATATGTAGCATTATACGGCATGAAACAAAATTGCACGTTTTGATGTTCTAAGACCGAGTGGCCGAGTGCATTGTCTATAATTCTAAAGAATAAAATTACACGTTTTGAAATTCTAAGACCGGATGGTCGGGTGCATAGTCCACAATCAAAAGAACTTCTTAATTTTGATATTTTTGAAACACTTCAGTCAAATCAAAGCAAGTGTCGTAGGTGTTTTCACTTTGAACACCAAATTCAAAATACAGAGAAAGCAGACAAAATTCTATATTGAGTTTATAAGACTAGGGGAATTCTCACAAATGGAAATCGCGTTACATTCCTCAAATACCAATGTTGCAGTTATAAAAATAAAATTAAAGTAGAATTTTCTTCTTATAATTTGGGTCGATTGTGTTAAATCAAAATAAATTGAGTAAAAACAGAATTAGGTGCATATTCATGACATTGTAAGATCTTGCCTAGATTAGTGAAATATAGAAACTAAATATTGTATTGGCAATTCAACAGATAATGCAGAAAACAGGCAAAGCCGATATGATGGTTTCACAATGGGCTTTCTAAAGGTCCTCTGCAACAAATACGTGTTTAGCGCCTCGCACATGTATTCAATTTGGTGACAGGAGAATTTATAAAATTAATGATTCCCACACGGGGAAAAAAGAAATACTCAAAAATGAATATCCCGAAGTGCTCATTTGAAATGAGTATGTTTGTATCAGATTTGAACACATATCTTTATCGAATGTGAAACAATACATGAATTCAAAACCAAAAAAAAAAAAAAAAAAAAAAAAAAAAAGGGGGAAATCAATCTCAAAAAATTATTACAGATATAAGGACTATAAAAGTTCCTTTTATTGTATATACAGGCTACGTATTTGAAAAATTGGAGTTCAAAAACAAATATGGCTTGTTTTAGTATTTCGAACTATATTTCGATTTTACCACGCTACACGCGGCAGAATACATGAATATTAAAATGAGTACGTACAAATACTCAATTTTGTGTCTGTGTTTGTTTACAATTTTTTTCTTTTTTTTATTATTATTATTATTGATGTCTTCAGAAAGATTCTTTTATCTCTTAAGAATTGTTATTGATCAGTTTGAAAATAATTTTCTGTGAGTAGTCATTTGTGTGTTACAGACTATCCATAATATTACATTGTAATTGTATTTTTAGTAACTTCTTACTTTAATTTGAATAGATCAGTGTTGAAAATTATATTCATACATGTAATATTTGTGTATGACGTTTATATTTTATAGAATAACATTATAGTACTCAAAAAGCAGTGTTGTGAAATTTTAAAAGTTTTGAGCCACTTTGCTACACTTTGTTTTTATCGATGACTATACAGAGATGATGCTCGTCAAGAATTCTGTTTTTTTTTCAATTCATAAGTGTGTAATGAAACTGCCTTTTTTAATTGACAGTGTAATTCTGTATTTTTTTTTTATCTTGATTTAAGATATATATTTGTATTTAAGGTGTTAAGGCTTTACCAATTTCGTAGAATTGTTGTACATCAGTTTTTTGTTCCAATAATACTGTGTGGCAATCATAAAGTTAAAAATTATACACTCAGAATAAAATGTTGACAAAAATAGCTTTTATTCCTGATTAATTCTTTTATGAATTGAAGTAAATTTCAGATGTTTTATGACAGGAGTAAGATATTTCAGAAAATATATTTTTTAAAATAACATGGTTTTAATTTAAACACAAATTTAATGTGTATTTTGGAACCAAATTTTCACAATCTAATCAGGTATCCTTCCTGTTATGTCTCAAATACTGTTCATCATATTATTCGTGATTGTCTTGTGTTTCAATACTAATGTCTCCTTCAACTCATAATGTTTTCAACTCATATGACTTGAGGTTAGGAACCACTACTTGTTTGTGTTGTAATTCAAAATTGGATTTTTATATAATTAAGGTTTTAACACAGACATTTCATATCTTGTTTTTTTTTATTATGTGGCCCAAAAACGTTGCAAAAATTGAAATAAATATTTGGGGCCGTATATTCAAATTTTATTCTAAGCATGAACGACAATATTCATGCGCACGGAATAAATTAAACAATTTATTTTGTATTCGATACTTGACACAAATACTTTATGTATAATTTATTAAATTGTAAAAATACTTATAAATGTTCCTCATAGTACAAGGCGGAGCATATTATCTAGCCCTTTTATCTGTTGATACTTGTATTTTTATTTACACAATTTAACCACTTTATTCATGCACTTCTTAAAGTTAATCTTTTAAAAAAATATGCCTGGGCCAATAAATAATACAAAATAAAACCGAGGTTCTGGTGTTGGCTGGAAGAAACAAAATTCATATTTGCGCGACAAGGAAATGCACCAGATTCTTGAGCAGTCAGAATTTTTTCTGCACTAATTTAACTTTAAAACATATAAGTAAAAATTGTATTTGATTAATAAATATTACTTTGAGAAAAAGAAAAAAAAAAATTAATGCTAGCTATTATTAAATTTGAAATTAGCTAACTAAAATTAAACTAGCTAAAATTAAATTATAACATATGTTTTTCTTAAATACTGTTGATTCCTTTTTGAAACATTATAATCAATTCCTTTTTGAATGACTAAATTAATTTTCTTTGTAAAACACATTAAAAAAACTTTAATTCAAGGTACAAAATTGCACCCATTTAAATCATTATGTAACTGTTACAGCTTAATTATGTATCCTGATTAAAAGAGAAAATAGTTTAATCTAATATTGCTTCATTTTTTAAACAATAAACCTGATAAATATAAAGTGTTTATATATAAAAGATACTATAATTCAGAAGAACTTAATTACACTTTAACTATTCACATGTATTTTTAGAGGGCTTAGAATAATTACAATACTGGAATAAATATTGGGGCCTTTATTTTTAACATGTTAGAATCAACCCATGATCTGATGATGCGTAATAATTGAAACATGAAATAATTTGAAATATAAAATAAGCTTAATTAAAACAAAAAGCTGAAATATTCGTTAACATCTCAAAAATACATCTATTTAAGGCAGAAAATAATTTAAAGTTTATATCGGAAGTATACAAACAAACGGCCGAAGCAAGTTTAAATAGGCTTACCGAGCAACATTTTAACAACACAATTAAACTAGAATAAGTCTATAGATGTATAAAAATATACTCAGATTATTTCCTACCGAATGTAAATAATTGAATAATGTGAGAATTATGATTGTTGAATACTTAAAATGCCAGGGTTCAATAATTACGTCGTTATGCCAAAACTAAAGAAATTTTATTTACAGATACACTTTAACTATTGAAATGAAAACAAGACAAAAACATGGCGTCTCTCGCTCGAGAGTATCAGTTACTGAATAATCCAATATATTTCACAAGCGTCTAGCCCCTCACATACTAGTTTCCTCCGTTCCTCCCTGAACATCTGCGCAGGTTCCCGTGCATGTTGTCATTTCTCCCCTGCATATCATTTCCCGTGTTCATTTTACACTTTGCATTGTACACATATCTGCGCAAGTCGTCATTTCCCTCCTGCATGTCATTTCCCGTGTTCATTTTACACTTTGCATTGCTCTGTAAGCGTGTTACTGCATATTTCTTACTGTTACATATTTTGTTATAATATGTCTTCAGCAGAAAAGCAAGAAAAACGGCTCTTTTCAGAGCCAAATACTTCTGTTTCATCAGAAGGAATTTTTGATTCTCAATCGAATGGTAGAGGCAATCGTGCGCCAGAATTCTGATTCTGTAATGAGTGGTATGTTTGAATGTGTAAATCATTCTAGTGTGGCTGAGAGTGATTTTGTTATGTGTGGTGATAATTCCAACCCTGATTCTGTTATGAGTGATGTGGTTCCCTGTTCAAATGATTTTAGTGTGGCCGAGAGTGATTTTCTCATGTATGGTGATAATTCTAATCCTAATTCTGTTACGAGTGATATGGTTCACAGTACAAATGATAAAAGTGTGGGCGAGAGTGATTTTGTTTGCCCCGATTGTTTTCAGTCTTTCAAAAATAAATACAATTTGAAACGTCATGTATATAAATTTCATAATAATGACTCAATTAATTCAGTATTATTAGCGTGTACTTTATTTACATGGCGTTTCAAATTGTATCTATTTTTGAAAGTTTTTAAGCAATCAGGGCACACAAAATTACTCTCAGCCTGTTGGAGATTAATATCCACCAAACCAAAATATAGGGAGAGCAGTTAATTTAAATTACACATTTATTTTAGGACTCCACGTGCCAATCACACATAAACAAATATTTACATTATTTACAACTACAGAAGGCTTCCACATAGCCTATATTACAATTTAACCCGCTTTTTGCGGTCAGGAGAAATAACCCGCATTACGCGGTCAAGATCCAAAGGCATTCTGGTCAAAAATAACCCATGAACCCGTGCGCTCTCACTCACACGAGACAAAGGCGCCTCCTGGCGGGATCCGAGTAATTTATTTCCAACACAGCCACATTCCCCTCAATAGAACACTGACTTTTAAAAGACTCAATTAATGCAGTCAGAATTTTAAATGTCATCAGAATAAAGTTCATACTTCTAATATTAATCAAAATGGTAATTATGTGTGTCTTGTATGTCATGGTAATTTTGAAAAGCGAGAAATAATATTTCATTTTAAGCATGCTCACGATATTAATATGGATCATACTGAGTTAGAATTGAATTCATTTAATGTTTTTTGGACATGGAAGGCAGAGATTGAAAATAATACGAAGTCAAAATTTATTTCTTATAGTACCAAGCATATTAATATACATGGTACAAAATACTATTATTTCAGATGCCATCGTTCAGGAAATTTTATGTCGGAAAGTAAAGGTTTGCGTCATTTAAAAATCCTTGGCAGCAATAAAATAAATGCATATTGCCCAGCTGCATTAAAAGTAACAGAACATACTGATGGCAAATGTATAGTGTCATATCAGAAAGTACATGTTGGGCACCAGAAAGATTTAGGTCACTTATTTTTAACAGCAGATGAAAGGAAAAATATTGCCTCAAAAATAGCTGCAAAAATTCCTCTGGATAATATTTTAGATGAAATTAGAAATTCTATATCTGATGCTGGGCTTGAGAGGGTTCATTTACTTACAAAAAAAGATTTACATAATATCGAAAAATCTTTCAATCTGTTTTCTAATTCTGTGAAACATGAAAATGACGGGGTCAGTGTGGATATGTGGGTACGTGAAATGCAAAATTCAGAAAATCCATGTATTTTATTTTATAAAACCCAAGGATCAACTTGTACGCAATATTCATTTCTAAAAGAAAATGATTTTGTTTTGATAATTATGACAGAAGCACAAGGGGAGATTCTGAAAAAATTTAATTCTGACTGTATATGTATGGATGGTACATGGGGTAACTGGATATGGATTTGAGCTCGTAACTTTACTAACAATATATGATTTGCGCCAAGGATTCCCATGTGCTTTCTTAAATTTCTAATCGATGCGATCAACCAGTGCTATCAATTTTTTTTTCGTGTATTAAACAAAAAATTGGTCAATTACAACCTCAAGTTTTTATGTCTGATATGGCAGAATCTTTTTAATGCATGGAAATCTGAAATGGGTGTACCACAAAAATGTCTTTTTTGTGCATGGCATATTGACAGAGCCTGGAGAAAAAATTTAAAAAAAATCAAAGGTGCTGAAAAACAGGCAAAAACGTATAAAATTATCAGATCACTCTTAGAAGAACGAGACATTTATACTTTTCAAACACTGACAGAAGCAGCAGTAAAATTTCTTAAAGGAGATCCCGACACTATTGAATTTTCAAATTACTTTGAAACGTATTATTTACAAAATATATCCAGCTGGGCATACTGTTATAGACTTCACAGTGGCATTAATACAAACATGCACATAGAACGAATGCACCGAACATTGAAATATATTTATCTTCATGGGAAAAATGTTAAGAGATTAGACAAGGCTATTCACGGTATAATGAGATTCGTAAGAGATAAAATAATAGATCGCTTAATTACATCAAATAAAGGTAAATTGACAAGTAAGATACGGGATTTAAGAATCAGACATAAAACAAGTGAAACACTATCTTTACTAGTAATAGAGAATGAGAATGGGTGGTCAGTTTCATCAACACGTAATACAGAAATATACATGAAAATAATAAACTTGTACATGTCACATACAATGCACTGAGTGTAATATATGCATTCACCGATATATATGCAGCTGCATTGATTCATCAATTAGGTGGAATATGTGCAAACACATACATTATTTACACCAGCATATTAAAAATACAACTTATACAACTACAGTACCTCATGAATCTCCCCTTATTATAGATGATGAAAATGAATTAATTTTGAATAAAGTAGCAAAAAAAAAAAAAAAAAAAAAAATCACAAACCCTCTCACTTGAGCACAGAAAGGATGAAATAAAACGAGTGTTTAGAACTAATAGATCCGTTAAAGTCTGATAAGCAATGTGATGTGTTAAAAAGGATTTTTAAATCAATACCACCACAACTAGAAGCTGCAGATATATTAAATGCACAAGAAATACATTTCCCAACTACTAATAAAGATATTCCACCTAATAAAAATATAATACCCCAAAGATTCTCAAATGCAAAAAAGGAAAGGAAACTGACCAAAATTTCCACTGTAACTATACAGAATGAAGACAATAATACAATTCTAAATATTATATTGGAACACAAAAATTTCACCCACAGTCCCACTGAAGAATCTTAGTGAAAAATACATGTTTTAATAACAATCATTAGTACCTTTATATATTCATAATTCTTTTTGTGCATTTTTAACACAGAGTTATCCGGGGTCACTTTTTCCACTAAAAAGTCACGTTTATTTTCTGGATCACTTAAAAGACACTGTTTCTAAGAAACACAAAAGCTAGCAAAAGAATAAAACTGTTTCAGTCAATACACTTTAGCAACTTTTTTTTTTATTTAATAATTCAAAACAATGTCTTCATGTTTCCTGACAATATACTCAGTAGAAATGGATATTCAACTAATTCTAGCCTGCAATTTGAATCTAAGAACTAGAAAAATGAATATGACTGAAGAAACATGAAAAAGTTTTTTTCATTGGGAAAATGTACTCTTTTGTACATGTTTTCATTAATGTGAAGTTTCTGTTTACTTATCACCATAAAATTCCTTTGATTAGTTTTAATTGGGAGGGTACTTTTCTGTAAGTTTTATGGCTTGCTGCTGGGTTTTGGACCACTGGTTGAAGACCTTCAACTCTTAAATGTTAACAGGCCTTGGGATGCAATGGAGGACCTTTTAAGTATTCAAAAAATAATTTTTTACTGCCCTATTCCTTGGACAAAATCCATCCAAAAATTGTTTCCTCCCTTCTTTTGTAATCCCTGTTTCCATTGGGTTAAAAATTAAGCATCACAATACAGTTGAAAAAGAGGTTCGGAGGAGAAAAATTTCTTAAGTGGGAAAATGTTTAAAATTTAAATGGAAAATTTTATGATTATATATATATGGGAAAATTTGAGACCACAGAAATAGAACTTCTTAAAAAGGAAAATTTGAGCAGCTTCTACTGTATTATAAATCAATAATAAATAACACTGATTGATCACTGCATAGTACTCCACTTCTTATTAATTAATGTTATTAACATAACCCTATAAATAAATTAAAAATTTACACCAAAGCAAACTATGTTTGTATGCAAATAAGATCACTAATTTGATTACATATTTAAAAATGTGGTCACTTTTTACAGAAAAATTGTCATTATTTCTACTGTTTCTGAATTAGAACCTGTGTTGAAAACCTCGCTTAACATCTAATCTAAAAACATCTTCCTTCTCTGCCTGTGTTGCCTGTGTCGCGCGCTACTACTGCAGCGTCTCACTGTTGCCACTAAGTAGTATACAAATGTCTTACACTAATATTTTGAGAGGCTTACACAGTGGATTCACAACATTCTCCTACCTTTGAGTATTATTCTTTACAATTTATTCAAACAATATACACAAACATTATCAAAATACACAATATACTTAGAAAAATGAAATACAGAAAACACTTACAGTGAAATTGAAATGAATTTTTACATTACATAGATTACGCCAGACTTTAAGATCACAATTTCGAAGTCAATATTTAGGACAGCTACGACAACAGTCTATTAAAATTTATAATACCCAACCAATTAAGGTGGATGAAATTGTTCTGCTTGAGGATAATAATAAAAGACGTTCGTATTGGAATCTAGCTCGAGTTCTAAAAGTAATTCCTGGTCGAGATGGGCAAATCAGACTTGCTCTCATAAAAACTGCGAATTCAGAGTTGCTACGACCAGTGCAGACACTATATCGGCTAGAGTTGGAAAACCCAGTAGTGAAAACTGGGGATGAGCCGATTCCTTTAACCACCAGTAGTGGTAGAGTAGTTAAAACTCCTGCTAAATAATTATGTCAGGGATAGGAGACGGGGAGCTTTCGTTTCCGGTTTCGGCCGAAGCTATGGCTTTTTTAACCTTGATTTTAAACGTAGATAGCTTTTCATAATAATCCTGTGCGATTTCGTATTCCTTTTCATACTCAGCTTGAGTAATGCCAGCTTTCTTTTGAAGTAAGTTGAGGACTATCTCGTCCGATGTCTTTAAATCCTTGAACTTTTCCGTAAGCTGATCAAGGTGAATTTCTAAATCATCTACATCTGGACTTTCAGCGGCCAGTATTTCTTGTAATTTGTTGACTGTCTTCGAATACGTAGCTCTGGCTGCTTTCCTCTTCTGTTTGGCAATTTCCACTTCAGTAGTCATTTTCTTCTTTCGTTCTTGGCTCACTTAAAGATCGTTGACTTATTAACAATCCGATTGACGTATCGTAAGGATGAAAGAAACTTCGTCCAATCCCGGCAGGGATGCGACTATGTTGAATACTTAAAACGCCAGGGTTCAATGATTATGTCGTTATGCCAAAACTATAGAAATTTTATTTACAGTCGCACGTTAACTAAAAGAAATGGAAAACATGGCGTCTCTCGCTCGAGAGTATCAGTTGCTGAATAATCCAATATACTTCGCGCGTTACTACTGCAGCGCCACACTATTGCTACTAAGTAGTATACAAATGTCTTACACTAATATTTTGAGAGGCTTACACAGTGGATTCACAACAATGATATTAAATATATTAAAATAAAATTGATGTTCAAGATATAAACAACTTGCTCATCAAAAATATATTTCATGGAGAAATTACGGTAATTGATTAACCACCTTTAGAAGCAGAATTTTAAATTATGTGATTTTAGAGATAGATATGCGTCAGAGATTGATGCGACTTAGATATGCTTCATGTTATACATAAGTTTTTTTAAATTTGTTTTGACCTATATTATGTTCTACTGCAACAGACACAGCCATAATGTTTTGGTGTTTGCACATATTGCTTAAAGTTGAGTTCATTTTTGACCTGAATGAATCAAATAGTATGACTTATTAGGTATCTAAGTAAATACGTAAAACTTACAACACGATATATTTTAAACAATGTGCCAAAATAAAGTGAACATTTATTACATTCACCATATAATTAAATTTTTCATAAATCATACATTGCCAAAAATTAATAATTTTACCAACATATATGTCTACCAAAACAAACCTTAAAGGTTTGCGTTAACCAAAAAGGTTTTTTACAGACAAATATTAAAGGTAGTGTTTTTCAGTTTAGGATAATTTTAGTTTTATTTTTATATTCAATTTTAAAATGGCTTGCATGTCTTGAAATAGGCAAATTTATAAAATGTTTTTATAGGCAATTAATCTTTCTAAGAGAGTAATTTCTTGTAAATTTTATAATATTTTTTTTAGATCTGAAATTGCAAAATGAACAAAATCAATTGGCAAAATGAAACACGTTAATCAGTTTCAATACTTTTTATTATTCTATATTACAAAATTTCTTTACAATATGCCACACTATGTATAAAAATTCAATGTTCTTACAAACTAATGTATAATGTATATTTTGTCTTAATTATGAACTGCTCCATATTGTTTAAATTAGGTTTATGTTATTGTATAATACGTAATGCAAAAAAATTATGCTGTCATATGACCATATTGCTTTGCTTTAATTGAAAACACTTATGATATTCCTAAAAAAAAATCTTGCTAAATTGATATTTTTTTATAATCATATGGAGACAAGCTCTATCCAAGTAAATTTTAGTCCACTAACACCATTTAAAAATGGCACATGTGTGTTTAGCAAAAAAAAAAAAAAAAAAAAAAATTAAAATTTTTTTTATAAAAAATTTTTTATAATGTAAGGGTGAAAAATAAAAAAAAAAAAAAAAAAAAAAAACTTTAAAAGTCCTTGTATAAGATATGTTTTGGTATCTAAGGGAGTCAAAGTTCATAATTCAAAGCAGCAAGAACTGCATTGTAGAATGGATGGTTTCACAGACCAAGCAGAAATTATTACATTTAATAGTTTATACTATAATGGTTCAATATATTCCAAAAATATAGCTGTATTAATTGGTTATGTAGATGACTTGCCTCTCTTTCGAAAAATTAAAGAACTGTCAACATAATAATGATGCGTAAATAACATGTTTATTTGAAGCAGCACTGTTTGAGAAGCATTTTCACTCGTAGTTAGTAACCTGACAAAATGTTGTTGATTTGAAAGAAGTAAAAAATCTGTTTATTTACCTTTACATATTAGAACTTCCTAGTGATTTTAAATGATACCTCATTGTACGCTACATTAAAACATAACATTCGAACATGTTGTATGAATGGGGAGGGAATTGGACTATAGTATGGATTAGATAGCAGTGTTTATAAGTGGTTTTTAAAACGGCATGCCTTCATCTGTAGGAGTTAAAAAATTTACTTTATTTTTAATATTCTTGTTTAAAAATTGTGAATGTTTTGTTTTTAAATGCCTGATATGTATGTGTACAATATTCAGAATAAATTTTTCAAAAATATAATTTGGTTCTATTTTTTCTCTGTACAGCGAATCATTAATTTTAGGTATTAGCTTAGTTATGATGTTAATTCAAAAGTAAATATATATTAGATAAAAAAAATGCTGTACACTAACTTTTTTACAATGAAAAATCTAATATTCTTCATAATATTTCGAATAACTTATTATTAAAAGACTGAACTTTCAATAAAACTCAATTTTCTGCATGTATAGGGTTTTAACAAAACTATATATTGCTTCTAAAAGCAATTTCACTCATATTTAGTAATTTGACAAAATGTTGTTGAATTAAATGTTTCCATCCATCCACTTATATTATTACTTTTGTAAATAATTTTAGGGAAAAAACTGTTGTCGTTGGTATAATTCATTTCTTAGAAGATGCTTCCAAGTGGTTGCGATAGATGACCTCCAATTTCAGAGTCACTTTCGGGGTCGCTGTGTTCGATAATCTCATTTTCGTCAATATCAGAGCAACTATACCCTAAAATATGTTCATATTCTACCTCAAGTTCACATGAAACACATTCAAAATCATCTGCATGAACAATTTCGTTTTGAAACAAAATTAGAAAGTTGCCGAATAGGGTACACCAAATCGAACAATGCTGGAAAGAAAAATTAACTTCTGGCTGTGAAAACCCAAATGAGTCTAGTCGGGAGAATAGGGAAGCCTTGCTCTCGAGGAGAGAAGGTAGGAGTGCCGAGGGAAGAACATGCCTTGGTGATAGATGAGTTCTCATTCACAGTAAAAACAGTTTCGCCCACGTATTTTATACGCAATTCAGTATTTAGTTTAGTTTTTATTAACGTCGCACTAGAAGCAACCCGAGGGCTATTGGCGACGGACATCGTAATTTTGAACCACGGTTAAGTGACGAGGACGACACCTGAGCTGGCATCTCCCTCTCCTAAGATCCACACCACGCCAACGGGAGGACTTTGGGCCCCGACAGATTTAATGTGCATCAGCCCCGGCTGCATGGCGGGTCTTTGGCGACCAAGGATCGAACCCGCGACTGAACGAAAACCGCCGGCCGCTAGTCCACGACCTTGACCACTAGGCTACCGCGGCCCGGCAATTCAGGATTAAAGAAGCTGTCTTCCGAATCTCATATTTGAATTTTTTGTTTGTCGGTTGTACAAATCCAAATGTTTGATTTGAGCACATCCAAATTTTTAGGGAGCTTCGCTGATGTGTGGAAGGAGACGTGAGCATATTCCCACCAAAGATTCGCCTTATATTTTTAAAAATTTAATTTGAAAAAGTCATTTATCTTCCCTAAGCAAGATTGCCATGCCATGTCACATGATGTCACAGTCTTTGTTACTCTTCTGGTTATCTATCTTTAAATATATTAATCATTTATTTGTTTTTTTTGTAGCAGAATATGATTGTTTAGAGATTTTTTTTCTTAAATATTCCTTCGTTCTCTGCTGTAGAATTACGATTCTGTTTTGAATGATTCATTTAATAATGATATCCGACGAGCAATTTGAGAGCTTACTTCAAAAAAAAAAAAAAAAAAATGTTTTCAACAAGCACTTGTAATTTTTACAACCGTAACCGTGGTATAGATAACACTTCATTTCAAATTTCTGAACTTATTCCTCAGGTCCTTAAATCAAATTCCTTCAAAATATTAAATTCTTATGCAACATAATGTTTTTACATTTTCTGTACTATTCCGCAATTCCATTACAAGTCATGCGCAGTATGGTGCTAAAATTATTGGATCTTGATTAAAAACTCAGCGCTTGATTTTTCATCAGCTTTTCTATATTTTCGTTAATCTCGATTAACTTAAGAACTTTTCTTTTTGCATCTATTTTTATGAAAAAAATTAACTTTTATTTCTTAATGATTTTGTTTCATAATTTTACACTTTTTTTAATAATGTTGAAGTGATAATTTTGTATTATTTTCGGGCTACTTTTCAAATGAACTGTTCTTGAACCATCTCATAGATGAAAATTAATTATTCGGATTTTTGCGAATTTTTGAAAATTCGTTCGAATGATTTTTTTTTAAAAAAAAATATTTAAAATTCATTGATCCAGATGAAACGGTATTAGTATAATATACAGAAGGAACATTTGGCCCTCTCAGAAAAAAAAAAAAGAGGGAGTAATTCTAATTATCATTTGCGATTCACTTAAAATTAACGGATATACCAGTTAGTATTAAATAAACCATGAATTTTAAGTAAAATAAAGGAAAAGAAGATAGGGTTTTGTAGAGGTACAACTTCCAACGATTAATGATTCAGCTTCAAACGAAACTTTTATTTTTAAAAATTCAACGCAGGTTGTGATTGATACTTTTCTGATAACGCCTCCGCGTTATGATAGACCTTCAGAGATAAGGATTCATTCAAAAATATGTTTTTGTTGGAGATACGAGCATATTATGTCACTTGGATAAAACTGTTGTGTAGTGACACACAGAAAATTCCTGTTGCCACAAATGAGTTACGTGTTTCTTTTTTTATATATATAAAAAATATAGAAAACTTATGTTTTAGAATTGACGTGCAATAGTAATTAGGTTGATATTATTGGTACGGTTGATAAATCGGACGAGTTCAGAAAAAACAGGATGTTTAATCTTTTCGAAAGCGTCATTTGATGCGGTGGACATTAAAATTTTTTTCTGTTTCCAGCCAAAGGTCCAATAGTGAAACTCATCTTCGAGCTTGGCTTCTTAAGGTTAGTACGGAAATCAAAATTCTGAGGCACCCCAGGGATCTCTTTCTTTCCCTTGCGGCTAACTGTCTTTGATAAACACGGTTAACGAGCCTGTGGATTACTCTACCGTTTCTTTTCTTTTTTTGACTATCTATGTTATCAACCAATTTTTCTTATTTCTCTCATTTTTCTTTATAACATCAAGATTATAGATATATATAATTTGGAGCAGCATAACCAGATTCAATCTTGTGCCATTAGCACCTCAAACTTCTGGAAGTTTGGAGAATGTAGTGCCAAGTCAGGTATCATTCTCGTCACTTTCCCATGAAGAAAAAAACGCAGTCCTTCACCAGCAGCTCTCGTGTTACTTCTTAGAGCAATGTTAATAACCAATATATATCACAAACCAATGTTATGTGATTAAAAATCTGCTTACCTATGATCTATGCTACTATAGATCATAGGTTACCTATTTATTACTTTCTATGATCATTATAATACAGGTCTAAAGTAATTACAATATTCATTAACTTTTCCATTTCACTAACGCGATTATTTTTAAAGAAAGTAAGAAATGAAAAATTTTGAAATTAATTTGCGTAATAATTACAGATACGTAAAATGCTTAATAGAACATGTATTTAATTAAAGGTTTGTCACATATATGACTATGACCCTGTTAACTTCTCTCTCTGCCTCTCTCTCTCTCTCTCTATATATATATATATATATATATATATGTGTGTGTGTGTGTGTGTGTGAGAGAGAGAGAGAGAGAAAGAAAGAGAGTGAGTGTTATGCAAGAAAACATAAATACACTCGATAGCAAAAGGAAAAAAAAAAAAAAAAAACGACGCACCAAGAAGGAGTTGTCTGATGGAGACAAAAATTGGCGAATAGGAAAATTATGCACAGAATAGAAAATTATTAAAAGTTCTGAAAAAATGAATGGTTTATTTCAGATTTACTTAGTTACAAAGTAACGATCTAAATAAGGTGTTGACCCACCTCTAGCCTGGACGCAAGCTGCCACACGAAGTGGCATTTAGTGATAAAGCTCCCTGATGGTCTCCTCCGATATTTCTTGCCAAATTTGCTCCAATTGTCGGGCTAGGTCATCAACATTCCCTGGTAGATTCAATCACCTTCCCATCATATCCCAGATACGCTCGATTGGAGAAAGATCTGGCTGGCCAAGGAAGTGTTTGACAAGCTGTAAGACAGTTCCTAACAACACGTGTCGTACGTGGTCTGACATTATCTTGCTGAAAAATAAGGCCAGGGTACTCCAAAAGGAAAGGTAGCGAAACAGGTCTCAGAATGTCGTCTACGTACCGCTGTGCTGTAAGTGTGCCTCTAATGACGACAAAATGCTATCAAGGGAAATGGCACTCCAGACCAAAACTCCTGTTTGAGGACCTGTGTAACGTGTAATATTGAAAGCAGGATCGGTAAGCTGCCCTGGGCGTCTCCATGCACCTCTTCGATGATCGTCAGGACACAGTTGGAAGCGGGATTCGTCGCTAAACACTAGAGGCCCCAGTCAGCATAATTCCAACCTGATAGAGCCAAGCATCACTGTAATATAGCTCAATAGTGTGCAGGCGTTAATGGCAGGTGGCGTAGCGTTTGGTACGAGCGCAGATTTTGCTCTATCAGCCGTCTGTAAATAGTCATGGTGGGCACTCGTGTGCGGGTCACACGTCTGATAATTGATAACGATGAATCAGGCACTGTGACAGCTGATCTGACAATCCCTCTGTTCTCCGGATCTGCTGTGGCCCTAGGTCGACCGCTACCATCATGACGCTGAAATCTGTCATTGCCGACCCATTCTTGCCAGCATCTTCTAATCTCCGCATCGCTTCGACCTATATGACGAGCGATTCTCCGATTTACCCAACCTGCCTCTTTCAATTCATTGATAGACCTCTTTCAAACTCTGACAGTTGTTCGTAATGAGCTCGAATCCTTCAGCGAGGCAATTTTTCAGTAGTTGAAAAGTATCCTAAATCGCATATGCAACAGAAAATTTGACCATCAGATTGAGAATCGCTTCTTATTATATACACCTGATGATTGTGCAGTTCCGATGCGCTGTAGCTCCCTCTATTCATTCATTGGACCCCGAAGTTTAATCATTTGCATGTTCGGTCCCAATGCCTTTGAATACGAAATTTTATTACAATCGGGCAACTCCTTCTTGGTGCTTTTTTTTTTTTTTTTTTTTTTTGATATACCATATTCAATACAAATTGTACCTTATACAATACAGAGAGAATCAAAACCGAAATTAAAATAATAAGCAGTTATAACTAATTTTGCAAAAGCGGAAATATATGAATCTAAAAGAACACTAAAATTTATTTAAAAAAAAAACTTATTTAAAAGAGTTAAAAAAAGAGTTACATAAAGATCGGGGAAGGGGAGAGGGAGAGATTCAATGATAGATAGCAAGTGAAATAGAAATTTTAAAAAGGAAAACCCTCTAAACAAGATAGAAATAGAGCTATTTAAAACAGCCTTTGAATAGGACAATGGTAAAAATCTGCTTAAACATATTTCAATGATCAAATCATCGCAATCAGTAATATAGCTGCATCAGAACGATCCATCAGAACGATCCCTCGGTTAAATCTTAATTCACAGAAGATTTAATCATCAAATGTAATATAACTATAATGCAGAGAAACATAATTAAAGTTAAAAAATAAAGCAGGAAAAAAACAAAAAGAAACTCCCTCATTTTAGAACATTTTAAGAAAATTTCTATAAAACATTTTAAGAGTATTTAAAACAAAAACAACTAAGAGGGGGGGGGACTCAATTTTTAAACAAATAACCAAAAATCAAATTAATATTTATAAGAATCATACAAAATTTTGCTGAAATAATCAAACAATCTAAAATTTAAAATCCTGAAACCCGAAAATTCAAAACAAACTATTAAGAAACAATTTTAAACAAATCAAAGTGATAGAATAGCCGAAATTTGAAAAAATGAAATTAATGTGATTAATACTTTTCCATACTTTGGATGGTAATAACGTGTGTTTGTACCAATAATTACAGATCTAAACATCCCACTTCAATAAATTACATTATAAAAAAATGGTAACAAAACAAAAATCAGAAATTCAACCATTGAAAAAAAAGGAAGGTAAAGAGATGGAAAAAATTCAATTACACTTTATAACATTGAATTATACTTAAATAAAATTATCTAAAATATTTTAACACCAATTAAAAACCTAACTAAATAGTGTTATATTAATCAAACCCAATAATTAATCAAATATAAGCAAACTAAAACGTAATAAAATATTATATTATATATATATATAACACATCGATCAATAACTACCGAGTCTAAAATTGAAAACAACATTTTTTTTGCAAAATTTTTTTTTATTCATCAACATAACACCTTTTATTAATCACCTTTTAGGGTGATACAATCGTTCCAACGCTT
>BMAW01015263.1:0-17479 GCA_019974015.1 Nephila pilipes | reverse complement strand
TTTTATTTCTTAGTATTCCTTCTATTCTCTTATCTAACTCAGATATTTGGTTAAATATTTTCGAGTTCTCGAGTACTAATATTGTTTTATTACGTAACTCCCTGAATGAGAGAACCAAGTGAAAAAATTTACGGTGGTAATACTACAGAATATGTTGTTTTCTCTTATATGTTTATTTTTGAACACCTACTGCTTTCAAAAAATGCATCATTAACAAAACATTTTGTATAGCGATGAAAAAATAGTTATTAAAAATATTTTCTTATTTAAACCAAAATAATTTTTAACGAGCTATTTTGCATTTCTATACATATGTGACTTACAGGAATTATACAATGTTTTAAAATTCATGAAATTTTTTTTCTTCTTTGATTTCTTCAGATGTAATGTATAACTAATGTCCGGATTTAGGTAATTAAAATTATCGTTTCCGTAATTTTTTTATTCAAGTTTTTTTTAAAATAATTTACATATAGTAAAGAGTGATGGGGATTTTTGATTTAAGTTGAAACATCAAGTTACATGGAGGTCGTATTGTCTTCATGGTTAAGTGTTTCATGCAGTTTTAGAAATCTTAAATCAAACTGCAAAATTTTTCTTGAGAGAGTTCTTTTTTCTTATCATTCAGCTTAGCGTAGAATCCGCTTCGTTCGCTTTTGTGTCATTTATTCTTTTAAATTTCCGCTCGGGAGCAGCTTTCAGGGAATCAATGAATTTCAAGATATAGAGAACGCATGCTATAATTTTTATGTCACTTTTTATTTCGAATTAGTTAATGTTTCGATTTACTGATTAAAGTTAAATAAATCATTTTAGTTAAAATAAAGATGTTAATATTTTTTACAAAGGCGTTGAACGCCAATAGCACAATATGTTTAATATCGTTACACTGAATTTTTTAAAATACAATTCTAACAATACATTTTGGATTAAAATTTGTTATTGCTTCGTTCTTTATGTTGAATATATATATTGTATTCTCAATTATTTTTCTTCAGTCTTCATAATGCATTTCAAATGATTTTCTTTACTTCAAAAGGTGAAAAAATTATTAATTGTTTAATGTATATACTTTTTTGCAGTTTATTAGATCTCTTTGTATGTAATGGAGCTCATTTTTTCCATACAAAAATAATCCCATAGGCTATTGGTTATAAGAAATATTTAAAAGTTAATCTGTAGTTGTTACCCTTTTAATAAAGGAAAAAAGTTATGAATGATTAATTCAATTTTTGAAATTATAAAAAAATTGCCAAGTTTATTTTTAACTAAACACTGTTTATAAAAATAACTAAATCTAAAAAGTACCACATTTCAAGTGCCTAAGAATAATGTGATATGATTTCATTCTGGCTCAAGATACCCATGGCAAAGTCCTTAACACTTTATTCGCTTGCAGTTAATAAAAATTCAAAACTATTATGTTTGTGTTATTTAATGTTATCCTCACGCATTGTTTTTCGTATTATTTATCATTCTCTCACGATTGCGGTAAGTCTCGACGTATGGTGCCCGAGCTGCCTTCGTTCCCGGTACTTTGAATACAGTAAACTTTGAAGTTGGCAGAGTGTGACTCGGATGAAGATTTAAAATCCTAAGGATCGTTGAGATGAGCATGTTTTGTTTTAAGAGAGAAGCAGATTGGCGAGATACAGACCAGACGTCCCACACTCTTTAATAAACAGAGAATAGTTTCAAACAATTCTTAGCATACCCGTTTCCGAAATCTCTAGAGCCTACCAAGGCCTATATTCATGTTCACCATTTAAGGCTTTTTTTTTTAATCGACAAGAGCTTGCACTGCTGGGCTTATTCAGATGAGAAGCTTCGAAGAGAATTCATTGGCTCTTGCCTTCCTCCTGTTGAGAAAGAGGGGAAACGAACCACGAAATGAGATAAGCATTCCAAGCGTAATTTCTGCCTCTCTTCTACGAGTATATTCATCATCTAACACGAAATTACTGCATTATCATATGCTTTGAATAACTGACTTCTGGACCGGTTTTGAGAAATAAATGAAGGGAATATTTAGTGGAACCCAAATAAGAACTTTTAGTTAATTTTCATTGTCTTTCATGTTCATTTCGAATAATTTGTCGTTCTTGATCCAGCGTCGACGAATACTTCGTGTTTGGGGGGGTGGGAGTGCTTGGGTGTATTGGAGTTAGCAAAGTCTTTTCCAGACTAAATTCCAGTCATGACAAAAATTTCAAATGGCTTATGAATATCGAGTGGTATTAAATAACCGTAATTATTTCTGAATTTTAATGAATAGCTATTTTTAACAGAAACGCACCATTGTTTCTCATTCTCTTTCAATCAAACCACGGCATTTGATATGCCTGTCAATTAGAGTAAGGCATATTCTTGCATTTGAAGTCAATGATAGCACAATCAGAGAGATTCCGCTACAAGTCAGTCCCGTTTCTAGAGGCGAAGCCATAACGTAACATTTAATTTCGGAATCACCTTCATCATAAATAAGGTGACCACCTTTTTCTTAAAAAACAAAAAAAAAACAAAACAAAACGAGTGCAAATGAAATTTTTAAGGATATGGGGATAAAAGTTTTGAAAGAAAAAAAAACTTAGCCTACTCCATTCAACCATATATTTTTAAATAATGGCTTTTTATTATTAATGCGCAATCACTCTGCATTTCTAATCATTTGTTTATCTCCTCGACATATACCTTCGTGCCAAGTTTCATGTCTTTGTTACGATCCCGCAATTTTTTTTTGGTGCGCTTATTTTTTTGTCCATGAGTGTTTATATAAAATAAGGGCGAGATCTCTTTTGAAAATATAAAGTTAACAAAAGCTTTCGAAATCAACACTAGTAATACCATATGATCTCCAAGACGTAAGAACATGAATAATGAAATTAAAACTTACCAAAATAGATATTAAAAGGATAAAAAGGAAATTTATTGAAATAGAAGTATAGAGCACTTTACGACAGGAGGCCGACACATGCATGAGTCATGCACTGCGAAAGACGGATATTCAAAATCCAATACAAAGTGCGCTCTTTCAAATACTTCACTTTCTCAAAATAGCTCCGATCCAACGTATTCAAATTTAAGGCTCCCGTCAACACGCCACTACGAATTTTTCTACCCAATGTTAATCCTATGGAGTTACGTACAT
The DNA here is from genome assembly GCA_019974015.1 of Nephila pilipes. NCBI lineage: Eukaryota > Metazoa > Arthropoda > Arachnida > Araneae > Nephilidae > Nephila > Nephila pilipes. The sequence continues at coordinate 14,331 of BMAW01015263.1, read as the reverse complement.
AAAGTCTTACATCTAGAATATTTATTTTAACTGCATGGAATAAAGTGTATTTTAAAGAGCATTAAAAAATGAAGGCTTCTGTGGAGTTACTTTTTTCCCCTGATTTTTGCAAATATTTTAAAATTTTTATTAAATATCTGAAAACTTGCATCCGGTGCACTAAATTGATCATAAAAATACTTTGAATAATCGGACAAAAAAAGTAATTCCACAGAATCCTTCCTTTTTTTATGCTCTTTCAAATATATATATTTTTAAAAAATTTAAATTATTTCGCTGTTTGTAATTTGTTGAGTCAGCAAAGTAAACAAGGAAAGAGGGGAAAGCAGTATTGAAAATCCCGCCTCAGTGCGCCAGGATATATGGTAAAGACACGTTGACAAAAGGAGATTTATAATCCTTCGGGGAAATCGACCGATTTCTGGGAATTTGTAAGAGATCTTAGGATTCCCCCTTTACAGCTTTATTTACAATTGCTTAATATCCGTTGAAAGTTTGTCTAGCTTGGTATACAGATATCTATGTGGTATTTCATAGTGTTTAAAAAGTAAGCTTCTTACTCGATTTCTTAAAAAAAGAAGTAACCCTTCGTTTTTTTATGCTATTTTTACTGAGTATTTAAAAAACAAACACAATACAAATTGCTTTATTAATTATTAAAATGAACAATAGATATTTTAGATACGTTATTTAGAGAGAGAGAAAGAAGAAATTTGCTTTTTTTAAAAAAAAAAAATTGTATTGTAACCAAAGGAAAATTGTTCAAATTTTTATGATAAAATTGAATGCACATTTACATAAATTATTTGCATGACCATTTATTACTATTTTTTCAAAACTCCATTTGTAGGAATCAGATTAAAATATATCGAATTTTTATGATTAAATGAAGAATCTAGAGAAAAAAATTATTGCATTAAAATTTTTCTGGTTCTTAGATATGTGAACAATTTTACATGGCTAATACATTTCTCAAGAATAGAAACATTATTTTACCACATTGAAACAGTGTCTGGAGTAGTCGAATTGTTATGCTTGCTAATTTATGGCTAGTGATATTTTAGTCGAATGTTTGAGGTCTATTTTCCTAGAACTGCCATTGCGTTTCAAATTTAAAAAACAATAAATAGTTCTCATGTTTCTTTCAATTGCGACGCTAATAAATATTCAATCCTTACAAATTTTGTTTTCAGATTTCAACCTCGAACTCCCTTTAGCTAATGCAGAATGAAAATTAATAAATGGATATTATACGAATGAAGCTCTGCCAATAAATATTAGCCACCCAAGGGACTATTGTTTTCTATACCCTATAAATGTCTTACCTGACCACTTTTCAAAAATTTAACTTGTTTTTTTCTTTCTTATGTCTGCTTTCATTAGTAATTAACTTAAATTTCAAAAATACGTCATAATAAATTTCACCTGAATTTCTTATTGGATTGAAATAAAATATATGCAATATGTGTCTGATACTTGCTTTCACCACTAATGAACTCAATTTCCAAAAATATATTTTCATAAATTTCCTCCAATTTTTTTTATTGGATTGAAGTGTAACAAATATAAGTATTTTATTTACTTATCTATTTATGTATTACCTTAAATCATATGTAAATGGAATCAAGGAAGGACTGAAAAATAAATAACCTTATTTGGAATTTTAAACTTTGATGTAGCCTTTTTCCCCCACCTTTTTTTTCTTGCCTCGAGAATTTCAAACTACATATTTTTAGTTTGGCTTTGTGGTCAAATTATTTTAATATTGATTTACTATTATTAGCCACCAAAGGGGCTATTGTTTTATGAGGATCCACCTTATTTGGCTAAATCTGTTCTTTACAAAACTTTACATTGAACTATTTAATTTTTATTGAATTGTCCCTCTAAAATAAAAAAAGGACTTGATTATTAATTATTATTAAAGGAGATGATTATTGATATTTTATCTGTCTCGTCTCCTCTTTTCTAGTGATTGATTTTTTTTAGTCTCAATGCCAAAACATAAATAAATAACTTAACACGTCGATCAATAACTCCCGAGTCTAAAATTGAAAACAACATTTTTTTTGCAAAATTTTTTTTTATTCATCAACATAACACCTTTTGTTAATCACCTTTAAAGGTGATTAACAATACAAGATAACGATTGGAACGATTGTATGATTAGTTAATCATACAATCGTTCCAACGCTTTTCCAAATCTGGTTTTTTTTTTTTTTTTTTTTCCCCAATTTCCCCCCCCCTTTTTTTTTTTTTCTTTTTTTTTTTTCGCAAGAAATCTTTTTTGTTGCGAGTAAATAGCGATAAACAGCTTTCTGAATCATCGACTCGTTGCTGTTTTTGTTCCATCGAAAGCAATCGCGGCACCCATTTGGAAAAAACCTTTTTCACTTCACTTCAAAAAACCTTTTTCCTGGTCCGATCGACTTAAAATTTTGACACGTTTCAAGCACAAAGGTTAGTACTCTAGAAAGACCTGGTTACTGGTTTACTACGAGCGCCATATCTGGGTTAGTCTCGGGAGTTATTGATCGATGTGTTAGATTCTTTAGAAATAATCCTAGCACGAAACAAATACTCGTTTTTATAGAAAGACTCTAATGAATTTCGTGTTAATTTCATATCTAAAATGCCATTCCCTTCTCGTAATTTAAAATAGAGTATCTATAAGTGTAAATTTTCCCCCCAACTATATTATTTTACATAATTAAAAGTCGAGAATAATCGAAAAATTTCTATTACGATGAGATTGTATGGGCAGGATCTTGATTGAGAAAAATTTATAATTTAAGGTTGATTTAATTAGTTTTTGAACATAAATGTAGATTAAGATTATATGAAGTATCTTAGAATAATGCTTTCACTTAAAGTTCATAAAATTAGTTACCATATTTTAAATCTTTTTTTTTTTCTATAAAATAGCACTACATTTTTAGAAAAATATGATTAATTGAATATTGTTGCATGCATTGGATGATAGTGATACTGTAACGTGATTACCTGTACAAACTAAAATTATCATTTTCTTAATTTTTGTTAGCCTTTGTTATAGATCAGAGGCCTTCAATCTAGGTTCCTTGGAACTTTGACAGAGGTTCCGTAAGTGATCAGTATTTTCTTAATTAAAGCGCCAAAAGTTTAGAGAAATTTTAAATTTTATACAAGTTTGAATTCTTAAATGCAGTTGGCTTATAGGACAATAAGTATATATAAATATTTACTGTATAAAACAAAATCTTAAATTTCATAAAAGCCACGTGTTTCAAATTCATTAATCGAGGTATATTAGATCACATATTGGTGTCCATTCTTTGGCTCAGTCGGTATTTCTCAAATTGATACATTGACCAGCTCTCAAACGCTGCGACAAAAACAAAAGGCAGAAACATATTGGTTGCTGAACAGGACATTAGATTGCAGATTTCATCAATTATTCCAGACGCTAAAATACTTTGAAATAAAAAACAATAACAGCCATTAAAAATATTCTTTTTTATGAATTTGTTTTAATTTAAAATATTATTGTTTTTATTTATTCATAGAATATATTTTAGGAAAACAAAAAACGCCATTAGCTGCCTTTCCCTTCATTATCTTATTAAGAAGTTTGTGTTGTGATGGGAAAAAAAGATGCAGTAATAATTTTATTAATTTGAGTAGGTTAAAGCTTTGATATCCTATTTTTTCCGCATTTTGATCAAGAGGTTCCTTCAAGAAAACAGTAAGCTCAAAGGGTTCACCAAGTGTAAAAGGTTCAATATCCCTATTATATATAATTGTTTCACTAAAAACAAAAATTGATATAAGGTAATGATTTTAAAACTTTTGTTTTCGATATGAGAGTAATCCAAATAAAATCTTGTAAAAAAAAGTAAATGAAAAGTGTATATAAATTATATATATATATATATATATATATATATATATATATATATATATATATATATATATACTGCTGGCCACACAAAATGCAACACCCAGAAGGACCAGAGATATCACAGTGAAATTTATTTGGCAGATAACATGTTGTACAAAGATTAAACGATTAAAATTACAGTCTCTTGTGAAGTGAGGATGATGACAAAATCAGTAGTTATTGTAGCCGCCATTGTTGACTATAACCGCTGCCACACGCCTCTGCATAGAATCAAAGAGGCTTTGGATGTATCCTTGGGTTACAGCGGTCCATGCGGCTTCCATATATTGCCACAGTTGATCTGGTATTGAAGCGGGTGGTGTATTCCGGGCCAGTCGTTGTGCAAGCATGGACCACACATTTTTGATTGGCGATAGATCGGGAGAACAAACAGGCCAAGGAAGCAATTCAATCTGATGGGTAAAGAAGAACTCTTGAACATTGCGTGCCACGTGTGGTCACACATTATCCTATTTTAATATGACTGATGGCAAGCGCTGAAGGTATAGGAGGACCACGGGTTCCAACACCTCAGAGATGTAGCGCTGGCTGTTCAGTGTACCGGTAATGCGTACTAGAGGGGTGCGGGAGGGAAATCAAATACCACCCAAACCATAATACCGGGTGCTGGACCAGTGTGGTGATGCATAACGCAACAGTTCAGCAACCTCTCACCCCGGTGTCTCCAAACTCGAATCCGACCATCGTGATGTTGCAGGCAGAAACGGTATTCGTCAGTAAACACAATATCGTTCTATTCCGTTGTCCATGTCCACCGTTCATCACCCCATTGGCGGCGCAATCACCTGTGGTTTCGAGTCAACGGTAAACGAAGCAATGGACGCCTTGAGGACATTCCACTCTGCTGCAAACGGCGTCGAATGGTACGAGCGGACACCGAATCATGCATAGCAGACTGAATCTGTTGGACTATGGTTCGTGATGTGGCTGCGCGATCCATCACTGCCATGCGCACAATCTGCCTGTTATTACGGGAAGTGATGCAACGAGGTGGGTGCAATTGGCCCTGTGGATCCGTCGTTCCCTCCTGCATCCAGCGATCACAGATCTGCATCACAGTTGCTTGATTTCGTCCAACACGTTGACCGATTTCTCTGAAGGATAATCCGCAATTCCTATAGGCTGCTATTCTTCCTCAGTCGTATTCAGAAACTTGGTCAAAAGACACTCGATGTCTTACACGAGGCATAGGAAAACAGCTTACGGAAAAAAAAACGCACAAAAAAAAAAAAGGCCATACTTCAAATCGCCAATTTGTTCTCCCCTTACATAGCGCTTGCGAGTGGCGCTACGGTCGCCCGTGATGTGTGTCTGAGCTGCAATGCGAATGATTTGCTTAGCTCATCGTCGCAAACGCATGATATAAATTTCACATGGTTTGCATGCTTCCTTCAGGGTGTTGCATTTTGTGTGGCCAGCAGTGTATATATATATAATTTGTTTGTTTTTGTTTAGTTTTTATTAACTTCGCAATAGAAGCAACACAAGAGCTATAGAAACATAAAACAAGTATATATTACAATCTGTGTTGTTTCGTTATAAAAATCAAACTCTTAATAAAAGCAAGTGCCTTGATATAAATTGTGGATGGGGTGTGGATGTTAGGAGAGGGGCCAGCTCAGGTGTCGTCCTCGTCACTTGACCATGGTTCAAAATTACGAGGTCAGTGTTGCTTCTAGTGTGACTTTAATAAAAAAAAACAACTAAATTAAAACTTCCTTTAATTTTAATTTCGGTAAAGCTTACTATTGCCCATTTCTCGATATTTCGTCGTTTACTTTAATTCTTATATTTAATTATTAACTTAATAATATTACAAAAAAGAATAAAAAAAGCAAATCTTGGGTGGCTAAACCTGCACCTTGTAACACTTTGCATAGAATTTTTTATTATATAAAAATTTATTTTTATATAATTAATCAGTGAGTATAAAATTTGGAATATTTCCTATTCAGTATGCGGTGAAGATATTCCTCTAGCATTGTCGATCTTTTATAAATCAAGTGATACAATTTTTAAAAACATAAAATAGTAGAAAAGGATTTTTTGAAATTAAAAGGTGTGGGAAAAAAAGGAGTAAAAAAATATAAAGGTTATCGAACGTGAAGAATGACTATTTTTGAATCAGTGAAAAAGCCAGTTTCTTTCCAGTTTGGGATAGCTTTCAAATACTTCAACAACACAGAAGGGCAATAGTCTCACGAAGGAAAGAAATCTATTGAGTTGCTGGATTCCTTACCCACCCACCCTACTGAGGACGTGTAAAAGAACGACACAGATCAAATTACTCTCTTTTTCTGTAATTTTGAAAGGGGTGGGAAATAAGGGAAGAATCGTGAGCCGATTGTGGGTGAGGAGACAGTCGCACCGCCTGTGTAGAGGAAATATTTATTACCCTATGACGTCATTTTCAAAGTTCATGATAGCTGTCAAAACATAAATATAAGAAAATGGGAAAAAATTGAGCAAAATTAAAAAAATTAAAAGAGTTTAAGAAGTTCCCAATTTGAAATCAAGCGAAATAATGAAAATAAATAAAGCTGGTGATTTCTCTTTTATAAGAGAACTATTTACTTCTGCTCCATATGACCAGTATTGCATGAGTACTTTGTTCGCACTATGTAACGCCCCTTCCCCCCTCCCAGTAGAGGGAGCTTTCGTCGATTCTCATTTTCGAAATCACTACTCATTTTCAGTAACAGGTACGTACTCAAAATGGAAATTTCAAGTACTCATTTTAAGAAACTGGTACGTATTCGAAATGGAAACTTCACATACTCATTTTTGAGCATATTTCCTTATCAAATATGAGTGTGGAATAGAAAAATGAGTATATCATGTATTTACTGTTTTGTTACTGCATCAAATATAAATATCAAACCATAAAGTATGTTTTTCATTTATTTTCGATAACTGTTGTTGTATGGAATATAAATTTTAAACAGAGAAATATATATCAAACTTAAATTTTAAGGGTCTTAAATAAGCGCTCCTTTATTTTCAAGTGTCATTTCCTTCATCTTACATATTATTTAACATTTACTTTGTGAAGTTTTCGTCACTAAATTTCGAATAAAAAATCTTGTATTTACTGTTTGTAACAAAACTGTTACTTTTAGAAACAAAAATGCAGCTATTATGTGATCATAAACTGTACTTTGAAATTATACCTTAAATTTAAATCAATTCGAAAGGTTTAATAAATCTTTAATTGAAGAAAATAGATTCGATTCAAGAGTTAAATTCTTTTCAAAACAAATGCCTAAGAAATTTGATTTAATAGTTCGAGAAACAATTCTGCTCATTAAAAATTATATTTATGTTTTTTTGAAGCAATATATAGTTTTGTTAAAATATATAATTTGTTTCCCATACAAGCAGAAAATTGAGTTTTATTAAAGTTCAGTTATTTAAAAAAAGTTATTGTAAATATCTTGGAAACATTATGATGAATATAAGTTTTTCCATAGTGAAAAACTTAGTGTAAAATATTTTTTTTCCCATCAAATGTATATTTTTATTTGAGTTAACATTATAACAAAGCTAATATCTAAAATTAATGATTCGCTGTACACGGAAAAAATAAAACCAAATCATATTTTTGAAAAAAACTATTTTGAATATCATACACATACATATCACACATTTAAAAATAAAACCTTCATAATTTTGAACATAAGAATATTAAAAAAAAAATTATAAATTTTTAACTCCTGCAGATGAAGGCATGTCTGTTTAAAAAAATTACTTATTAACATTACTATCTCTTCCAAACTCCATCCCCATTCGTACAACATAGCTTATGTTTTAATGTAGCGTACAAAGAGGTATCATTTCAAATATAGAAAGTTCTCATATGTAAAGGTAAACAGATTTTTTACTTCTTTCAAATCAACAACATTTTGTCAAGTTACTAACTACGAGTGAAAATATAGTATTTTATATTATAACATTTATATTATAAAAATAATAACATTTATATTATTAAAATAAAACTAAAATTATTCCAAACTGAAAAACAGTACCTTTATTATTTGCGATAAAAAGTTCTTTTGTGGCAAAAATATATTTCATGAAGCAATTAATTAATTGGTTAACCATTTTTAAAAGCAGAATTTTAAATTATGAGATTTCATCATTTAGATATGTGTCGTGATATACATAAACATTTTCAATTTTGTTTTGACCTATATTATGTTCTACTGCAACAGCAACTGCCATAATGTTTTGGTGTTTGCACATGTTGCTAAAATTTGAGTTCGTTTTTGACCTGAATGAATCACATAGTATGACTTATTAGGTACCTGAGTAAATTGCGTAAAACTTATAACACTATATTTTTTAAACAATTTGCCAAAATAAGGTGAACATTTATTACGTTCACCATATAATTAAATTTGTCGTAAATCATACATAGCGAAAAATTAATAATTTTACCAACATATATGTCTACAAAAACATATCGGTGTGGTATGGTTTAATATCGGATTTCTCTATGAGCAAGTTGTTTGAGTTTCGATTAATATATTTAATATTATCATATTTCTTACATTATTCTGTTATTTGCATTCGGTAGGAAATAATCTGAGTATATTTTTACATATCTATATAAACTTATTCATGTTCAATCTTGTTGTTAAAATGTCGCTCGGTAAGCCTATTTAATTTTGCTCCTGGTGTCTGTCTGTTTACTTCCGATATAAGCTTTGAATTATATTCTGCCTTAAACAGATGTATTTTTGAGCTGTTAGCGGCCATTTCACCTTTTTGATTTGTTTAAGCTTATTTTGTATTTCAAATTATTTCATGTTTGTTAGTTACGCACCATCAGATCATTGGTTAATTCTAACATGTTAAAAACAAAGGCCCCAATACTTATTCCAGTATTGTAATTATTCTAAACCATCTGAAAAATTAATGTGAATAGTTAAAGTGTAATTAAAATCTTCTAAATTATGGTATCTTTAATATATAAACACTTTATATTTATCAGGCTGATTATTTAAAAAATAAAACAATATTGAATTAAACTATTTTCTCTTTTAATCAAGATACATAATTAAGCTGTAACAGTTATATAACGATTTATGATTTAAGGCTCCCGTTCTACCCGCCATTTCGATTTCGTCAGCTTAATGTTAATCCTATGGAGTTTCAACTTTAATTCTCACATCTTTGCTATTTGATCAATTTGAATGCAATAAATTGCACCTGAAAGAGCAAAAAATAATAAATGACTCTGTGAAATTACTTTTCCCCTCCGATTCTTAAAAATACTTTTACCGCTATTTTAATAATTCGTTAGAGAGGTTTCCGGCCTTTAAGAAATATTAAAAACATTTTTAAGAATCGGAGGAAAAAATTAATTCCACGGAAGCATTCATTATTTTTTGCTCTTTCAGATGCACTTTATTGCATTGAAATAGGTAAAATAGTAAAGATGTGAGAATTAAAGTCAAAATTCCATAGGATTCACATTAAGCTGACGAAATGAAAATGGCTGGTAGAAGGGAGCCTTAAGGCTCCCGTCTACCCGCCATTTTGATTTCATCAGCTTAATGTCAATCCTATGGAATCTCGACTTGAATTCTCACATCTTTACTATTTTACCTATTTCAATGCAATAAAGTGCATCTGAAAGAGCAAAAAATAATGAATGCTTCTGTGGAATTACTTTTTTCCTTCGATTTTTAGAAATATTTGAAAATATTCTTCAAAGACCAGAAAACTCAAAAACGAATAATTAAAATAAGAATAAAAATATTTTTAAAAATCTTAGGGGAAAAGTAATTCCACAGAAGCATTGATTATTTTTTGCTCTTTCAGATGCACTTTATTACATTCAAATAGATGAAATAGAAAAGATGTGAGAATTAAAGTCAAAATTCCGTAGGATTAACATTACGTCCATGAAATCAAAATGGCGGGTCGACGGGAGCCTTAAACAGGTGCAAATTTGTACCTTAAATTAAAGTTTTTTTTAAATGTGTTTTACAAACAAAAGTAAATAATTTAATCATAAGTTTACTATAATGTTTCAAAAAAGAAAAGAAAAGAAGAAAAAAGGTGCAATTTTGTACCTTGAATTAAAGTTTTTTTTTTTTAATGTGTCTTGCAAACAAAATCATTTAATTTAATCATAATTTGATTATAATGTTTCCATAAGGAACCAACATGATTTAAAAAAAAAACATGTGAATATGTAAATTCTGTATACAATTTTAAATTTAATAAAAACAGCATTATTTTTTTTTCCTTTTCTCAAAATAATATATATTAATCAAAAACAATTTTTTGCTTATATGTTTTAAAGTAAAATGAATAAATTAAAATTTTCTTAAAATTAAAACCATGTCCTTTAAAAAAATTTATTCTGAAATATCATATGTATATTCTATATACAATTTCAAATTTATTAATAGCAGTATTAATTTTTTTTTCTTTTTCTCGAAGTAATATATATTAATCAAAAACAATTTTCGTTTATATATTTTAAAGTAAAATGAATAAAGTAAAATTTTTGTTTAAATTAAAACCATGTTCTTTAAAGAAATTTTTTCTGAACCTTAATACTGCAGCGGTAAGCTAACAGGCAGATTATTCACCGATTGTGGAGACCGCCAAACAGATTCTACGGGTGCTGCGAGGCGCTCCTCACCAAAGGCAGCAACCCTGGTGCGCGCCTTCCTTCACTTCCAAGAACTGACTCATTCTCTCTTCTCTACTTGCGCTCTAACTTGGTGCTCGCTCGGAGCTCGTTGTACGTAATTCAATGGTGTGTAAATAAAGAAATATCAGATGGATTACTTTATGCCTCTGTTCAAACCAACAGCCGCAGCAATACCTTAAATACAAATATATATCTTAAAATAAGATAAAAAAAAAACTATTTATATCATAATTTCTCTGTCAATTAAAAAAAATTTACTCTCTCTCTCTCTCTAAAACTCTGTTTACTTTAAATTTCACACTTATGAAGTTAAAAAAAAAGATGGAATTCTTGTCGCACATCAACGCTGTATAGTCATCGATAAAAAAGTGTAGCAAAGTTGCTCAAAACATTTAAAATTTCGCAACACTTCATTTTGAGTACTATAATTTTTATTCTATAAAATATATGCGTCATACATAAATATTTACATGTATGAAAATAATTTTCAAATCTGATCAGTACGAATTAAAGTCAAGAAGTTTCTAAAGATACGATTACAATATAATATTATGGATAGTCTGGAACACTCAAATAATCGCTCATAAGAAAATCGTTTTCTTAATTGATTAATAACAATTCTTGAAACATAATACAATCATTCTGAATACTTTTTCAATATAACCTTTCAAAAATTCAAAGTTTTAAAAACATTTAACATTTTTCAATTAATAATCTATTCAAATTTGAAAATCCTTATTATTATACATCAACAAATTACCATAGATTTTCAATTTTTCCCAGTCGGTAAGTAGTATGCTTAACTCCAATCCACCCGAATCAAATTATTAGCAGAAATAACAAAACATATTTTTAAAAATATTAGCAAATTACAGTTAGATTAGGATGCTTTTAATAATAAAATAATGTGAGGAACGCTAAATTGTACCCACATCTGAATAGTTGTCCATCCTCATTTTAATATTGTAAAAAGTTGTATTCTTCCGCGTGTAGCTTAGTAAACACGAAATATAGTTCGAAATATTTAAGCACACCGTATTTTGTTTTTGAACCCAAATTTTAAGTATATAAAAGAAATATATAACGTCAGTATATAAAAAAAAAGGAACTCATTACTACCAGTTCCTTTTTTTTAAAAAAAAATGCACGAGGTATTGAACAAAATCACTGTCACACACACAATTGTCAATGCTTCGAACAATGCTATTCCTTTACATTTACCTGCAATGGCTCAACAAATAAGCGCATGTGCGAATGGAATGTAAGATAGAAAAGTTAGAGAGAAACAAAACGAGGGTATATTTCTACAGGACATGACTCAATTCTTCGCGACCGTCTTTTTACTGGTTAGGTCTTTCTAGGTAAAACATTAGTTTATACGCTTTTAAAATAATGAAAAACTAAGTGTTTAGGAGAGTCTAAATATATATCATATATATATAACAATCGATCAATAAACTCCGAGATCAACTTCCAGGAGATGGCGCTCGTGAGTAAACCATACCAGGTCTTTTCTAGTACTAACCTTTGCTTGAAACGTGTCAAAATTTTAAGTCGATCGACCAGAGAAAAGGTTTTGAAGAAGGAAAAGTGGTTTTTCCAAAGGGGTGCCGCGATTGCTTTCGATGGAACAAAACAGCAACAGATCGATGATCAGAAGCTGTTTATCGGCTATTTACTGCAACAAAGATTTCTTGCGAAAAAAAAAAAATTGGGGAAGATTTGAAAAGCGTCGGAACGATGTATCTACCAAAGGTGATGAACAAAAGGATATTATGTTGATAGCAAAAAAATTTGCAAAAAATACAGCCTTGTTAATTTTAGACTCGATTATTGGTCGATGTGTTGGTATATATATATATATAATAAAAGTGGTAAAATGGTAACATCCTATTTTAGCGTTCTGCTTGGCGCAAATTTTAAAATTGATTTAATAAGATGGAGCCAAACGCGCTATTTTCAAACTCGAAGCAGTTTCAACAGGAAACGAAATGGTGTTTAGTAAGATGACAAAATAAAAAGTGGAAAAGTTGCGTTTCGGAATTAGGGAGTGAAAAGCGCAAAAACACTTAAGACAAATAAAAAAAACCTTTGTTTGAAACATAGTTTGAAACATTAGTTCTACTTTGGTATATGCCCGACCGCCAACCTTCGGTTTTTTTTCGCCAATTCGGGCGATTATTGTTTTTTAGTGGCGAACTATTTCTGTTCCTTACTACGATGTTTATGGCAACCCTAGATTTTCTCGATATCTGAACTTTTCCATATTTTTAAATTAAATATAATTAAATTTTTTAATTACTTAACATAATTGTAATAATTAATCTAATTAATTATTTAATTATATCAATTAATTTTTAATTATGCTAATTAGATTATTTCAGTTTAATTAAAATATTTTTGAATTAATTAAGTAATTCTAATCGCATTTTAAATTAGTTTACTTATTTATATTAATTAATCTAATTATATTAATTAGTTTTAATTATGCTAATTATATTAATTAATTCAGTGCAATTAAAATAATACATGAAAATCTTGTATTTCTTTAAACCTGGCAATATTAACCAAACCTTGTGAGTTACCGCGTGATTCAAAAATTTTAACCATTTCTATTCAAGAATTGGAGCTGATAGTGTCTTCGTAAAGATTCAAGGACTCTGTTGGAGAAACGCAGGTTGTATTATTCCATCCCTTTTAATCTTATTATTACTTATTCATTCTTGTCATTATTTATATATTACCTTATTTAAATATTTATATTAAATATAAATTAATATTTATTTAAATAATCGTTAGAAAAGAACTTAAGTTCTTAGGACTCTTAAATTTCTTAGTTATAATTCTTCATATAATATCTTATTATTAGAAATGGATTTTGTTAACAGTATTCCTATGACTCAATTGGTCAAGGAATATCAGCAAAATGTATGGTAAAAGGTATCAATCCCAAGACCCTTTTGCAGCTGTAGAAAAGACGGAGCTCTTATGGGAGAACCAGGAGTTGCAAAGATAATTTTTGTATACGAGTTATGTAAAACCCCTGACCAGTTGCAAGAACTTTTAAGAAAAGCGGGTTTATTAAAAAAGGACTTAACTTGTGCAAAATGCAATAGTCCAATGAAACTAAGATCCAAAGATATTAATGATGGTGCTGTTTGGACATGTAGGAATAGGATTAACAAGAAGGAGTGTGGTTTACAGAAATCTGTTAGGTTTGGATCTTGGTTTTGCTGTAGTAAATTAACAATGGGTGAGATATTTTTTTGACCTATCTCATTGTTAAGAGGTATGGGACTGACAAAATTATAGATGAATATTCATTCTCGTCTAATATGATGGCCGACTGGAGACAGTTTATAAATGAAATTATAGTGGATTACATTGAGCAGACATCAGAGACAATAGGAGGTGTGGGAAAAATTTGAGATAGATGAATCCAAATTTGGAAAAAGGAAGTGTAACAGAGGCCATCGAGTAGAAGGTCAGTGGGTATTTGGAGGTGTAGAAAGAGGCTCAGGGAAATTGTTTCTTGTTGCTGTTCATGATAGAACGAAAGAAATTCTCTTGAGTTTAATCAAAGAGTGGATTAAGCCCGGAACCACCATTTATTCAGATTCGTGGAAATCTTATGACTGCTTAGCAGATGAAGATTATGAACATTTAAAGGTAAACCACTCTTATCATTTTGTTGATCCAGAAACGAAATGTAATACCATTG
>BMAW01015260.1:0-10922 GCA_019974015.1 Nephila pilipes | reverse complement strand
GTATTATAATTAATTGTTTTCGGAGTTTAATTGTGTTTTGACAACGCGTTTCCGAATAAAAAAAAATAGTTGAGGTTTAACCCATAATTAGTGTTATTAGATTCAAACCAAGTAACATTACAATTTGAACGCCATTATTCTATGGCGTCAGTTTTTCTGACGTTATCTTATTGTATTTATTAATTATGCATAACTGAAACTTTCCTCATTTTTTACTCATTAACATACATTCCACAACCATCATCTTCGAAAACTTTATTTCATTTACATAAACTAATAAAATGGAAAGAAAGCTTTATTCTTATGAATAAAAGTAAAATTTAATACTACTTTTCATATATTTCATATGCTTTCATATGAATTCTTATTTCAAAATTATAATGTAAAAGGTTCTACTTTGATCCCTTTCTTCTTTTACAAATTACTTTCAATCACTAATTCATAACAAAAAGTTATAATATTGTTTTAATCTGTTCCATAAATTAATTATTTTGTTTTAATTCTAATTCACAAAAATTTGGAAATGAATTAAATGGGTATTAAAATATTAGAAAAATATAAAAACTTAAGAATATATTTAATTGGATCTGTTACATATATATGTGATATATGACTTGAAAATATAAGAAAATAATTATAACATTTGAATATAATGTCCACAAGTATGGCGCTTGAATATAACAAAAACAATTATGATATTTGAACATGATAAAAATACAACTTTATTCTATACTCTGAAAACTGTTTTTCTTATTTAAATATTCTCCATTAATTTCTTCCGATTTTATATACTCCATAAAATGCTTTTTCCATAATAAAGATTTGAAATTAAAAAAAAAGTAATGACTTTGTTTATATAGTTTTACTGTTTATCACATTACCAAAATGCAAATAAGTTTTCTTCCAAATTTGAAATGATAAGATAACTCAAGGGAAAAACAACATTACCTGAGTACGAAAATACAAGTTCTATGTACTCGATAACTTATATTCTATACTAAATGCACGTTCATTTTTAAATGGATTTATATAAGAAACGATAATCTACTAATAATTCTACATTTAAAGATTTCAAATTAATTCAAATTAATTATTCAAATTTACCTATCATTTCTTCTAAAATATTATCTAATTCATCTTTTGTTGACAATTAATGAGGCAAGAGAGCTATTGTCAACGGACCTCGTAATTTTGAACCTCAGTCAAGTGCCAACGACAAAACCTGAGCTGGTACCTTCCACTCCAAAGTTCCACACCATGCCAACAGGAGGACTTGATATAATTAACATGGATCAGCCTGCTTCATGGAGAGTCTTAAGTGACATCATGGCTAGATTTGATTAAAACAATGCCTGTCGCGAGTATAAAACCATGTTCATTAAGAAACCGCGGACATAATTTACTTTAGAAAATGTAAATTAAAAATAGAAAGAATGTAGATACGGACATTCATAAAAGGCTACTGAACGAACAACTAATCCATAGTTTGATAATTCTAATATACTAAATGGTTGATTCCAACAATTTAAAATTAAACTGAAAAAGAAATATAGTTAATGAGAAAGAAAAACGTCTGAATTTGATTCATTTCTGAAGCGATTATCAATAGTTCGGTCCAGGCATTTAATTTTTTAATTTAAAATTTTAAAAAATTAAGCTTAATTCATAGTTTATGTATTTAAAATATTCAATTTATATATGAATAAAAAATTAAATCACTCATTAATATATATATATATATATATATATATATATAATCTAAAGTAGAAGAAACAAAAATAATTTTAAAAAGTTTAATAAAATTGTCCAATGCAAAGATTTGAATATGACAAATTAAGCCTCCAAAAAAGATAATTTTTTTTCAAATTAATTATTAAGTTATTCAAATAAATATTACAATTAAAGCAAACGATAATGTGACAATGGAAAAGAAATTTTGTTTATTCACTCATTTGTTTATTTATTTTGACAGAAATGGTATTCAGAAAACACTTCTTTAAAAAAAGGGTTCAGGGTGAGTATTTTGTCTATTAAACCAATAAACTCCTGGATGGCTAAAATATTGAGCACAGAAATATTAAATTTATACGCTCCTTATTTTTTAACCATTTATATATTCGGAAAACCTTAACCAAATAATTATAACTAATTGAAAACATATCTTTGTGGTACAAACCTATATTGGGATTCAATCGTTTTCAATTTATTCAAGTTAAAGATATTGTTGCGTAGAATGTGCAGAAAAGGCAAATAAACAAAAATACGAAATGCATTCTTAACTCCAGAATTTTAAGCATCAAAAGAATTCAATAACTACCAATTTGATAGAAATAATGAAAGTAAGATTTTACTCTAAATTAACATAAATTATAAATAAGGATATAAGAATGCAAGGCGTAACAAAAGGAGAGTGAAAACCTGTCTCAACTTTATTGCTTACGAAGAGGTATGTATAAAAAAGATTTTTCGTATGGTTTTCAGGATGGCTTTCGTATCCATTCGTGCTTCTTTGTATTCATTTCCAAGAACAAATGTGGACTTACAGGTGGATTTTAAAAGTCGATTAAAATAATCTAAGTAAAAAAAATTGAAAGTTCTATGCAAAGTTTTGCAAAGAACTGATTTAGCCACCCAAATGGCGTTTTTTATTAATATATTTCTCAATTAAATATAAAATTCAAGGTAAACGATGAAATATCAAGAAATGGAAGATCAAACTTTTCGGATATTAAGATGAAAGTAAACGATAAATTATTAAATTGAATGTATTTAAGCTAAATGTAATTAAAAATGAAGGAAACGATAAAAAAAATTGAAATGTGATCCAATATGCTAAAATTGATTTTCCTAATACAATAGCACTTTTGAAGACTAAGAAATACAAAAATGTTTTTTAAGCAAAGTTTTGCAAACAGCAGATTTATCCACCAAAGGTGCCAACTTTTTTAAATGATTATTATTCAAATCTTCCGTACAAAGTTTCATTAGTATTGGGTTATAAGGAATTTTACATAATCTGGAAATGTTATTACCCGTAAGATAACTGTGCTTTGAATAATTTATTTTATTTCAGAGGGTCATAAAAAGTACTTGTTTTCATGCTATACGATGTTACTGAGGCACTTCGGTCTTACCATTGTTTATTACCATGTATTAAATGGCACCAAAAGAAATTTGTCACTGATTTATAGGTTATTCTTAATTTAGCCTCCATTTTCTGCCAATAAATACGGGATTCCTGACACTTAGAGCTATCGTCATCATTTTGCATTTATCTGTCACTGTCGATGACATGTTGATTCATCATTTTACGCCTGAACAATTTAAACAAAAGGTTTCATCCAGTGAATACCTTAAAAATATTCCACTTTTACTTCATTTTTATAAGTATTAACTGAGCTTCGTTTAAAAACTTACAATTTGTATTATTATAAAAATTATTATGAGGCAGATTTATCATTAAGAAGCTATATATATATACACACAATGCATATAGTTTGGAATCAAACATAAAAAGGCTTTATTAAACGCATAGTATAGTTATACATGATTGTCTGTCCAAGATGATGAACAACAAGCAATGACGACGATAGCTCTTGTGCATCGCACCGTCTCTCCATACTCAGCACCAGATTGTCCAACAGTTTTTGAGGTAAGAATGCCTATTCCTCAATCAGTATCTGTTTCAATTGCTGGGTGTATCCCAAGGGATGTAATCGTGCCACAAGATGTCTTCCCAAAGCATCCCACACATGTTCCATGGGATTTAAATCATGGGAGAACGCTAGCTAATTCTTTCGAGTGATATCTTTACTTTCCAGAAGCTGCTGAACTTTAGCAGTCAGGTGTGACCGTTTCACTTCCTTACAATAGCCATCTCCGGTTACAGAGCCTCTGTCGAAAGCGTGGAGCTCAGTCACCCGTTCAGCACATTGCTACCCCCTGACAACAACTCCAGAACTACTGTAACAGTTTCTTTCCGCGATGCTATTGGGATGAAACCAAGTCCCGACCTCTCCCCAAATCAACTGGCGTTGGGAATCGCTTGTGGTAATGAAGCGACTCTCATCCGTAAAGAGGACATGACTCCATTGATCAGATGTCTAGTTGTTGTGCTCCTTATACCACTCTAATTGTTATCGTTGATGGCCAACATTCAAAGTGATGAAGAGTTCAGGACGGCAGGCAAATAGACCACCTATGTGAAGGCATCTGGCCTGAGTAAACTGCGACAATTGCCTCCCTGTTGCTGTACACATTTTCTGAGCTTGCTGACTGGTAACGGACTCTTTTCGCCTGCAGAACGATATATCGATCATCCACTGCAGTTGTTTTCCTAGAGTGGTTACCACCAACCTTTTTAACAGGTTGGTGGTAACCACTCTAACCTATGGTTTGGAAGGCTTTCCAAGCGCACGAAAAGGAACTTTTGTTGATTTCGAACTCTTCAGCTACACTGGTCAAACTACGCCCCTCCTCAAGTTGTCCGATCATTCTTCCACGAGTGAAGTCATCCAGAAATATTTCTTATATCCATATTTAAAGAAAGAACTCACTTGCACATACTTCAAATGTCTATAATTGCGCCTCCGTTCTTCCTTTTTTTGTAGTCTTTAGCTGCCTGCGCCAACAGCACACATTCTGCGTAAACTCAAGTCGCATATGACGATTCCTTTCTGACATTTGCATACACATCACCTTTCTACTGAATTGCCTGTTAATTATACTGATCATAATAACCACTTTTCTGCAATTTCATAGCTATCTGATTAAAATTTACATTGTTGTTAAAGTTTTGTATTAATTTTTCTAGTATATTTATTACAGATATCATAGGAAGTGTAATAATTAATACGGAGCGATAATATGTAGAATGCATAATATAAATGTGAATTTTTTTTCTCTCGTTCATTTATCTCCTTTAAATACATTCCAGATAATTATATTTTCCTTGAAAACTTAGTGACAGTTTGTTTTCAGATTTAAATACACTAAAAAAAGTTTTATAAAATGTATTTATCATTCAGGGAACACATGTTTTTTCAGTGAGTATTTTTACACGAACATTTTCACATTTTTAAGAAAACAGGTTGTTTGTTTGAGGGAATTGTTTTTCTTAAATTTTATTCAAATCACGCATTTTATTAAAAACAATTCAGCAAATCCTTACGAGCGTTATCGGAAAGTATTTTCTAAATTGAAAGCATTTATTCATTTTTGGCCAAGTTGGTTAACTACGTGTTTCTTTTGTTATTCTAATAAAAGAATAAAAAAATGAATTCATGATTTGAGTTAAAGTCATTTCAGTTTACTCCATTGAGTAATGTCGTTTCCTAAGAAAATTTGACAAGAAAGCGTTCTTTTTTCGAATCAAAATTCTAAATTCAGTAAAAATAAGAGGAAGTCCTGTTTAAGGTGCATTTTAAAGTAAATATTATAACTTTATTATTCTTATTTTAAAATAGATTTTTCGGTGACTAAAACTTTAAAATAAATTTCAAAAGTGAATTTTTCGCCGGAAAGTAACACATTTACCAGAAATTTAGAGTTAAATGCTGTTATTTTGTTTATAAATCTTAACAGTTTTACATCATTTTATAAGAAATAAAGCAAGCATTTCTTAAAATTATCAAATGGAAGCAGAAATGTTTTATAAATATGTGCTTATTGTAATTATATACTACTTATGAATGTTATTAAAATACTTGCTTTCAGAATAGTAGCTGAGATAAAGACTGCTTCTTAAATCTGAAAAAATTTGATAACATTCTTAAATAAGCGATTTATCTGATACTAAATAGTATATCCTTTCTTCGCACAGAAAAATTAAAAAAAAATATAACGATCCAGTTCGATACTTAAAAATATTTTTATAGAAGACCAAATTTTAAATAATATTTTCAGGAATATTTAGTGAACGACGGATGGTAACAAGAATCAACTAATTGTTGGAATTGATACACACTTTTTAAAAGAGGACGAAATTCTAATTTCGTATACCGTATGGATACAGTTTTATTTATATACATTGAATCCTGTATAAAACGTTTTAAAATTTTATTTAATAAACCTGTATCGTCCCTTTTTTACACTATTTTTAAGAAAAATCGACAAAAACTGACAGCTTATTTAAAATCAGATGGTGCAAAAATCGTAATTTTTAAGCGCTTCGTTTGTGAACTACGCAGTAAATTAGGCAGAAATATCACTTAAACATAAGAAGAAAAATTGCATAATGTGGAATAATTATAAAAAAGTGAAATTAATTTATAGATAGTAAATTTAAAGTTTTAAGTACATCTGTTAGCGGGAAAAACGGGAGTTTTTGAAAAAAAATTCGGCAAAAATAAAATTTGAAATTTTTTTGGCGGGTTTATGCTTACGGTTTCTCCCAAATATCTTCGCAGCTCACTAATATTGTTGAGCGATGTGATCAGAGTTTTGGATATGTGTAAGCGTTGTGGATTTCCATGCATACAAAAACAAACATTCAAATTTATATTTAAGATCACACATGTGAAAGAAGGAAATCATATATAATGCTGTAAAGTAATATTTATTTTTTGATATTTATACTTACAAGAATTGCTTACTTATTTTTCAACTTTGATATTAAAACGATCATAGTACGTATATTTAACATCCAAAGTACAGAAATTTTTTCTTTTGCTTTAATTTAACATTATTGTACTTAAATACCACTTAAATTACAAATGTCAAAAAAAAAAAAAAAAAACATTCATTGTGTTCACGTTTGAAAACAGTCGGGGGAAAAAACTGATTGTCATAGAAATGTCCATGTAATTAGTTGAAGGAAAATACAAATGAGAACCTCCGTTGTAAGTATAATTAAAAATATAAATGTAAGCAGGTGACTAGACTAACTTGTCAAAATGTATTTTAATTATTATTGTACTGAATTAATTTTTCGTTTGTGCTGTGTTTTTTTTATCAATTTAAGAAGAATTAATTACAGCAATATTCACTGTTTGAATATAATTTTGGAGATAAAAAATGCAAAAGTACATAGTCGGATATTTATATCATTTGCACATGTTCCAGTTGTACGTAAGCTAATTAAATACGTGTTTTAATCAGTTAAAGTTTTATATAGAGTAATTTATCTCAGGTATTTGCTTTCAAACTACATTGACACTAGTTTTTCTAAAAAAAATCTTTAGTCCTGAACGTGCAAAATTAAAGATCGGTTACTGTATTCTCTATTTTTATATTTACACTAAGAATCATTATATACCTAGATTAAAAGTTATTACTAATATTATGATTATGAAACCAATATACTAATTATATCACAATGTTTCATTTATGTTATTGTTGCTAATACTATCCGATCCACACAATGGGCTATATCTGGTCCATGAACCTAGAAATACTTTAAAAGCCAAAGACAAGAAGGGGACACTTAGTCAAGTCCTTCCTGAAATGCCCCAAACAGAAATGATATTCAGGGGAGGACTGTTTAGAGTTACAATTTCAAAAGACTGGGAAGACTCGTTCCCCAATCAAATTTGAGTAATCTCAAGGAGCCGCTCAGAAATTGTGATATCCTCTTGAAAGTCAAGACCATATTCTTTAAGCAATTTCCTCTAATTTGAGATAAATTATCTTAAAAATTACATGCAAATTTAATTTTAATTTTTAATTATATACAAAACTAATTTTTTAAATTAAAAAATACACAATTTTTGACCAGTTCATTATGATGGACATTGAGTCTTAATCTTGTAAACACATATGTTACTGATTACATATACAACATAATTTTATTATTCACACATCTAAAATTATATAATAGCTATTTTTAATTAAAAAAGTATGTAAAAGTATAAGAACACTAAATTCAAGCGGCTGACATACCGTCTATTGTTATTTCCTTCTAGTCAGCTGTTTTAAATGCTTGTGAAATAAGGACCCTGCCAAATAATTTCAAGCTGTGTAACACAGGTGACAGTACTAGACTATCCAATATAATGGAATGCCTTACCTTTGAATATAAAACTGTAAATTCTTACACTACATGTAAAATAAAAATGTCCAATAGAACGGACATTGATTCTCAAGAGGATATTGCAATCTTCTGGGCCCGATGAACTTAAGAAACGAGGGTTCTACTAGGCCACTTTCTATGTCTCTAAAAATGTTAATATGGTAAAATTAAAATCCTCGTTAATTAGACAGCAAGCACATATTACCGCTGATTCTAGTATGAGAAGGAATCTGTTGAAGATGTGTAATTTGTTGCTTTCAGTGAAGATTTGGAGGGCTTTCGAGGGCATACTGCTAAGTTTTTCCAAGCCAGATAATCTGGTGTATTAAGATTTTGTTGGTATAAGAGTCAAGATCTGTGTAAAAATACATTTCATTTAGTCCATCCCAAGTGTTGATGCAAGGTCTTAGAGAGAGTGATATTCATCAATGGAATCAATGAAGCCTTTTGGCTAGACAATGAAGAAGGACTGTTTCTCTTCAATCTTTCATTGGTTGTCCAATGTCGAAGAAAAGAACAGGATGGTTGAAAATCCCATAAATGAAGAGTTTATTAAACTCTTTTGTTAATACAGATTTGCATCATATGTTTAAGGACTGTAGATCATATTCGTAAAGGGCTATTTCTCTTGGATTGCTATTACTGTCTGTAAATAAATTTGTGAACCATATTTGAATATGTACCTACTGAGTAAGACATAATTTGATCTAAATTAGATTCCTCAGCTCCCCAAATAAACTTCGGAAATATATTTTAAGATATTTAATCCTTTTCTGCTTCTTAAACCTAAAATTAAATTGCTAAAAAATGGCCATTTCGATCTCTTTTTCAGAAACTGCACATAGTTTAATCGGAAAAAATATCATAAATATGTTCCTTTTATAAAACAAATATTCTCTTTTACAAAAAAAGTACTGAAAGCAAACGTGTTTCTTTTATTTTCCATAAAAACAGCAACATAGAAAGATCAATTCACAATCTCTATTTTTTTTTTAAAAAAATTATTTAATGGGAAAAAAGGCGTAATGATAAATCGTGATGTAACCATACTTTAAAACTCTGAAGTAAATTTGTAATAAAAACTTCAACTTCAAAATCTTCAGGATAGTTCCAATTAGAAAAACAAACATCGAAGGATGAAAAAATATAAGTACTCTCACCCAGAAACTCAAAAAATAAAAAAAGTACTTTTTTTGCTCACTTTTTAGAGAAACGAATAAAAAAATAATCGAATAATTCTCAATTCTTGTTCATTCATGTTTGCACTCACCCTTCTTACTTTTTTTTTCATTTCTTTCTGTGGCACAATAATATCTCCCTAGCTCTTAACAGATTTTATTAACTTTAAAAATGTGGTGCGATTAAAAGCTTTCACGTCAGATATTAATGGAATATCAATTACAATTTTTGAGTTTTCAATTATTAAGTCAAAAGTCTACCGATAAGCTTTGTGATTAAAATAAAAAAAAGATACAAATCAGAAAATAATGATCCGTTATTTTTTTTAATGCAGCGATTGCTTATTAAAGTCTCACTGTGAAGAAACACGAAGGCTATGAGTGACGAACATCATAATTTGGAGCCTCGATCTGGTGATGAAGATGACACCTGGCATAGAAACTACTTCTCCAAACTTCCTCACCACGCTAGCGGGAGAGCTTGCAACAGCGCTTTTGCAAATCCAAGACCATGACTACTAGGCTATCGCGGCGATATTTATAAATGGTAGTAGCTTAGCCATGAAGTAAAAACAACAACTGTCATTGCTTCTGTGATTTGTTCGTGAAATACGTTCAGTTAATGTTTTATTAATAACTGGATAATATAAAAAAAATAACTGCTTATTTTGGTCAATTTCTTATAATATAGTATTAATATCTTATGATGGCTTATAAATTTAATTATGCTTAGAAATATATCTTTTGTAATAGTTAGTCATTTTAATTTATGACAAGCTCTTATACGTATGCCTCATCATATTATCATAGCAAATTGCTTATTTTCTTACAGGAAGATGTTTTTTGACATTTGCATTAAAATGATTTTTGTCATTATTAGTAAATACTGGAGTTACTATGGACTGAACATTGGATTAATGAGAACTCTGATAATTTAAAAGTTTTGCAAGCACATTTCCTTATACATTTATTTCAACATCTGAATTTAACTAACCAGAATAAATCATTTAATTGAGAAAATTTTCTTTTAAAAATTTTCTTTATTGTAAATAAAATGATTATTTGTTGTTTTTGAATGATTATTAAACCGTGTCTTATGCTCGTAAGCAACATAAAACTAATCTGAGAACAATTTTGATCGTATTATCTATTGAAAATCAAAAGGAAACATCAAAATAACCACAGAACCCATTTAAAATAATTTAGTAGAATTTACTGTCTCATGCATGCGCAGTATCATGTATCATACTGAACACGATGAAACTAATTACAATTACTATTCATACAGTCAGACCAAGTTAACTTGTTATCTTGTTAGCTAACTTGACAAGTTAATTTTTTAACTCGTCAATAGAAGTCTTCTTAACTCACTTATTTACCATGACTTCTTTTTGTCAAACTCAAGTTCATCATTTTTCAAATAATGTGACGACTCTGTTAAAAGCAGAAATCAAAATTTAAAAGTTCTATGCAAAGTTTTGCAAAGAACAGATTTAACCACTCAATGTTCGCTTTTTTGGATAATTGTTATTAAATTACTCCATTAAATATAAGAATTAAAGAAAAAGATAAAATATTGAGTAATAAATAGTAGTAAACTTTTCCGATATTAAAATTAAAGGAAACTATAAATTATTAAATTGAATACATTTAAGATAAATGCAATTAAAATAAAAGCAAACGCTAAGGTATTAAATTGAATATTATATCAGCTACATGTAATTAAAATTAAAGCA
>BMAW01015251.1:0-28377 GCA_019974015.1 Nephila pilipes | reverse complement strand
TGTGTGTGTGTATACTAAGAGAGAGAGAGAGAGGGAGAGAAATACCTTAACATATTAACCGAAGAGAATAAATTAAGAACTATCCGAAAATTAATCCCTCAGATTAAAAAAAAACTAAAAAAACCCGACCAAAATTCATATTACTTGTAAGAAGAAACTACTTATTTAACAGCAGGATACCAAGAATACTCCCTCTTCTTAAATCATAAATGTAGCAGGGCTCTTTATCAGAGAGCAAGAGTGTTCCTGCAAAAAAACTTTAAAGGTTTAAAACGGGAAAAATGTGATTAATAAATTTAAAAAAAGATTATTAAACATTAAAAACAAAATAAAAATTGAAAAAAATATTTAAAAGCAATGTTACTGCAAAAAATATTTTAAAAAGTTTAAACAAAACTAATGTATGATTAAAAAATTAAGTATTATATATTTTAAGTCACTTCTAATATAATTTTAAAAGGAAAGTCTGCATGCAATCAAATTTTCTTGAACTGATTAAGGTTATTGTAAATTTTCTATCGTAACTGAAATATTCACATGCTTTAAGAACTCCCAGATAAGAAAACGCTATATCTCCCAAAGGAGGGAAGTCCCTTTTACCGTATGTATTATACCAAATTTTATTATCTTCTATTTTTTTTTAAAACATATCTAAATCTTCCGCTTCATTAATATAACTATTAGTCTGAAGTATATTTAAATACTCTGGATATAAAGAAATGTTTAACATTTTGATTATTATTAATTTGAAACAAAATTACAGAATCAATGTATCTAAACATTCTAAACTCATTATTATCGAAAAGATATCTTCATAAAATGTAGATTAGAATTGACTAAACAATTACATTTCTTCCTTAGAGTATACCTTTCATTTGTTAATAAATCTTATCATTCAAAATATTTAAATTTCTTTTATGGCTAGTGTATCTAACTAATTGATTTTTTTTTATATACTATAAACTTTTTCATTTTAAATTTCTTATAAATTTGTTTTTGAACTTCAGTATCATCCTTTATGTCAATATAATTATTTTTATCAATCGTTTGAAAAACGAAACCAGTTTTATAATATTTTATAATCATTATTAAAAGGAGAAAATATTTATCCAAATTGATAATTTCAAGGAAATGGTTTGTGTAAAAAATATCACATTATTTGCCGTTTGAGTAATTCGGGACACTTTTGGATTCAAAGTAGAAAAAATAGAAGAGTATGTTTTCCAAAAAAACGTTATTTGATACTACATTGTTAAAATATCAAACGTCTTCCCAATACCTTAAATTTATTCAGAATAAAGCGAGATAGATATTAATAAATTTATATAGTAATCTACTAGATCCCAATGTTGAAACATACAGTTTTAGTCCTTAAAATCTATTCTAACAATGATCATAATGTAGCTTAAAAATATTTCAATTTTCTAAGAATGGTAAATATGAAACTCTGAAAGAAAAGTTTTCTAGGAATTGTCTTGCTCAACTTCTTTGTGACGTAGAAGCGCAATAAGGGATGTGCACAGCAGCCTTTTCATGTTTGTCAGTTGTTATTTGAGCCGCTCAGAAGCCAAGAACAAAAAGAAGCTTCTTCCAATGGTTTTGTGGAAAGAAATTCATGTGGATTCATTTCGACAACTCTGAAAGGGTTCTTTCTTTTACTATTTTGTATTATATGATACCAGTCAGTAGAGTTATAAATATACTGAATTTTTTTTGCATAATTGGGCAAATAACTGTGCCCACTTAATAAAAATTTAAGCTCAATTGATTCAGCTTTTATATCTTCACTCTGAACCAATTTCAGTAAACTTAACACAGTTTTTATATTTCGATTCTGTCCTGAACATGAATGTGAATACATTATAATTTTTTGAAAATCCTTTGCGTACAATTTAATGTGTTTAGTTAAACACGATGACACTTCTTGTGAACCCCGCGATGCTTAGGTTATAGGCCAAACATACATGTAGCCCTCGTTAGTCTTTAAATCATTGCAACCAAGATTCGCAAACACTTCAACGTAATATTTTTGTGTTTTGACGCACATGCATAAAACTCAAACAATTCTAATTAGAAGTAACGGTTACAGTTACTATGAATTTCTTGTTTTTCAGTGTTACCAACAAATATCGAAAGAAGAAGAACAATTTAATTTTTATTTCAATAGTTTATGTAAAAAAATATTGATAAAAGGTGGACTTATTTGCAATGGCTTCTGAAATTATTATACAATATATTCAGAAGCTATTAAAAAAAGGGCTGTCTAACCTAGAAAAAAGTAACCAACGAGTAAATCCTTTAATAACTAAGAAGATTATTATTTATTTCAACAAAATTTCCAAAAATCAGAAAATATCAAAAAATGGACTTAACCGCATTGGCTTCTGAGCGGCTCATTTATAAGAACCTGGGATTTTAAGAAGCACACAGATCGTGGCAGTTTCGAAATATGCGTAATAAGATGGGATTCATTTCATTAAGTAATGCGGTGTGTAGAACATTGCTGTAAACTGCTGTGCATTTCAAGTACATATAATTAGTTTGATTCGGAAATATTCTAGTCAATTAGTTTACAGGTAACTTAGGAGTTTGCTTTATAAATGTTGTACAAATGTAGAATAATAACAATATCTAGACAAATATTCAGTTGAAATGTAATTCAAAATTAAAATGTGCATTACATTTTCGAAGACTCATTAAATAACAACGTATTTAATTTTAAAACTTTTTTTATTTGAAAGAAAGGAGATTCTTCTTATTACTGCCGTTACTTTCAGTATTAAAACATCTATTAATTGAGAGAAAAATAAATGAATGTAGCTGTTTATGCTTATCTGAAAGTCCATGACGACACATTAAATTGTGTGTCATATATTTTATGAAAGTTTGCATTTACGGAAATAAAAAGAACGAGTTGTTTCTTGACGAACGTTATTTTCTGTAGAACTCTTAAAAATGAGTGATTTAAGTATTCAGTGTGCTGAAGAAATGTTTGAGGACGAACTGAATAGGAGCGATTCCGAAAAAAATTTCACTCAGTTTGATTTCTCCGAAGAAGCGACGATTGATTCTTTGTGGTGGGAAATTTGCTTGAAAACTTTCTTTTACACGGTCATTCTCTTGACAGGACTGATGGGAAACTTATGCGTTATCATGACGGTCATCATTGACCGTCATATGAGGACCAATATGAACTTTTATTTTGTGAACCTCGCTTCCGCCGATCTGGTATTCAGTGTTTGCTTTATGTGGGTACCATTAAGCAACAACATCAGCAGACCAATGGGAGCATTCATTTGCAAGCTGGATCCTTTCGCGCAAAGTAAGTCTTAAAATAGTTTTATGATTTTTTTAAAAGTTTCTTTCTGTGATTTCAAATTAATAGTATTTTAAATAATCCTCATTTGAAATTGATGTGTATGAAAGTAGCTTATTAATTGGAATTCGTTTTAACAGTTAAATAGAGCTAATTTGCGATAAAACAATTCTTTTTTTTTTGTTCTCTCTTGGAATTTAGGCTGATAGTTAGTTGTTTCTAAATCATTGATGAGTTCAGAATTAAAACACTACGTCTGATCCTAATCTTACTTTCATCAGAAAAATACGAAATTAATGCTAAAAGTTTTTTTTAAAAAATGTTAAATTCTTTTTCAAGTGGAATTTCACTGTCACCATTAAACGACAGCAACAAATGTCGTAGCAGTAGGTCTTTTTACAAGAATTATTTTGTTTCGTTGGATTTCATGATGGCGTTATAATTTCTCTCTAACTAGGTCATTAATTATTTGGCTTATTTCATTTATATGTTTCAATTGTGTTTCATACCTAGTTTTTAATGTTTTTATATATTAAGGCTTATCATGCTATTGCTATTTTATCTCATATTCTTTCATATATTTGTTCTCTTAAATAATAATGCTGTTTTTTTTCTTTGGCTTCACTATTAAAACAATGTTAATTTTCTATTACATTTTTTATAATCTAGAAAATTTATTTATAAGTATTTATTTTAATTTTAAGAAATCTCTTTACTTGTATTTTATGTTACTATAATTTTTAAATTTATTTGAACTGTTTATACTGATGACATATTATTTTGTTTATTTGTCTGGCAATAATCTGGTTGCTTTAGTGCTATTATGGTAGAATTTCAGGTGATTTATAATTTTTTATGTTTTCTATTTTTAATAATGTAGTTTCTGTTCTTAAAGGTTTCTTTCTTTATTCTTTTACTTTTTTTAATATTTAACCTACTTATTCTTATTTTTTTAAAACATTTTTTTCTTTTAATTTGTTAATTTTTAAATGCATTTCAACTGTTTTTAATCCTAGTTTACTATTCTTATTTTTGTGTATGTAGTTATCATTTACATTTTTATTAATGTGTTCATTTATTTATTTTGAATGACAGTATTTATATATTCTTGCTTGATTTTAAGATATTATGATTGCTAAGAATTTGTTATTTTTGAGGTATTATACATTTATACATGATGATATAATTACGTTTCTACTTTTTATGAATTTTTAAATGTTTTAATATAAATTTAATGACTGGCAACAAGCTATAATTATATAATATTGTTCGGTATTAAAATATATAATACCTGTGTGTGTTTATTCTTATACTTATTATCTTTAAAAAGTTACTATTTTTGGCATTATAATTTACTGTTACAAAAGTTTGGTTTGGTTTTTAGGACAAAGTTTTAAGTTATATTGTGCTGTTAGAAAATAATTTATGGGTTTTGGATTTCTAATTTTTGTTGCATGAACATTTTGGGTGTAGTTGTTGATTTAGTGTTTTATTGTGCTGGAATTTGCTTTTAGGATTCTAACTATTATTACTACAGTATATTTTTGGAATTCTAAGTGTACTGTTTTCATTACTTTACGGTTGAATACTTCTATGATTGTTTTAGTCACTCACAGAAAATACTTCAAGTACAAATAGCTCTTTTTAAGCAGTCAAAACTGACACACAATCCCATATCGACAGGGAAAGCTGACAAATTTTCAAAGAATGAAACAAGTCCAGAAAAATCTTCCAATTCCTTCGTTTCCCTTCAGATAATCAAAAACTAAATTGAACACAAAACGAAACCACTCATAAAGTGTACTTACACATACAAAACAACTGGTTAAGACACCCATAAAAACATAGACACCCAAAAGAGGGAACCGCTTTTGGTGTTTAGGAAAGGTATTTAGGAAAGAGAAATCCCAGGTTTCCATCTGAAACGGCCTAACTAATATCTCACTGAGTAGCACAAACAAAGCTAAAACACTACCCGATTCACTTCAGAATCAGTTCAAATTAAATATTATCCATACACCTATACATGAAGTTCACGGTTATCTAGCAAACGAAAACAACCTTGAAAACTCGCCTTCCTCTCTTCCACTTGTCTCTGAAATAGCAAATCACTTGAAAAGGATTAAAATTCAGAAAGCGTCTGGAAGAGAAGGAATTTCCAATGAAATTTCTATTAAACTCTCCACCCTCTGTATCGTCAAATTAGAAATATTGTTCAGAATCTGCTCGATTTACTTGGTCACTTTCCATAAGCATGGAAAACCACTAACATAATTCGAATTTTAAAATCGAGTAAGGATCCTACCCATCCAGAAAATTGCAGGATAATATATGTCTTTCCTATTCTCAGCAAAATTGCTGAAATAATTATTTTCAAGTGTGAAAATACACTTAAGAAACCCCTTTATCATCATTTACAGATAGCGCTGATTCATGCCAGAACTCTCCACATCATACCAGGGCTCCTGAGTGGTGAGGTTTATTATAACTAGATATGTCCATAAGAAACACACTGAAGCGGTTTCCTTGGACATACAGAAAATTTTCTAACGAGTTATGTGCTTTAGCTTTCCCAACAAAATAATCAATTACTGAGAGTTCCCTGTTATCTTAGTATTATAAACTACTCCTACCTGACAAATAGAAATTTCTTTGTCTCGCTTCGAAGAAACTATTCTAAAGTAAGATTGATTGATTGGCAAGGATTGCATCAATTTTATGTAATATTTTGGAGAACGATACCCAATACACCGAAACACAATTCCCTGCATATACGCAGAGGTGTTTTTAAAGGATTCCAGCAAGAAGCGATAACCCAAAAGCTATCGGTCACGCCCTAAGACACCTTACGGAAGTAGTACTCTTTGTAAAACTAAGTGCGGAAGTGACGTCATACTC
This sequence comes from Nephila pilipes, assembly GCA_019974015.1. Classification (NCBI taxonomy): domain Eukaryota; kingdom Metazoa; phylum Arthropoda; class Arachnida; order Araneae; family Nephilidae; genus Nephila; species Nephila pilipes. The sequence continues at coordinate 22,163 of BMAW01015251.1, read as the reverse complement.
CCCATCTTACACCGTTAGGAATGGTTACCCTTATAAGATTCAACCCTGATAAGATTCAACTGGAATGTTATCGATAAGGGTTGCTACCGCTATCTTATCTTTGGGATTTATCGCTGTGTTGTTATTCACAGATCGATCTACTAGTTGTGATTATATACAAGATAAATTGAAAATTTTTTACACACGTTAAATTAAGGGTAATATATTTTGAACCAATTAGTCGGACGTTTTTATGATTTCACACAAAGTTGAAAAGATGAACAGCATTGTTTTGCTACAGTACAAATGCATTAAAATGGGAATATCTGGTATAATTTAGAATTTTTTTTTTTTAATTAAAGAGAGTATTTTATTCTGAATAATTTAGAAGCATTTTTTTTTTTGTTACCCCATTTTACGCAAATTTACCTATGTTTGTTTGAGTATTATATAGTTGAAGTTTAAAACTTTCGTATATGGATACACTGTACACAAAGAATTGATTATTATTTTTATAACTGAAAAGAAACACATTTTAAAACAACGTTTTTGAATGTGTTGTGGGAATTTTATTTTCTTATGAACATTGTTATTATATATTTATAACATTTTATGACAAGCCGACTGAATATTCTATTAGAAAAAAACATTTATATGAATAGGAAATGAAATTTAATAGCCTCTTTTTAACCTAATGAATTGTACGATATTCTTTGAAGACAGGCACAATCTAGTTTAATGTAAAATTCTAAAAATATTCAAAAAAGTTTTATTTTTAAAGTGTTTTTACAACAATTTTTTTTCCAATAAGATGTATAATTAGTATTTTTCTCTGTAATTATTATTATTCTTCCTTTTTCTTTAGCTTTTTGGAAACCAGATTTTTTCTTATTCTTATTTTTTCTTATGCTGTCTAATTCATAAATAACGATTTGAAATTTTCTTTTCGTAATTTATAGCACTATCCAGTAATTGGACTTAATATAGAAACATCAAAATTTCATATCTGTCAAATAGTAAACTTATTTCTTATTCTGTTAATACAGGTATCTATCAAGTTTTTCTAGCCAGATTTCTTCACGAATTTTTATCTAGCAATGATCTTTCTTTTTCGTTAATTACTGTTTCTTTTTTTTTAACTTTAGCCATCTGAAAAACCAGTCCTTTTTTTTCTTTCACTTTCTACATTTTTAAGACTAACAATCTTTCTTTAATATTAAATACCAGAAATATTCAAAAAAGTTTATTTATTTTGTTTTCAGAGAACAATTTATGAAAGTATTTTGTCTTTAAGCAAATCCGTTCTTTTTTTTTTTTTTTATCATTGACAACGAAACTATGCTATATATCCATTATCCAAGTTTATTCTGCTATTGCTTTATGATAATATACAATGTGTAATTTTGCATTAAATTTTATCTTAAACTTGGCTCGACGTATTTAATCTTACTGGAATGGCATCTGCATGAACACAAGCTAGTAGTGTTTATATACGACATAAATTAAAAGTTTTCACATAAATTAAAATTAATGTATCTAACATAAGAATAAATTGAAACAAAAATTTAACTATAAGTTTCGTTTGATATACGCAAAATAGTGGGATTAGATACTACTTAGTTTAATTAAATATATTAATGGAATTAATGTATTCTTAATTAATTAGATTGTTGTGAGTATTATAAAAAAGTGTGGAATAATTACATTGATAAACAGTAAATGCATTGAAAAAATATTTATAATAATGATAATTTTAAAATAATCAAGTTAGAATTTCTGTGGCAATTGTTGTATGAAAAAATTTATATGAATGGGAAACTTTAAATTTAGTCATTTCCTTACCCGTTGAGTTGTACTGTATTCCTTGAAATTAACAAACTTGTGATCAACAATATTTCCAAAATTTCTTTCTGTATATTTTTTCTGATGAACAGAAAAATTTACTCAAACTCTGAACAACAATGATAAATAGGATTAACTATATGCTGTAGGATTAACATTATGCTCGGGATATCTTGGTGTCGTGTCTACAGGAGCTTTTAAGTTTTTATCTCAATCAAAGCATTGTTCTTTAATTTGTGAATGTAAAATCATATCTAAGAAAATATTGAGTAAACCATTTTAATGGAAATGAAATGCAGATAAAAATCTGTAGAAGTTGTTTAGGTTTCTAAATTGTATTGTCTTACATAATATTTGGAATCTCTTAAAAGTTCTCAGAAGAATATACGTTTTTAAATATACGACATATATATATATATATATATGTATATAACATATATATATATATATATATATCGTTGTTATTATGCTTATCACCAAAACAAAGAATTATGATGAAAAGTAAGTCATTGATTCCAAAAACTGAAGAACATTATTACATAAATCTGTATTTAGGGGAATTATATTTATGTAAGTAATTTCCATTAAAAGTGCTTTATAAGAATATGCGATATAGTGTTTGTAAGTAATAAAGTGTTTATAAGTGAAAAGTAAAAATATATAATAAGTATAAGAACTAAAATGAAAGACTATGTAATACATTTCAATTTTTGTGCATGAAAATTTGATTAAATATACACATGCATATAGAAAATTTCTTGTGAGGGGATCTTATACACTGAATATTTCTTATTTTGTACTGTGTTGGACGAGAATTTCTCCATTTTTCATGTTTACTTTCAGAACATTAAATTATTGTTCAGGCATTTATTTCTGTAATTATCAAATCGTACTCTAGGATTCCTGTTATGTGATTGTTTTTCACATTTATATTACATTACTAGGATATGTAGTAATGAAATATATTCATTTCATAAATGTTCTTTTTTTTTGTTTGGATTTCAATATTAGTAAAAAGAAAAAATTCATTTGAGTTTTTAAACGAGTAAACGTCTCGTGGTCTGTGTAGTTGTGGGTTGTTTCTGAGTGGGGTGTACTTTTCTATTTCTTGAATGGTTTTATTGCTCGAGGTATCAATTTTTTGGTAGAAATTTCCTGATAATTTTTTAATGAAGTTTTTAAGCGTTTGAAGTTTAATTGAGTATCTGATGTCTGTGTTTCTCATGTACCAGTGTGCTCTTACTATCATTCTAATGGTGGAATTTTGGGATTTTTCTAATAATTCCAGTGTTGTGTCAGCACAATGCGGCCAGACTGGGCTAGCATAGGTCAGGATAGGTCTTAGTATCAGGGTGTAGATAAGCAATTTATTACGTCTACTTAATGTAGATTTACGCGAAATAAGGGGAAAAATATTATTTACTGCAGAATTATACTGCTTTTTAATTCGTAGAACGTGTTGTTTAAAAGTGAGTTTTTTATCCAACGTTACACCAAGATATTTGGTGTCTAGAGACCAGGGTATATTTTTGTTTTCCAGAAAAATGTCTGGTTCTATTTTTCTGTAGTTTCTGGAGAAGAAGACGGCCTCTGTCTTGGAAACGTTCAGGGCTATTTTCCAAGTAGAGTACCATGCTTCTAGTTTCTGTAGGTGTTCGTTTAGTGCTTGGCCTATTTTTGGTGAAAAGTAGTGTCTTGCTAGTATCGCAGTGTCATCTGCATACATGCATATTTTTGTATTTTGGAATTTAGGGATGTCGTTCACGTAGTAATTGAACAAGGTGGTTGAGAGGATTCCTCCTTGCGGGACTCCAGCTTTAACTTTTCTTAGAGTTGATAGTTGTTCATTAACGGTGACTTGAAAGCTTCTATTGCGTAGATATGAGTTTATTATTTTTACGAGATATGCAGGAGTGTTGTAGTTGATCATTTTGAAAATTAAACCTGTATGCCAGACTCAGTCAAAGGCTTTTTGGATATCCAGGAAGACCACACCAGTATTTTGACTTTTGTAAAATCCAGTCTTGATGAATTCCACTACTCTGAGCAGTTGGTGTGATGTGGATAATTTCGGGACGAATCCATGTTGTTCGTGGATGATGATATCGTGGTCTTGTAGAAATTTTGATAGTCTATTGTGGATTATTTTTTCGGCTAGTTTGCTGAGGATTGGTAATAAGGAAATTGGTCTGTAGTTTTCGGGCCGGGTAGGATCCTTACCCGGTTTCAGGATAGGGATGACAACAGCGGTTTTCCAGGAATACGGGAAGTAACCGAGATCTAGCATATTGTGAATGATGTTTCTTAGTTGAAAGATGCAGAGGTGTGGCAGGTTTTTTATCATTTTATTGGTGATGCCTTCTCTCCCTGGTGCTTTTTTGATTTTTATTTTCTTTATGTAATCTGCAATTTCTGAGGCTAGTGGTGGAGGGTAATCCGGATTTTGGAAATTTTCCTCATTTTGTAGATAGTTATGAACGACATCCTTTACATTATCGTCGTGAATAGGTGTGTTTATGTCATTTAATTTGAATTGGTTTTGAAGTGAATCTGCCAAAATTTCTGATTTTTCAGTGTTACTGAGTGCGATACTAGCTGGGCCTTTAAGGGCGGAGATAGGAACTCGCTTTTTTCTGAATGCTTTGACCATACCCCAAAGGTTACCGCTTTCAGCACTCAGGTTTTCAAGCGTGTCTTCCCATTCTTTGTTTTTGTGTAAGTGCACTTTACGCCTAATTTCGTTTTGAATTCTGTTTAAAATTTCTTTATCGGCAGGAAAGCGGGTGAATTGCCAGGTTTTTCTGGCTTTGTTTCTTTTTCTGAATAAATCCCGAAGTTCCTGTCCGATGAAAGTCTGTTTGCTAGTATTTATGGGTTTTGAGGCGATTTTATGTGCACTTAAAATGTTTTGTGTGAGTTCTGCGACTTGTTTTTCAATATCCTCTCCACTGTTTGCTTTGGGGAGTGTGAATGTGTTGATTGTGTTTTCTAGCAATGTGTTTTTGAAAAGAGCCCAATTTGTACGAACTTTTGGTTCAGGGAGTTCGTATTTACTCTGTGTGTCGAAGTGGATCAGCACAGGATTGTGATCGCTACTTAACTCCGGTAGCGAGTGAATTTGAGCGGGCCAATGAAAGTTCTTGGTAATTGCTATGTCGATGATGGAGGCGGAGTTATGTCCGTAGCATGTTGGAGTGGGCGGGGCTAGGATTTCTAAGCCGTTTTGATTGGCAAAATTTCTTAATGTGTTACCTCGAGATGAATTATAAGTGCAGCCCCAGCTAGTGTGCTTAGCATTAAGATCTCCACAAATTAATGAAATCGGCCCTAAATTTTGAATAGTCTGAATATCCTTTGGTACTAATGAGGCTCTAACAGATGGTGGTATATACATTGAGGTAACGAGTAATGGGTTTCCATCTGTTGAGGTGAGTGCAACAATGGTTGCTTCTGCACCGTTTAGTGAGGGTGTTGGGGTTTGGTAGTGTGGTAGAGGCTTTTTAATTAAAATTGCAGTGCCGCCGTAGGGTTTATTGGTCGTTGCAGTGGGTGTTCTATCGTTTCTGTGTATGGTGTAGTTAGGCATAGAGAATTTCATACCCGGTCCTAGATGTGTTTCTTGTAAAAGAATTAAATCTGGGGAGTGCTTATCAATAAAGTGTCGCAATTCAACATCACGACACTTTACCCCTCGGGCGTTCCAGGTAACCAGTTTGAGGCCGAGTAGGGTGAATTTTAGTTATTGTTTGTGGGTGGTGAAGCGTCCCTGCGGATGACATCTCTGTAAGAGTTTCTTTTCCTTCATCAAAGAAGGGTTGAAGTGAAACGTCATCTCAGGTTCGTAGCAATATATTGAACAATATCTTTAATTTTAATTATTCTTCCGATTTACTCTGCAAGAAATAGAACATTGAAATAGTTTGATAATTTTGGTGAATTTAGATACAAAAATAAATTTTTATATCATTCAAGAATAAAAGATTTTTCTTTATTTTCCACGGATAATAGAATGTAAGAGCAACCACCAATGTTAATTATGAATATGTTTGAAAATTATTTGAATTTCGAAACTTTCTGATATGCATCTTTACCACTCTAAAAAAGGGGGCATGGAATAAGAGAATAATGGTCTCGCGGAAGTAACAAAAATTCAATTTTAAATTAAATACTGCTCAACTAAAAGAAATGAGCAAAAAATTTTGTCCCTTAAATTGTAGCAAATAATAAAAAGCAACGGAAAAAATTCAAGAAGCTTAGTTATGACAAAAGTTTAACTGTTAACTGAACGGGGAATTTTATTCAGAATAAATGGACAAAATATTTTAAAACGTTTGAAGTTTTTGATTGGATGTTAGTTGAAAATACATTTCTTGAGTAGGGGGGGGGGGATGATATTGAACAATGTTTTGCATACTTAAGCAATAGAGGTCTGCAACTTAATAACTCATTATTATTAGGTCTGTCAAGAAATTTAAATAATTTTCTTCAGAAAATGTAACACAATGCAGAGTTTTAACTCCTTCGACTGATTTAAAATGAGTTAAATATTTTTATAAATGATATGAAACCCAGTCTTCAGAAATTATCAAATTTATTTCCATTGATCTCTGCAATTCAAGCTCATAATGCTAATGTTGAGAAGATCTTTAGAATTATAAAATAAATATGGACGCAGATGAATGAAACAGGTTGTTACCCGGTTCAGTTGAAAAGTTTATTATGATACAGTACAACTTTAAAAATATAAGATGTAAAAAGTTTAGATTCAGTAAAAATATCTTGGAAGAAATTAGTAACAAAGGAAAGTATGAATTTGTTTAAATTATAAAGAAAAATAGAAAGGTTTTACATGTGTATATTTATATTTTTTTTAAAAAAATAATCATTTTCTTCAAAAATTATATTTTGTGCGTTCACTAGAAATTTATTGCATTAGTCTGAAGCTTGCAATTTTATTTGGGCGTTATTATGTAATATGACGTAAATATATTTCTTTTTAAAAATGGTGAAGGTGCCAATGGATTCTCTTTTTCTTAAAAAGCACGGACTTAATAACCTTACTTTTATCACAAGAAAATGAGTTTTGAAACTTTTCACTAAAGATGAAGGCGCGATTACCAACAGCATTAAAACTAGCCGCTGGAGGTACACTTTAAGAAAAAGTAATTAAATCAAATTTTCATGTTCTTCTTGATCGAATTTTGTATGTTCAAAAAGTAGTGGCAATGGTATTTTTTTCCTCTTGCGGCATCATATTAGACTCTTCATGACACTATTTTATTTTTAAGGAAATATAATAAATTTGTAAAACTTATTTCATAGTTCACTTTTTCCTTCTATTTAATTTCAGAACGAACTCTTCTGGAATAGATTTTAACAAAACGTCGCTACGTGGTTTACCCCTTTACAAAACCCCTTTACCTCGCTACGATATAGGCATTGCAACGTGATTTATACTGAAAATAAGAGAGTTTATGAGTTCCTGTAGCAATTGGTCCCACTCATTCAGCAACTATCTCTTCAGGTCTTGGATGGTTCTCAGAAGGGGCTTGCGAATTGTAATTGCCCTCCCTAGAGTGTACCAGGCATGCTGAATAGGATTGAAGTCTGGAGATCTGGCTGGCCAATATATCCGGTGAATATCTTTACCTTCCAGAAACTCGTCGACCAGATGAGCTGTATGTGAATTCTCGTTGTATCCATTAAAAGGAAATCAGGACTAACTGCACCCCTGAAAAGGTGAACATAGGGCACCAAGACCTCATCCCTATACCTCTCAGCTAATCACAGTGCGTCTTTCCAAGACATGGAGGTATGTGGGGCCATACAATATGATACCTGCCCAGACCATCAAGCCTCCGTTTCCGTAATGGTCGATTCCTCGAACATTGGAGGGCAGGTAGCGGGTCCCTGGTTCTCTACAAATGAAAGTACTACGAGAATCGCTGGTTAGGCTGAACCGGAACTCATCAGTGAAGAGAACGGTCGTCCTTTGGTCCATGCTCCAATCTCTATGATCTCTGCCCCATTTTAAGTGGACTCTCCAGTTTTCAGAACTGAACGGGACACAAACAATAGTTTTCTTTCAAGCAGCCCTCTCTCATGAAGTCTTCTGGAAACAGTCACTCTTGAAACTCTGGTTTCTGTGGCACACATACAGCTCATGAGAAGCTGTAGAATCCCAGTTATGCCTCGCTATATAGGACAAAAGGTGATCTTGTCTAGGCTTTGTCTCGACAGATCTGGTATCTTGAAACTGTTTCTATAAGTTGGCCCCGACGATAAGCGTTCAATCGAATTCTCTGCAAATCTGGATTTTAGACTGGCCAGCTTCTAGCCTACCCACAATTCGCCTCCTCATTCCATCTTCTAAAAGTTGGTCGTTATTCAATTTCACTGTTTGAATTTTAATTTAAGCGATTTCTGCCAAAAAAAAAAAAAAAAACCCAAGAAATTCGGCGAAATATGATGATTTTGAACGAAACGAAATGATGGCTTTGGAACGAGGGCTTATAAATCCAGTTTTTCGACTTGTTCCGCCCACATATACGTATACGCTTGCGTATTCGACGTACAAGATTTGTATCTTTGTTTCGAAGTAGTATTTTTACATTTCGTTGAATTATTTTCATGAAATTTCTATTAAATATGCAAATTTTCTTAATTTTGAGCACTAGTGTATATCCGAGACTGCAATTATCAAATGAATAAAATCAAATACTTTTATATTTAAATAAAAAAAATTGATATGTTCTTATCTGAGTTTTATGGTATGGCTCGGAACTTGTCTATAATTTTTATAGGTATCGGTTGTGGAGTTTATATAATTTATAAGGGGATTGTAACATGCACAGGAGCTAAGACAGCCAATTTTTTTTTTTCAATTTTTCAAATTCATCGAAGATTATAAGCATAGTAAAATTTTAATGTGTAATAACAGGTTTACTATAAAGATATAGATATTCTCTTCAAAATCGCATTGTAAGTTCTTTAACTTTTATATGTTTTTAAACTTCCTAATTTCCTGTAGATCCTATTAACTGCAGCTATAGATTTCCGGCATATTCATTTTCTATATTAATATTTATTCAACTTATAATCTACCTTATTTTTATATTTTTGTATTTTAAAATAAAAAAAATACAAACAGAAAAATATTTATATGTAAATGTATTATTATATTTTTAAGTTTGAATTTTGTTGGATGATATTCATTATTCAAATGTTGTCAAAACAAAAGTAAACATAACTTAATATAGACAAAGAACAAGATTTGCTTCCTCGAGCATATTAACTTGATACTGCTCGTCATAGTAAAAGTATCTTGAAGTAAAGTTTTATCATCCAGAGAAGCACTCGTTTGACTAAAATGGTTTTACAAATTTTAAATATATTATTAATAGTTTTTATCTGCTGAATTGAAGAAATTGTTTTACATAAAAGTGGGAAATAAATTAATTAATGTAATAAACGAATACGTTAAAAATCGACAGAAAGCCATACAATATTTAATCGAGTAACAAAAAACATTTTACAATGCATGTACAAAACTCTACTAAAAATGTTTTATACTAAGCATCTCGCGACAAATAAAAAAGTAGTGACTAAAAGTTTAGTAGACCTGCATCTTAACCTCTTCAAATTCCGTGGAGTTGGAAAATTAGAAGTATGTAAAGAGTTATGGAACTTCAAAAATATATCTTTTCAAGAATTCTTAAAAAGTTATACCATTTTATTTCCCAGTATTGCACTTATAGTTTTCTACCGAGAAATATATCTTTCTTTTAAGAAATAGGTGACCCGAACATCTGAACCTCTCTTTATATCAGTATTGAAACTAGCTAAATATTTTGAGGCAGTTTATGGAAATTGCAGTTAAAAGCAATTTTGTATTTTCTCAAAATTAAATTTTGCATTACTTTCTTAGATTTGATTCTTATTAGTACAATAAATTCTTAATCTGTAGGTCATCAAAAACGAATTCGTAAAATTCTCTATTACCCGAAATGCTGATCAAGTTGTCTCGTCTTTCGATCTATTGTGCTGAGGAACTCTGTATAAAATGCTCGTAAATCATTCAAATAAAGAGAAAATCGTTATATATTCATTCACTCACTCCATAATATATTACATTATATTTGTTTAATGGTGTAAACTATTCTAATTAGAATAATATTTTGTTTACAAAAAGAACAAACGCAAACTGTTTTGAAAGCCATTATAATCATAAGAACTACTGTAGATATTAGATAAAAAAAAATTCCATGCAAATATTACAATGATATTTAAAGATTCGAAGAGTAGATATATTTCCTCAGAGAATAAACTCTAAATACCTATATCTTGTTATATCTTGTTGTCTCTCTTTCTAAAAGCTGTTTTTCTCGAAGCAAGGATTGACAACGTGATCCACCTCAAATAAAGTCATTAACAAATTCTAATGTATTTTATTTTACGAAGATGAAAAATTTCCTTTATTAAGGTTTTATTAAACGTCCACATACTGAAGAACTCCTTTCTATTTTTCTTTTCAGTGGCATGCCTGACAGCTACCACCCTCACATTAACTGCCATTGCGTGTGAACGCTTTAGAGCAGTCATATTCCCGCTGCATACCCGCATCACCAAGCACAGGTATCGGATGGTCATTAGCTCTATATGGTTGGTGTCCGTCATTGTCTCCACTCCTTTTCTTATCGTCAAAAAGTATACAACCTACCAAGTAAGGATTAGATATATTGATGATCTTATATTTTTTCCAAATTAATTTCATTTAAGATATTTTACCAGATTTCTCCTTTTATCCATCATATTTAATTCTGAATATATATATATATATATATATATATATATATTGAAGTGAGAGAAGTTTTGAGACATTTTATCTGTCCGTAATTGTTTATTATTTGGTACTGTTGGTTTAATTTATTTGTTTATTTATGTGTAATGCACTATGTTCAAGATCTTTTGGAATATGGAATTTTCATTATGGAAAATTTCATTCTGCTCATCTTTTTGTCATAATTGACTGATTCCACATTTTAAAACTATGCTAATGTGTAAGTGTCATTTTATATATCATTCTGTTTGAATTTGCTTATTTTGTGATTATTTTTTTGGTTTAATTAATATGACTATTTTAGTTAAAATTATTAATTCTTGTTAAAATATTTTAGATGATTATTTAAGTCCACCCTTGTGTAATTTTATATGTAATTGAATATGTTTCCTATGTTTAACTTTTAATTCTTTGGTCAAATTTCTGACTTTTTTCTTTTTGGTCTTTTTGAATCTTTACCGTTTTTTTTTATATTCTGATTCTCTGAATTATGATGGTTAGATTGGTAATGTTGGTATAAAGACACATGATTCCATTCTGTAGCATGGAACAGTATTATTTACATTTTCTCCATTTTCCAATTTTTGTGTTTTCCGTTACTTTTCTTTGTTTTATCGTGATTTAATTCATTAATAATTTGTATTGATTATTTAGATTTTAAAATTTTAGATAGCTTGATTATTTAAATAGATTTTTGGTTGATTTCATAAGTATTTTTCAGTTTGATTTTGTTTATTCCGTTAACCATTTGTTTCTTTTTTCCTCTTAGTTATTTTTGTTCTAAATAATTTTAAAATGCTTGTATTTATAAAATGTACGTTTTATGAATTTCTCTTCAAATACGAGGGTCGATCAATAAATCTTTAGTAATTCTAAGAGCTGGTGGTTTTAGCATCTAAAATTGTGTGTTTTTAAAAAGCATCGTAACTAAATAGACTGCAGTCTAAGTATCGGTTCAAATAGAAATAGAAATGCAATAAAAATTTTGTAAATTTGATTATGATAAAGAGCTTTGATATCCTGTTTTTTCTGGTTTTTGATCAGGCTGTTCCTTGAAGGTATTGGTAAGCTCAAAGGGTTCCCCAAAGTACAAAAGTTTGAATACCTCTGCTCTAAGCGAAATACCCAATCTACATCCACATTTGTACCAAGGCAATAAACTTGACATTCAATAAATAATTTTAAATTTTAATGGGGTATATATTCTTCAAAATGTCAAAATATTTCTAACCGTCTTCGACCCACATTTTAATTTTCACTTTTCCGTTTATTTAGTGTTTTCAAACTTTAAATACATATTCGTAGTTATTATATCTTTTAACGGAAAATTGTCATTCATAACTACATCTTACATATCAGTTATTACAAATTGGGCAGGGAGAGAAACTTTCCCCTTTTAATTTTGTTTTTCATAACAGTACACTTAAAACACTTTAGTTCAGTGAAGTTGACAGGGTACGAATTAATCATCATGTCTTGCACTATATTGCAATAAAAAAAACTGTCCATGAAATGTTATCATATTTAATTTCTTGGGACGTTTTATAGAAAAATAATGTCTGGCTATAGAGAAAGCAGAATGTATGTTTTGATCTATAGAAAGGATGATGTTTCTTTCCAAATGTAAGGTATTTCCAAATTTAAATAACATGACCGAAGCGTATGATATAATTTCAAAATGCACTCTATTTGTGCTGTGTGTGTGTGCTGGTTTCAAAGTAAACCACCTCATTTTCACAGGAGCTTTTTATATTCAATATCAGCCTCAACGCAAAATTGCTTACGAAATTGCTTCCCATACCCTAATGGAACTAATATATATGTCTTAGTTCAGTCCAAAATATTCACAATATATAAAAATCATCTTCCTCTACTAATCTCAGTCCATTTGACAAATTGTACCTAAAATCAGCTATACGTGTGTATTAGATCAAAAATTCGATTATATAATTGTCTTTTTCCCTATAAAATATAAAAAATTACAAGAATAATTACAAAACCTGTTTCAAAATCCTGAAAAACTACAGTGAAGAAAAATCAGATATAATTTTGGGTAGTTTGACATTTCAATATAATACACACATAAATATGCATATTTTAAAACAAATACATTAGCATAAAAATCAATTTATTCAAAACTTGTATTTCATGTATAAAATAAATCAGATTTCACATATCCACAAATAAGCATAATTATAATAAACATAATTGTACTTAAGGCTGACTCTACCTTATCAAGTGAATATACCGTATTCTGTTCAAGATTATGGCACTGCAGATTGCATTTTCCATCTATTTCAGACGTAAGTTTTATATCTTCTACACCAATATGATAACAGTGTACAAATTAATTTAAAATTATAATTGAATTTAAAATTATAAAATTTTTAACATTTGCAATAATGTCACTTATATCTATTTTTAATAATCTGTGAATGTATCAAACTATTATTTTATTATGTTGACGCTTTATTTAACATTACGTATAATATAACGAACAAATTTCGAACTGAATTTCAAAATAATTATTTCAGAAACTATTGTAGGTATGCTCATAATTTTTGTATACCAATGTTTTAACATCTCAGCTTTGCTTCCAAGTAATATTTTTATTTTATATTCATCAAATTGTTCAGCATATTTTTTGCTCATAACGTGCGGTTTTTAACTAATTTGTACAAAACTTACGGAATATATGAAAATATGCTATCGATGAAATATATAAAATTTTTAGTTTAATATTTTAAATATTTATAGAATTGTAAGTTTTTGTTAATAATTTTTAATTGTGTATGTGCCATACATAAATATTTTTATCGTAATTTGAAAAGCATATTTTCACGGTAGCTTATGTAAAATTCCTAGTTATAAATTGTTAAGATTACGAAAAATGTCCGGATTTTAATTACATGTACTTCAGTTATCCTTTAACAGAAGATAAATTATAAGGGATTTTGCGCATATGAATATTTTTTAAATTTGAATTCAAATAATTAGTAATTAAAAGTATCTGTGCAAATGTACAGTTGACACTAATGCGTATGAACAAATATAAATGCGTGCAGACGCTATTAATTACTAATTATTCCAAAACTCCAGTTTGAAAAATATGAATTTGAACGGGAAATCTCATTCTTCTTCTCTTTGAAGGAAGTTGTAGTTCAGTTATTTAAAATTTGGATGTATTTCGAAACTTAACATTACAAAACTGAGGATCATGTGTAAGCTGTCCTGAATACCTGGCTTTGAAATTATGAAAAAAAAAACTAATAGATTTAAAAAAAGTTTAATTTTTGGTATTATTTTTATACATGCATTAGAAATTCTTATAAGTAAAGAAATACAGAAGCTTAAAAATTATTCATTCGTAATAATTGAAAATTTTAAAACGTTTCTGATTTTGACTCGTTCGATTTTTTTTTTTTTTTTTTAGTTTTTGACACTTTATTATGAAATAATTATTATTTTAAGAACTGAAAGTAGTGATTAAAGAACACAAATGAAACAATAGAATGTAGTTATTGTTTTCATACATTCTCTGTATTTAAACATAGATATTTTATAGATATATATTTAGCGATGTTTTTCGAGATTTATAGATATAATATAAAAACTTAACTCTATCTGATAATTTTAATGTGAGGAAAAAAAAAAAAGCTGAGTTTTTAGCAATCAAGGAAAACATAGAAAAAGTAATTTATCCAACAATATAAAAAAGTAGGTTTCCTACTCTATCTAAATTTGTTAAGATTCCAAATGAATATTAAGTAAAAAATGGGAATAAAATCTAATTAATTTTGTGATGGAACTTTAAATCAATTTTGGAATGGTTTAGATGAAATATGTTATCTCGAAAGCCAGGTAAAAGGACGCATTTCTTTCAAACCCAATAAAATCTCAAACCAAGCTGACCGACAAACACACTTGAAAGGAAATCTTACCCGTCTCAAAGGAATATGTCTTAACCTTAAGGGCAAGAGTGGGGTTCTCTAGTGAGCCATAAAATTTCCTGTCAAAGTTCATTGTGTGTCCCCAACCCTCCCCAATTATCTATCAAGACATAAAACTTTCAAAAGAGGGGGAAAGAAATTTCAGAAAAAACCGGCGCAAACGATCTTGAAGTCATCCTGTGAAGGCGAAAAAAAACCGGCGTAAACGCTTTAGGTGTGTTCACAGCTACACGCGATTACCCGGCGCAAACGCTTTCGGAATATCTCGAACAGTACGGGAAAAAGCGTCCAAAACGCTTAGAGGGTTAAACTTAAATAATGTTTAGTTGTTGATTTTTAAAAGGAACATTGAAATATTCGGTGAGAATATTAAATAACAAAACTGACGCTGCTACTAAAGAAGTACGCCTGCACCCAACATTTTTTTTGTTTCGCCGGAAAAATGATATGTGTACCAATAAAGCAACGAATTGTTGAGAAATTTCACATGAAAAACCGTTACTGAAACGTATAATGTATTGAAAGAAGTGTATTATAATGAATGTTTCTTCCGTGCCTGTATTTTTGAGTGATATAAGAATTTTCAAGATGGTCGAAAACATACTGAACATGATTCTCACCCAGGTTGTCTTTTTATGTTAAAAACGGATGACAATGTCAAAAAAATCGGTACTCTGGGTCTATCTGACCATCGACTAAGTTTTCATGTGATTGATGAAGCAGTAGGAATTGATAAATAATCCTTACGGCACATTTTGCATAACAATTTTAACATGCAGAAAAAGTGAGCTAAAATTGTGCCTTAAAAAATTTGTGCCTAACTACTAGAAGCTAGAACCAGCTTTGTATTGACACTCTGAATACCACTGAAAATGACCCAAACTTATTACTGAACCAAACTAACTCGTCACGAATTGTGGTAGATACTGAAACGAATCGCCAATCCATGCACTGAAAGAGTCCATCTACACCAAAAGACAAAAAAACTCAAAATCACAAACCAAATTTCAAAGAAATGATGATAGTTTTTTTTTCGATGTCCATGGGATTGTGTACCTTCATTGAGTTTCTGAATGTCAAACTGTTATCAGCATTATTACCTTCACGTTCTTGTTGAACTCCGTGAAAGATTAAGGGGGGGGGAATCAAAATTGTGGAAGGACAAGTTATTCTGCATAATCTGTCAAGAAGTTTCTAAGCCAGACACAGGCTTACCAGTGTTAGACAATCTGCTTGATTGGCTGGATCTTTCACCATATGTGTTTCGTAAGTTTCCTAAGGTGAAATCTGCATTAAAAGAAGCAAAGCTTTAGTACGTTGATGCTGTGAAAAAGAAAGTGACACGCTTCTTGAAGAACCTGACAGAACAGGATATATATATATATATATATATATAACTTGGAATCAAGAGATGGTCATCATTCTTTGGGAAAAGAACATTAGAGTACCTAGATGTTTTTCACTTTAGAAAGAGGTCAGTCCGGACTTGACAAGAAATCTAAAGACCCAGATGGACTTCCTCTTTAGGGAGTCCTTCAATTAAAAACTTCACTCCGCTTAATTTTTGAATCAGAACTCCTCTTTCCTTCACAAAACCCTATAACATTGACAGATACCCGGATTAATCTTGATCTATGTCAAAAAGTTACTAAAAGTAAAACAGATTCTTCTATTTTAAGAGCATTGCACTTGAAGTATTGTGCACCTTCTTTACCGAACCCCAATAGCTTCGGATTTTTACTGGTGGGTCTCTTCTGGACATTGACCCTAACGCAGGTGCTTGAATTTTCTCCGAAATATTTTCTTTCTACATCGCTTTGGGTAGAGGTACTACATTTGAAGCAGAAATTGGGGCAATTACCATAGCCCTATCCCAGTTACACTGACACCTGGATAAGTTCACAAGAGCTGTTGTCCTCCGTGATTCAAAGGTTACCATCGTATCCGATGAACATCCCTTAACACAAGGCATTTTGGACTGTCATCGTCACATCGAGAGCTTGGCTTCTATTGAGAAAATTATTGTCTTCCTGTGGGGTCCCAGATAACGAGACAGCTGACTATCTAGCTAAGAAGGGTGAAATGATTAATCAGAATGTTTCTCGTCCTTTACCTCTCTGTACAATTAAAAACCTTGTTTAAAAATTTATCAAAGCCCATACTCAGGAGGATCTTTCCAATCATCTACCCAACAAGGCTTAGAAGAATTTTGTCTCCAAATTGAGTAATGGCCTAAGACATAGAGCGGTCGTTGAATTCCACCTAGTCATTGAACATTATTGCTTACAAAAACATCTTTACAAATTCAAAATTGCTCCTTCACTGCCTTGCACTCTCTGCAGCTCTGGTGAGGATATGAATCCCTCTTATCTGCTCAGCTGTCATGCGCTTTGAATGTCTTTTCTTTCTGAACATTACTGGGAGGCTATAGACATTATGCATTAATGAGCTTTGTTGCAGCATTTCTTGTTCCTACTTTGTGTTTTACTCCCTTGTAATGTTTTTTGCTGTAACTGTTTAATGATGGCACAAAAGGCTGCTTTTTACCATTGGAATATATATATATACAGTTTTATAATGTAACCCATTGAAGCTCTGATTGTTTGGTTGGATCCTTAAAATTATTATAAACATATCTTTTTCCGCTCTCTTAAGTCTTGAACTGTATTATATTGCATAACCTCTATTTCTGCATTGCTCTTATTCTTTTTTTATTATTCTATGGTTAATTTTTTATTTTTTATTTTGCTATGGTTTTTGCATTCGTTGTAACTTTTAAATAATGACTTTTATCAGCCTGAATCAATAATATTATGTATAATTGTATTTAGGTACATTTTTGGCTTATTTTCATTAAACAGTTTTTTAACTTAGGATAATATTCTTAATTTGAATTTTAGTTAATAATTTACTAGTAGTAGGATCCCTTCTCAGAATGACATGAAACGCAACCTTGCAAAGTATCGGCTTTCTGTCGTACTCTTTCAGCACATTGTCCAAAGGAGGTACGATGACAGCGTTCGTATAGTATCCTGAGGGGGAATACTCAATGATTATCTTTCATACGCCTCGGGAAAAGGAAGTAGCCGCTGAATGTAAGGTAGTATATCCGGTCCTTCATAAACTTTTTGTAAAAGTGCCCCTCTTGCGTACCAGGAGTAGCTTATTATCGTGTCTGACGAGAAGTATGGCTACCAACAATAGTTGTCAGATTGGCTCAATTTCCCGATATCTCAAGACTCTGAAAAATATCTTCAGATAACATAAAACCGATACTTGTCACTGTATACCCCATTAAGTCCTCTAAATGACCCGATACCATCGTTGTATTTCTTGCAGAGGGTTTGGTGTCAATGACATTCTTCGAAAAAGGTGCGTCTTTTAGCTACTTTAAGCTAACCTGTGGGGGCCTATTCGCCTCATGTGCCATATCTAAACTAAATATACTAAGACTAAAAGTCAATAACTTATTCAAGAAGTTACACAAATCCCACACACAATGTCTATTCCACAGATTTCCACTATAACGACTAATGAACACCGGCTCTCCAAAGTAACACACTAGATATATTTGCCCGTCTCACTAATACCGAATTAAGGTTAGCTTGCCATAACTTTCCCAGTTGAAGTTGACTTGATTCTTGGCTTTACCACTATCGCTCTCACCCGTAGCCACTCTTGATCTCGTCTACCACCTATAAGGCATATACTCAATGCTAGTGACACTCAAACTCTATCGTGTGAATCTCGCTTTGCTTAACTATATACTTTCTTATCTACACCACTTCACTTTATTTCTACCTGTCTCTAATTTAACTAGTCCCGTTTCATTTTGGTTGGGAAGAAATTGCTTAATTCATGTTTAGCTGCATATTTTCCGAAATTCGCTTGTTTAAACGGCGGAATCTTCGTTACATTGCATTTTCTATGTTGAACAATAACATGTCAATTGAAAGGTCCCCGGCCTGACACATAGATGGCGCTACTAGAATTAAATTCATATGTTTTTAGTTAGCCCTAACCCTTAAAAGATGCGTGTATAAATTTGACAGCTGTCGGATCATTAGTTTATGAATTATAGCATTTTGAGGGAAGCAACTTTTGTTATTGTGAAAAAAAAATAGATAAAAAGAAATTTCGCGTGTTGATACAATATTGCTTTTTGAAGGGTAAAAATACAGTTGAAGCAAAAACTTGGCTTGATGCCGAGTTTCTGGACACTGCCCAGGAAAATCAACCATCAAAAATTGGTATGCTAAGTTAAGACGTGGTGAAATGAGCACCGAAGACGGTGAACGCAGTGGACGCCCCAAAGAGGTTGTTACCAACGAAAACATTAAAACAATCCACAAAATGATGTAGAATGACCGTAAATTGAAATTAAATGAAATAGCAGACACTCTACAGATATTAACGGAACGTGTACATCATATCATTCACGAATATTTGGGTATGAGAAAGTTCTGTGCAAAGTGGGTGCCACGCGAGGTCACTTTTGACCAAAAACAACGACGAGTTGATGATTCGGAGCAGTGTTTGAAGATGATCAAGAGTAATAAACCCGAGTTTTAGCGTCGATATGTGACAATGGATGAAACATGGCTCCATCATTTCACTCCGAAGTCCAATCGACAGTCATCCGAGTGGACTGCACACGATGAACCCACTCCAAAGCGTTTTAAAACGCAACAGTCGGTTGGCAAGGTTATGGCGTCTGTATTTTGGATGCGCATGGAATAATTTTCATTGACTACCTTGAAAAAGAAAGGATCATTTATTACATAGCGTTATTGGACCGTTTGAAGGACGAAATCGCCGAAAAACGGCCGCATTTTAAGACAAAGAAAGTGCTGCTTTACCAAGACAATGCACCGTGTCACAAGTCAGTGAAAACGATGGCAAAAATCCATGAATTGGGCTTCGAATTGCTTCCTCATCCACCGTATTCTCCAGATCTGGCCCCCACCGACTATTTCCTGTTCTCAGATCTCAAAAGAATGCTCGCTGGGAAGAAAGTTTCGTCGAATGAAGAGGTGATCGCCGAAACTGAGGCCTATTTTGAAGCAAAGGACAAATCGTACTACAAAAATGGTATCGAAAAGTTGGAGGGTTGCTATAATCAGTGTATCACCCTTGAAGGGAATTATGTTTAATAAAAAAAACTATTTTTGCCAAAAAAATGTGTTTTACTATGGTAGGCCTGGGACTTTTCAATTGACCTGTTACATATACGAGGATGAACTTAATTTTTCGGTGTCAGGAATGAGATAAATCACTGCAGTGGTTACTCTTCATGGAATTACCTCTTTTATGTATATGTTGTTTATGTTCCTAAGAAAGACCAAATTTAAAGAATATTGATATTCTCCGAGGAATGTTGACACCAATTAAAAATGTTTGGGGCAGACCGAATATTTCGTTATACATTTGAACTAATGCCGATGATAGTTGACAAGCACATATAAGCTTTACTGAGTGTCGACGCGAGAAGCAAATAATTTGTTCCGCAACGAAATCATGTATAATCATGTAAGGTTACTTGGCATCTGTTTGTTGGACTCTTGGAAGTTGCATCCAACGTTTGCTTTGTTTTTATTTTACCTAAAATTGTATTAAATAACAACTACAATGAACCGTGACATTTTTCTCAAACACTTAATTACGCGTAACCGAGAAAAGAATTGATTTACTTATTTCGATTAAAGTACTCTATAAAACATTTTGAAGTTATTGTTGCTAAGTGAAGTAATCTTCGTATTTCAGAAAATTTAACCGTTTTGACTTTTTAAAAATTAAATATAAAATAAATTTAATTGAATCATTTAAACCAGCAGGAATATACAGAATAATATTGTTTAATATGAATTATTTCGCATATTATCCAAAACTCACATTAGAATAGTTCGTAGAGGAAAAATATTTATGCTTAAAAATTAGCAAGTTAAAAATAAAAAGGGTGTGATAAATTAATGTAGAACGTGGGTGGGAGATTGTACATCCTGAACCTAATCTGATTTTCTCTTAGTAAAGAGCTGGTTTGTCTAGGGTAGTAATTCCATTATCAGTTTCTATGATGACTTCGTACTCTTTCAATGACGAGGTTTGAAGTTGTTTTACTTCGTTTATTAGCAGGAGAGATGGAGACAATATATTTACAAAAGATGCTATGTACAAGTTATTTCTATTAGGAATAAACAGGTCTTCGAATACAGATAGATGACGGCCTAATTTTCTTCCATATCGGCGATGGGTGTTCGGAATTTAACTTCAACGAGGGAAGTGGGGAGGAAAAGAGAAACGGAAAGAGGGGGAAAAGAGAGCGAGAATGAAAGTCACACAGTTTTGTTCAGGAATAGAGGGTGCTCACTCGAGCAATCACATGACGCTTTTTCGTGGGGCCATCTATTGAGTAACCGAGGAATTGGTTTTGCAATACATTCTAAAATATAGTTAATACTTTCATAATCAACCGGAAAATCCTACTTGAATTTTACTTTTTCTCTTCAAGGACTCTGCACCAATAAATTTTGCCAACAGTCTTAGAAACAAATAGAGAGAATAGACAAATAGACAGAACAAATAGAGCATAAAGTTTAACGATAGAGATGTAATATTTAAAGCTGATTAATAAGAAAATATATGTGTTGTTTAAATGTTATTTTAATTTAAGAAAAACTATACATTTTAATTCAATATATTTTCATTTTAGTGAAATCATTACTCAGAAAAGATTAATGCCTTTAGAAATTATTTGTATTTTGTGAAATACATACCGAAAAATTCATTTATTTCTAAGAAATTTAAGCAATTTTTTTTTTTATTATAACGTTATTTTCAAAAAGCCAGTTTCTGTTCTGTTATGAAACTTATAATTATTAATGTTAACTTTGTGAACGTTATTTTCAAAAAGCCAGTTTCTGTTCTGTTATGAAACTTATAATTATTAATGTTAACTGTGTTAAATTATTAAACTTTCAGTTATCAGAGAAAAGAGAAACGCATCGAAAAATACATGTTTGAAAAATACATGCATTGTTCTCGAAATCCTTTCACGTAAATATAATTAATAATTTTATAAATTATATTTTATAGTTATACACATTTAATTGAAAATTGAGAGAAATAAAGATTTTTATTTTGAAATACTAAAGAAATAATAATGCACTCTATAAGTTAAATTCTCCATAATGCAAGACACACAAACAGGTTTAAATAACAGAATTTTTGTCCTTAGTTATATAATTATGAAGTGACTGTTTAAACAAATCAAGAAAACAATACAAAATAAAAACCATTAAATAATTCTAACAAGGTAGAACAAAAACAGAGAATAGCTTATTTTCGAAAATGTATTTTTAGTAATTTTGAAATGCTGTTTCCAGCTTGATAAAGATCGATGTGATAGTAAATAGTTTCACAAACACGCTTCGAATTATGCGAAATTGCATGCTTTCATTTTCTTCTTTTTTCAAATGTGTAATGCTGACTTTTCTAAATATTTTTATTTTTAAGGAAAGGAATTTAAAAATTTTAAATTATATACATTTAAAAGA
>BMAW01015250.1:0-10123 GCA_019974015.1 Nephila pilipes | reverse complement strand
GTATGACTATTAAATAAAATGTCTGATACTGTAAAACATTTTATTTTGATCTCATACATATTTATTAATTACCATATTCAATATAATCTGCTCCTGTATGCCTACAACACTTCATGCGAATCTTCCATTGTTCAAAACAGGGCAAGAAGTCTTCTGTCAGTTCCTTCGGTTACGGGCCATTTCTCTTTCACAGATTCAACGGATTCAAATATTGTTCCTTTTAATGCAGATTTCACCTTGGGAAACAGATAGAAGTCACAAGGTACAAGTTCGGGCGATAAAAGGTGGATTTCCTAACGCTGAGATGTTGTACTTGGCTAGAAATCTCTTGATAGACAATGTGGAATGAGCTGGTGCATTGTCTTGGTAGAAAAATTTGCCGTATGGATTCTTTGTTAATTCCTACAATCTCCGCATTCGCACGAATTCTTAACCGACGCTCAAATTGCACCAGATTACCAACTTTTTCGATATTGTCATCTGTTTTTGACGTAAAAGGGCGACCCGGGCGTGAATCATCTTCAACGAGTTCTCGGCCATCTTGAAAACACTTAAAACTCTCAAAAATTGGGCATGCAATGAACATTTATTTCCATACACTTCTTTCAGTACATTATAGTTTCAGTAGCAGTTTTACCAATTTTTATGTGGACTTTCAGAACAATTCATTTTTCTCACTGATTTTTCTCGCGGAACGAGAAAAAAAAAACAAGTATAATATGAATGAAAACTACTGGTATACGGATTTCTTTACAGAAAATAGCACTGCATTCGAAAAGGCTTCCTCTGAACAGCTATCAGTCGCTGGCGTTTGGCGCATGCGTACTTCTTCTGTAGTAGCGTCAGTTTCACTATTTAATAGCTACACCTCGTATGTTATCGAAAGAAACTGTTGTCGAGATAATTAAGGAAAAAATATCTCATTTGAAGGATATTGTACAATTGATATTAACTACAATCGCATCAACTTTTTTAAACGAAACTTGATGAAATGTTTAGTTATTACGAGAGTTATAAATATAACTCAGATGTATTTGTAAATGAAAATATTTAAAAGAAATACAAAAATTTTGAAGTAAAAATTTAGTTTAATGACTTCCAATTTAAAAAGAAATTTTAATAAATATCTCTTAAATTAGTTGAGAGCTAACGTGGTAATTTTCCCCAAAGCAAGTAATTAAAAAAATTGGTCTCTTTTTTCTCTTATTCGCGTAATTATTACCACATATATTGTGATTCTAAAAAAATAATTATCTGTAGAACTAATTCAATTTTCGATAAAATAATCAAAATTAAATAATGAATAAATAAGATTTCTAGATCATTCAAAATAGTAAATCTTGCCAATGGTATAAGACAAGGTACTATTACAATTGGCGAATAATTCTATTTTACCATTACAAATTTAGTAAATAAACACATAGCAATAACCGTACACACGAAGGCTATCGAAAATTGTAAAAGGTTTTAATTAAATTTATTGTTTCCTATCTGGAGTTAAGGGGGGGGGTAATAGCTTTTGATGTAGAGGAGGGTGAAAACGGGCACCTAGAAAAAACGCAAAACATATTCAAGTAACCTTTTCTAATTTATTCAATTTAATTTTTCTCTCAAATTTCAAACTCATAGGAAGACAATAAAGAATTTATATAAGTAATATAGTTAATTCATTCAAATTTGGGAATTCCGTCTTTAGCCTCACTCGTAAGCAAAGTTGTTTCTTTCATCAGGATCAAATCCGTTGGAGGCATCATGGGCGCAGTCTTTGCAAATGAGGCAAATATCCATCGATCTATAGTTAGCATGTCAAACATAAGTTAGTCGTAATGCATGCATGCTTCACACCCTCTTCATCGTCTGTCGAAGGCAACTAGTTATCTATCTCCTCTTCAGATGACAAATCCTCTCCTATCTTCTTTTTCTTGCCCTTCTTTCCTAGTGATTCTTCCTTTCTTTAAGATCTTTTATTTTCCTTTTTCTTTACGTTCTTACTTCTTCGGATGTAGTTTACTCTCTTTAAATTCGGTAGTCATTATGTAATTTTAATTTGTAGGAGGAGGTGAGGTGAAAATATCTGTATTTTCTGCTTTATCTTCGACTTTTTTTCGGAAGACACGGGGTTTTCGCAAGGGATAATTGAAAGGAGAACCCATTTCTGCTAAGTCTGAAGGTGACATTTTTAGGCATTGGCTTATTACCCTGAACTTGTCACCCTAGTTCGGATAACCTAGTTTAACCCCATAGGACTAGTCACTCTAAATATGGTGTCAACTGAAACGAGAACAATTTACAGATGCCACGAAATGAGGTAAAACCAAACAGAACAACTCATCTAACGTTTTGTTACTTTGCATATAAAGCGAAGCAGGATCTGCGCAACTGGTGCAATGAGTGGCCTTATAAATAATATTTTTCACTTTTTTCGAAAAATACATGCAGTTTTCAAAAAATATCGCTCTCGGATAGTACTGTGTTGGTATGGACAAGTAATCCTACTTAATACATAAGCAGATAGGTTGCAGCCCGTACTGAGGAAAAAAAAAACGGTACACTCGTATTGGTGCAATAGGGGGCCTCATAAACAAGTTCCCCCCCTTTTTTTCCAAAAAATACATGCAATTTTCAAAAAAAAAGACGCTTTCGAATAGTACTTTTTGACAAGGACTTCATATGTTATTCGACAGGTTGCAGTTCGTGTTGGAGGGGAGGAAGAAGAAGGGGAAAAAACCGGGATACCTGGTTTCATCCTATTTTCCCCTATCATTATACATATTCGCATATTAAATGGAAAAAAATGCTGGCACCCATATTGGTGCAATAGGTGGCCTTTTAAATAATTGTTTCCACTTTTTTTCAAAAAAGGCATGCAATTTTCAAAAAAAGTCGCTCTCGGATAGTACTTTTTGGCATGCACTTCATACGTTATTCGACAGGTTGGAGCCCGTGATGGAGGGGAAAAAAACCACGGGGTACCCGGTTTCACCCGACAACTCGATTTTATCCTATTTCCCGCCTATCAATATACATGTTCTCGTCCTGATTCTATTAAAACCTGTTGTGTTGAGAAGGTGATGCACAAGATCAAAGTTTGGAGTGGAGGGGATGTTCAAAGAGGGGGACTGCTGAATTATAGCACACGTCATATGACCATATTTAAGAACATTTGGCTGTTATTAGCGGACCAGAATCTTGAAGGAGCTTCCAAATCCTAGTTAGCTAATGATAATCCCCTTATAATATAATTAACAGAGCTTACTTTAACTTTTTTTTTTCATTTAAGTATTTTTTTTCCATTTTAAGAATGATTATTACATTTTTCATTTTTCAGCAAACATAACGGAACGTTTTAATGCTTGTTGTGAAACTGTGAATTTTTCTATTTTTTTACTACAAAATTTATGAAAATTGACCAAAATTAAGGACAGCTGACTGTCGGTAAGAAGTGCTCCCCATAATTACCGATAATTTTTATTCTTCATTGAATTAAAGATGTGAATTTAATTTTAGGATCTAAGAAAAATTTTAAAAAATGCAACCTGTTAAAAAAAATAAAATTGGGAGTACGTAATCAGGATATTCTAATGATGAATTAAATATTCTGAATTGTAATGCAAATGGTTGATGTAAAACATATTCAGCATTTTTTTTGAGAGCTTAATATTATTAATTTATTTCGAAGTGGAGTGTTAAGAAATTATGAAAGAGAACAATGTAAAATTATAGAAATAAGAATTAAAGAGGATAAAGTAATACATACAATATTATGGAATCAGTAGAATTATTTTTTCTCATAGTTCATTTTTCTTAAGGCTTCCGCTTACCAGCTATTTTGAATTCGTGCACATAATGATAAATCTGTAAAATTTCTACTTTCCTGCTTAAATATTGACTTGTATTTATTTGAATACACTTAAACGTGGCTGATGTGTAAAAATTAGTCACATTTTTTGCGGAGTTATAAATATTTTCATCTGAATTGTGAACATATATTTGTCTATTTTAAAGATTGATTTATGGACTTTTGGTGCTTAAAATTATCTTTAAATATTTGTGTAAAAATAAAAAATAATAATATGTCACATAAAACTGCTTTAAATTTTGCTTTGTTAGATTCATTTGAATGCATTCAAATATATACAATAGTCCAAATTTAAGAAGGGAATAGTGTGTAATTTCTTAGAATTAGCATAATGTTTGCAAACTTAAAATGACCAGTAGATGAAAACTTCAAGTTTGTCAAGATGCTGGACGAATTAGGAGAAAAATTACTTCACATTGTGTCTGACATTATAACAGTGAAATATAAAATAACATGTATATAGCTACAAAAAAAATATATAATTTATTTCATTTCTAATTAATTGTTACACTCCGATTAAACTACAAATTAAAAAAAATGCATCATTTCCCATATTAAGAAACGTGATTATTTTTTGCATAAAATATCAATTAAATTTATTAACATTTTAAAGAAAACATTATTTCAGATTCGAAGCTTTAAGTATATATGCAGAAGATTGTTGACTTCTTTCACCAGAATGATCTTTTAAAAAGAATGTCATACGATCAAAAGAAAAAAAGTAAATACGAAAGATAAAAACAAAAAAAAAAGTTAATTTAATAGAGCCTTCACCACCACCTGCTGCAATTAATGAGCCTAGTCGTCCTCTTTCCATGTCGAAGCTGACCTACCAGAATTGACCTACCTTTGTAGAGAGGGTCTGTCTCCGTCCACTGACCCTATATTCAAAGGCTGCGTTAATGAAGTCCGTGCGCTCTGCCTACTGTAATGCCATTTTCTGACCATTCTCTCATCAATCTTACGCGCGTCGCTATCAAACGTCTGCAGCATCTGACCGGTAATTAATGACGGCTACCACTGGACAGGACTTAGAATTGACCATCTGCGTTTCAACCGAGTATGTGTTGAAAATGACAAAGAGATAGACGGTGGTAGGGTAGGACGAAAGGAAAAATGGAATGAACGTCTCTTTGTTCTCTAGAAATGATTAATGAGCAGAATTTTTTTTCCCCGCAATGCTTCAAAAGTACTTGAAAAACGTTACGCCAAATTTTATTTAATGTAAAGTTGATTGTTTTTAGTTTATGTTGGTGATTACTTATGCGGTTAATTGAATGTTGACTGAAATTAATTTAATAAATTGGTAGTAAATGTGAAAACAAATTTATGCAAACAGTTTTGTGTAACCTGAAACGTTAGCATGTGTTAATTATAGAATGGCTGTAGTAGACTAATATTAATTATTTTGTCTGCTCTGTGTCGGGAGATGTTCAAGTCAAGCCCTGAATTCAAGTCCTGAATCCACTAAAAACACATAATGTGAAATGAAGGGTGTTGCTGCAGTTTAAATAGAAGTTAGTTTTAAAATTCTCACGGGAAAATCAATTAACAGCTTAGAGGTTATCTTCGTTACTTGGTTATGGCTTACGATCAAGAAATCTTCTATCACTAAACCTTATGCAATTCTTGAGAGACGTCATTATATGATAACTATAACAGTAGTTGCTAAAAAGATTTTCTTTTCAACTAGCTTCGAGGATTGTTCTGTTAGAATTAATTGAAATGATGCCTCGCACAATAAAAATGAACCTAATTCATGGTGATTAGATTGAACTTATGAAGTGTACAGAATGAATAAGATAAATTACATTTATAAGAAGAGAAGAGCTAACTTAGATATTTGTTGATAGAATAAGTGAGAGTGATAGTGAATCTAAGTGAGACGTCAGAACCAGTCGTTCATAATGTAAGGAACGATAAGAGGAATCCTAGGAAATATACTAAAATGGTTCATAATTCAAACCCTTAATTCCAGTTAGAATACTCTCTAGAGCCCACATGATTTGGCAAAAGACGAATTAAATTCAAGTTCTAAAAACTAGTTCAATCATGTTAGGGAGTGAAACTATAGAAAAGTAATATTAACCTGACGAATTCATATTAAAAAAGTGAGTAAAAATAATTAATTGGCATCATTGTTGTACTTCCCGTTCTTAAATAATTTGTGATTGTTTTAAAACAATTCAGAGTAGTAATAACAAATTATCGTAATACCCAGAATGAATTACGCAACCAATCAACTTTAAGCATAGCAACTTGCGAAGAAAACTGTTACTAGAATTTTCTTCCTAATATTGTTACAGTGAAACCTGTTGCCATATTTTCAAAACATAAAAACATTTGTCCAACATTATCTCTACTAATATTCACCAATCCATTTAGTTTTTTTGTTATTATTTCTAAATTTAAAATGAATTGGAGCATAAATAAATGTTTGTTTTTGAGATTTAACATGTAAATTACAGAACTTTAGAGACTGAAGGGAGTAAAGATGTAAAATACGAATAAAGTTACGTTCATAGTTTTGCAAAGTTCGAATTCTTGAAATGCATTCTTTTTAGAAAATTCATTAATAAAATATAAATTATATTGCGGTGGATGACATCACTGGATCATTGAGTATGTGAACCAGATGGCGAAGTTTGCTGAAGAGTGTTGAATGCGAGCGGAACGTAAATTTCCAGTTTAGCTATGGACTTGACTAGAAGGGTTAATGATTTCATCCACCAAAATATTGTGTCTGCAGATAACGGCTCCGCTTTCCTGGGAAACCACAGCCTAAATGGTTTTTATACTATGTTCTATAATGCATCTTGCGTTGAATCACATGTTTTGGAAAAAGGTGGTGAACATAACAACTTTTAAGCATTTTAAATTTGTAAATCCCTGTTGTATTAGTTAGTTTAGTGTTGCTACGAAAGTGTGCTATTGATTTCTACATGGGTTGATTTATTTCAGTTACCAGTTGATTTACTTCAGAAACAATCAAAACAGAATATACTTTTTTACGAGTACACATTTGGAGCTTTCTTTTAACAAAAAAGCAACGATCAACAACTTTTTTCATTTCCAATTGATAATGTTATTTATTTTACAACTAAAAATTTTCATACCACGTGTTTCACAATGTTTTTTAAATAAGGATATTTTTCATTGGAAAGTACAAAACCCCATTCTCCGATCTACAGCATTTTTACCTCAGCCATTTTGAAGGAACAATAAATTTGACAGAATCAGGCGATAATTTTAATTTTAAATAATAAACTGTTACCTGGGAAATCTAAAGTTACTAAGTAGTTTCATCTTTTATTTAAAAAAGATCTTGCTTTGAAATCGTTCTAAAAATGTGTAAATATCAGAATTATTATATTTTTGATCATTGGTAAAAAGGAAAGTTATTTTACAAAAATAGTTTATATAAAAATGTATCTAATTGTTTAAGTATTAACCAAGCATTTTTCAAGCATCTATAATGATTTGTTTCATGAGCTCTTATCACACTTTATTTAAAAAATTTCGAGTGTGATTACTTTCATTTATCTCATTTTCATGAATACGCATAATTTGAACAAAATGTTATTTCAAAAATAACATGATTTGATGGAGAACAAAAAAAGTACATAAAATCCTCAAAATTAAACGTTAATGAAAAATTAATTGCGTTGCAAAAAAAAAAAAAAAAATCCAGCCGATATGAATTGCGATGTGTTAAGAAACAAATCCGAGTGTGGGTGTTAACTTTGAATTCATGGGAAATTTCGGAGAAGCGGAATAAATGTTATTTCGTTCAGAGCAATGTGAGAATTAATTATAAATGCTAATGCACGCGCGAAACGTAAGGCTGTAGAATATAAATATCTTTACAAGGAGCGTCTTTTATGGATCGTGGCAGGTGTCAATGCAAGATAGGGCACGCGGACTGCAAGGATTACAAGCACATGGTCCGCTGCATTCTGATGCTCAAGGAATGAAAATTAAGTATTATTAAGTCCGCATTTTCCTCTTGTGTGTAACGCTGCGTGGGACTGCCTGCTGAAGCCAGGGTTTTGTTCTTGTACTCCCGAGGAAGATTTTGTGGTTTGAAACTATTTTCAAATACAAGTTAAAGAATTAAAAAAAATGAGTTGCTTACATTTTTGAGACTATGAGAAAAGAGAATCTGTATGATTATTTAAACAGAAGATGAACACTTTTTTTGATGAATTTTAGAGATTCTCTTTTTAATAAGCGTATGTGATTCTGATTTTTTTTATTAACGTTGCACTTAGAAGCAACATGAGAGCTCTTGGCAATGGACCTCATAATTTTGAATCTTGGTCAAGTGACAACACCTGAGCTGACATCTTCTTCTCCAAACTTCCATATCACGCCGATGGGAAAACTTAGGACCTCGACAGATTTAATGTGTATCAGCTCCGCTACACTGCGGGTATTAAGTGACATCAGGGCTTGAACACACGATCCGATGGAAACAACATCCATTGTGAGTCCGCGACCATTCTCACTAGGACACTTTTTAATAAGTGTAGGGGTCCAACAGTTATTCTTTGAATTCAAAAACCAAGAGTAAGCTTTATTTTTTTAAAAAAAAATAGTCCACTCTCATACAGTATGTTTAATATAAATCTAATGAAGGCTTCCTTTGAAATTAATTAATTTATTGATTTAATTTTTAGAGTTTTCTCTTATCATTAAGCAATAGTTACTTATGCCTATATGTTCATAAACGGATTCGACGCAAACTTTTTAGATAAATGGGAAAAACGAAAGAAAAAACTAGATGGAGTTATTTATTACCAATCAATTATAAAAAAAAATTTGAAGAAAATATAAAATTAAAGATCATTTTAAGACTTTAAGATGGTTTTTGATTAAAAGAATTTTCATGTTGACATTCTAAATCATTTTCGTTATCACAAATAAAAAATATACGTGTGTTCTATATTTAGAATATTCAATTTAATAAAATAACTTCTTTCTTTATAATTTATCAAAAAAACATTAAAAAAATGCAATTTTTTTTATTTATAACAAATTTTTTTATAAGCGCAACTTCTTAAAAATTAAAGATAAATATTAAAAAGCGATCTACAGAGCTTTTACTTGTATAATGCAATAATTTTCACGTATGAGGTTTTATAATAATTTTTTATATGACAATAGAACTACCGTTTTATTTTATTACTATTAGAACAAACAGTCTTCTCTAGTAAAATAATTCATATTACGTTGTTAGAATTCTTATAACTAAACAAAAGTGTTATACTTTAGTGCATGGAACCATTATGCTTAAGTCATTGATAAAATTGTATGAGTTCTATACAATATTACCCTATCATCCTTTAATGAATAAGCCATATGAATTACTTTATGAATTATGAATATAACAGTAGATCAAAGTAAAATATTATCGAATTCTTCTTTATGCGCTAACTTCTATTTGAAGTACATATGTAAAAAATAAAAGAATACGTAAAGCAATTCATTATTCCCAATTCAGAATTTGCCTAGTGATCATGGTCACGAACTCGTGGACAGTATTGTTCCCATCGAGTCAGGAGTTCGAGTCCTTATGCCACTAAAGGCCTTCCGTGTAGCGGGGCCTGATAAACACTAGATATATAAAGATTCCAAGTCCTCCTGTTCTCGTATGCGAAAGTTTGGACAGTAAGGTTTCAGATCAGGTGTCGTCCTTGTCTATCAAGGTTCAAAATGACGAGTTCCGTCACCAACAGCCCTCAAGTTGCTTCTAAATGAGACGTTAATAATCAATCAACCATTTCAGAGTTCATTTAAGAAAATCATAATGTTACGTTATGATTTTCTTAATAATTTTTCACCTAAAGCATAACGAATATTTACACTTATATTATATATATAAGGAGAAATCTTTTATACGTGAGACTAAACGTCTTTTTATTTATCTATTATATGAGAACTTACTATTACAAAAGTCTATTAATGAACTTTTAGTTGGATAGAATTACCAATAAAGCGTTAATAAACAAACTATTCTATATTAGCCGTTTACTGAAAACCACTTATTAACAGGTTTCTAGTCACTGAACTTTGTGGAAGTACATTATGCAACCTAACTATACACCACAATTACGTTTTTATTTCCTATTTTCCCTCTATTTCGTCAACATTCCTAAACTCCACCAAGAAAAGTACCAAAATCAACCCCGATTATCCGCAGTTACTTTACTTCACCAAACAACTCCGCATCCATTAGACGCGTTGGCAAACCTCCGCCGTGCC
>BMAW01015248.1:0-20800 GCA_019974015.1 Nephila pilipes | reverse complement strand
TTCTCTTCTTTCTATTTACTCAGTAAACATTTATAGAACACTCTGAAATATCTTAGTACAACTTACCTTGATTCCGTTTTTATGAGGAAGTCAGAATAATGTACAACTGAATGAAACACTAATATAGTAGTTATATATATAAGCCTTTCCTCGAAGAAAATATCTCATTGGATATTTTTTTAATAGTTATACTCTTTTTGTAATTTTCAGACAATATATGATTCTGAAACACGCCTACTACTGATAATATTCTGTAATAATAAATCTGCTATTTATTCAAGGAAATAAAGTTTAATATATAATATAACTATTATAAACACATATGTTTAGTACATAAAGAACTTTAAATCATTAAGAGGAAAACTTAAGTGAAATTTTAGCTTTTTTAATTTATGATTTGCACTATTCACACACTTTCAATACTAAAATTATTATTATTTACTTTTCAAGAAATCGTAAAGGTTTCAAGCTTTTTTTTACGGAATTATCTATAATCGAACAATACCTAGATCACACAAATCTAAATAATTCATTAATTAATTAATATAATTAATTCATTCATTCATTCATTAATATAATTATTCATTCATTAACTAAATAATTCATTAATTAAGTTGATAAATTACCCATTAAGTAAAACAACATTCTATAATTCGTAGATTACAAAGACTTATTTTCCACTAGTTTCAGTTTTAAAGACGTATTTAAGGCTGGCCCACATCAGAGATTCTATTATGTCAATGCTATTTTTTTCCTTCTTTCTTACATAATTCCCATTAAAGCTGCATAATATATTTCAATGAAGAGCTCAGTATCCCTACCTGTCATAACAACTGAACAGTTACCATTCTCTATACGTTTCATAATTTAAAAAATTAGTTTAAAAAATAACCTTACAAATATTAACAGTGTTCACTGTTTAAAAACTGATAGAAAAATTAAGCATCCCTGTGAACTAAAAAAAATCATGATATTATCAACTTAAAAATGTACATTGAAATGTTCTGAACTTAAGCATAATTAGTTGATCACTAGAACTTATGAAAGTACTTAATGCATAAAATCATTTTATGAATACAAATTTATTACCTCAAGAATACCAAAAATCAAGTGTAACGCCTGCCCATACTTTAGCAAATGAAAGAGAAAATCATTAGAAAAATAAATTCTCGTATATGTTCTTAATCTTCAGGGCAAAAAAAAAAAAAAAAAGGATTACATCTACTTGACTGTACATATTTTATTGATTTTTTGTAATCTTTTTGTTAAATTCTTTTTTTAATTAAACATATCATTTTTTAAATTAACTTCTCATAGCATATTTCACATGTATCCGATTCCATGCTTATTTCGTAAATAATTTCTCTTAATTTTGACTTTTTTTGTAAATAAGCTTCTTTAACTAATAGTTAATAACTAATTCTTTTTCAGAAAGAATTAATTAATAATTATTAATTCTTATTAACTATTACTCATAAGAGAATCTTAAGTATCAATTTATTTCCTACTAGTTTGTTAGTTATATTTGCTTAAATATTTGCTTCGATTTTAACACTGCTGAAAAATAATTTAAAAACTCATTATAGTGATCTTTTTTCTAATTAGTTGAAGATACGTTTAATTTTACTTCAAAATCCTAATAAAAAAAAATTTGCATTTATTTTATAAAATATTTTTTATTTATGTAAATTTTATTTTGAGTAAATGATATGCTTAATTGTTTGTAAAAATATAACATTTTACACAGTAACTTTTTAACTCAGATGTTCATACAAATTTTTTTAATGTAATACTTACTTTTCATTCTATCTGAAAACAGTTACTTCATGTATGTAAAATTTTACATTTCCAAGCTAATTTTCAAATATTTATTATTATTATGCAAAGTATTATATATTGTAAAATATTTGTAAATATTTTTAATTTCTTTACGAATTCTCTTGAATCCTCTTTCTTTATGATAAAACATATATACCAGATTATTTTAAAAAGATATATATATATAAATATTTCGGACTAGTAATGAAATAGTAATCAAGAAATATAGTGATTTATAATGTAGTGTATATCTATCCTTTGAGATTTTCATATTTATATGTGGTTTATATTGAATATCATACTTTAAGTTATATCTTGTAATAACATTATCATTTCTCTCGTAGTATGACTTTAGCGACATTAATAAAATTTTCAAATTTATGTTTGAATTTCGTCTGTATAGAGAAATGTATAGGCTTTCATGTAAATGCTTTCTAGTATAAATATAAAGATAAGATCATTTTAATAATCCAATCTGATAGTTAAACTTACATTTAACTATGCGAACAAGATGATAAATAATATAGATACTTTTTCATTTTTTTTTATTTTACAATCAATGATTTTAGAAACTTGGTTGTATCAGTCTTAATCATATCTCCAAAGTATATATAAAAACATATCGCTTTTGTTAAGTGAAATTTCAATCAATTTCAAATGTTTGAATCAATTCCAAATAGTTTTAGAAACCATTTTATTTTAAATTTCAAATTTTATATCGTACATTTCATTGAAAATAGTATTACAATTTTACCTGCGCTTTCTAAATGATTTATTTATCCCATAAATAAATACATTGAATTTATCACACTATTTTTATGCTTTATGAAATAAAAATGCAGATAAATAAAACTAGAATTCTGAAGAGAAAATACTAGTTGAAATACAAGCTTATTCTTTCTATAACTGTGAGACAAAGTAGAAATTATAAAAAATATTGAATATATTTATTAAAATTTAAATACACATTTCTATTTTACAATGTAGAAAGACAGCTAGTTGAAGAAATAATTTCTAATTAAATTAATTCCCTGTGTTATAAAATATGTATTTTTGAAGTTTTATTGAAAACCAAAAGCACAAAAGAGTTTTATTTTATAATCTAAATTTATATAATAAAGACTAAGAAAGATTATCTAATGTATATTTTATTGACCTCTATAAGACCTGTTGGTCACGTGAAAGTGCATATTTTATATAATATCTAGAAATATACTGCTCTCTATATCCTAGAATCTATGTACTTGTGAACTCTTCAATATATAACTTGTATTATCTACATGAAATTCATTTTATCATGTATATTATTATTATACTCATAAATTACTTGTGTTTTATGTATGCAATTCAAACTTCACAAATATGTTTTAAAATTCTATTTCCTTAAGATGTTCAAAAAAATTGTACAAAATAAATATCTCAGAGATGCTAAATAATGTTGTTATGAATACATACATTGGTTCTTAAAAGTATAAGAATGGCGCAAATGTTTATATTTTTACGTAAAATGTAAATGAAAATATAACGAACTATTTGCATTAAAAAGTTATTAAAAGCAATCACTAAAATACAGATAAATAGCTAAATATATCTCGGATAACTTGAACTGGTGTCTTTAAAAGTACTTTCCTTACATGAAGAATTCGGTAGTATTTGAGAATTTTGATACTTCAGTTATTTAATCATCTATAATTAACTGAACTTTTCACAACCTGGATATCTGAAACTCTCTGAAGAATTTTTTCAAATTTGTAACTTAAAAACCTCAATGTAATTCATTTTAGGATTCATCTATACAAATATTTATGTGATTTATTTGTATATTATACGATTTATTCATACAAATATTTATACGGTTATATTTATTTGAATATATTACATAAATATTCGTAATATATTCAGATTGAATTGCATAAACTTTCCTAGGAAACAATATATTACATAGTTCTAAAGCAACACAAATTCCAACAAACTAACCAAACACTAATGTTTTTTTTTTTTTTTTTTTTTTTTTTTTTAAATTTTATAAAACAAGAATACCGAGTTCCATTTAAAGAACTTTTTTTACAAATTATATCTAAAAAATTTCTCATTGTGCTTAAATTTGTCACAAGATTTTTTTCATTGATTCGCTTCATATCCTGTAATATGCTTTGTTAAATGTATCTTCAAATATACTTTGTAAGTCTCAAAGTTTCGACTACATAAAATATATAAACTTTGCAAGGTTCGGAAAATCTACACAAAATACATATAAACCTCTGAATATTCCATTAAAATTTACTTAGAATTAGAGATAATTTTCCTTGAAAAGAGAATTGAAGCTATTAAATCTATTTTATCATTACTCATACAAAATACTTTTCAAAATTTATGTATGATTTTAATTAACCATGTATTCAAACAATCAATATAAGCATAAATAATTATGGCAAAAAGTTTTGGTTGTGACTACTTATTTTATCTGAAAAAATATTTTGTTTTCTTTCCTGAAAAGAAATTATTCTTATAATTCTAAGAACCAATGTATCTCAAAAATAGTGTAAATAATTTGTTGATTTCAAAAAAAAAAATTGATTATTATTCATGTTATATGTGATGTTGCTAAGGCGTTTGTGTCTGTACAATATTGATGTTCATATTCTCATTTATTCATTGAGCACATAGTGAATCTACAATAAATAACGATATATCGATATTTATATCATTTATCTGTTCTGATATTTATTCTCAATAAAAAGGAAAATAAAAAATCTTTTTTTTTCCCTTTATAAGACAATTTTTACCAATATTTATAACTAAATCATATTCCAGGTATATTCAAAGTGCATTTACTACGTATAATTTCCGTATAATTCTTTAATTAATAGGGGAAAAAAGCTCCACATAAAATGTTGTTATAATGTGTGAATTTCAGTACGCATTTATAATGTTATATTTAAAAGTAATATATACACAAGATATTGTTTTTTTAAAAAAAATTGTATGACCTTTCCTTCTTCGAATGAACTCGTCCAGTCCTTCAAATGTACTTCGAAGACTAAAGTTAAGCTCATATTTCTTAATAGGATTTTAAATCTTCCAAATAACGCGCATAATAAGTTTCATTTATTTCCAATACATTTTTGAAAT
This sequence comes from Nephila pilipes, assembly GCA_019974015.1. Lineage (NCBI taxonomy): Eukaryota > Metazoa > Arthropoda > Arachnida > Araneae > Nephilidae > Nephila > Nephila pilipes. The sequence goes on along the minus strand of BMAW01015248.1, from coordinate 15,850 downwards.
ATTTTTATTCAATTAGAAAAAAAAATTAATAAGTTTCTAAATTACGAGTATTGAAAGATTACAGGAAAAACAGTTTATATTCTTCATTCAGCAACAGCAAACAAACAAAAAACCCGCCAGTTTTTTAATGCTTTTAAAAATAGCTAAATGAAGTAAAATGTGTGACTCTAAATTGTCAATTTTTCAAACATTGGATGCTTTAAACTTGTACAACAAAATCGCAGATTAATGATGTAAAATTTATCTGCAGCTTTTAATTAAGTACTGCGGTTCCATTCTTTCTTTTCAATAGATTAAATTATTTTTATTTTTATTTTGAATAACAAATATTTACGTTAGATCTTGAGATTACGATCATACCATTCGTTCAATAAAAGCCAGTAGTCAAAAAATAAAGGTTCGAAGTTCGCACACTTCAAAGACTCTAAAAAAATGGTGGGAGCTGCTATACCCACATTACATTGAAATGGGATTCAAAACTCCTAAATTTAAATTCATTGATTTCCAAATATTAAGAAAATAATACAAATAAGGTTGTGATAGTATCTTATTACCCTCGCATCTGTCATCTTAAAGTTTAATCACGAGATCTAAATTTCTATTAAGTTCAAGAACAAACAAAGAAATTAAAATAGTCAATTACATCTAAAATATCTTTATCTAATCTTCAAATTAGAGGGAGACGCACTACAGTTAAGTCCCTTTCCTCAAGTTCTAACATTTCTACTATCTATTAAAGAATATGATTAATCGGAATATGATGCGAGTATCTCCTTCAATTCCTCCAACTGCTCCCACCAAATCCTTTACACGCGCTAGAAGATATCCGCGCACACCACACTACACCATTCTTATTAATATAACGTCTTCTACCGATTCAATTCTCAGTCGCTTTATCTCGATTCCACTTCTAAAGTTTTACTTCATTTGCGTCATTCCGTTTCATTTGATCGGGAAGAAGCGAGGAACTTAAAAACAAAATCAGAAAGAAACCCCAAATGTTAGAAAAACGGAAAATTTAGGAATAGACCATGTTACAAGGCGATTAAGCAAAATTAAATTTTCTTACAAATAACATTGTACTCATATACCTTAAAAGAAACCAGTCATCAAAATATAATACAGAAATTAGTGGAGCTTCTGTTATTCAACGTCATTGGACACGTGACCTAAAATAGACTTTAAAACCATTTGCAGTTTCTACAAATAGATAGTATGTGGTGAAATTTCGAGATGGCCATTTTTTTTTAGATATGAGTAAACGACATCACATTTATCTGAAGAATTACGTTGGATAAATACATGTAGGGCAATTAAAGTAATCATAATATTCTGATTAGAATTACTTTAATTATCCTAATCAGAATAATGGTGGCAATGTAACCATTCGACGATGTTGGGAAGAATGTAAGCCCTTGTAATTCATAGACTGCAGAGTGCATTTCTAAGAACAAAAATAATTTCTAGATGATTTTACCTAGTAATATGTTGAGATACAAGTGTCGCATATAACGTTATTTACAACTAACTGTAAGGGGGCATAGAATCGGTATTCTATAAATCGGTACAAATGAGATTATCAACATCGGTACCAATCCCTTATTAATAGTATTTCTCTAATAGTATTTCTAAATAAGCATAATAAAATGAACACATCTAATTATAGTAAGCAGTATGTTTTTCAATATGGAAAAAAGTTGTGTGTGTGTGTGTGTGTGTGTGTTTATACAAAAATAGGCTATGCAATGAATATAGTTACATTTTCTCAAATATTTTAATTGCTAAATTTCCCAAAATATCAATTAAATTTAGAACAGTAACTAATGGTTTCAATACTAATAAACTAGAGCAAAACGTTATAAAAGATTTTACAAAATACTATTGATGGTTTAGATAAGACTGTTGTCATTAAAAAAAAGTTATAAAATCATTACTTATGTAAAAGATAAAAACTTTTACAGTATTTATAGTTATGACTTTGAAGATTTGTTTAATTCTATAGATATTGAAGACTTAATTAAAGTTATTTTAGATAACTCTAACGTATCAAAAATTAATAATTCCATTTCTTGTGAAAAAATAACCCGTTTAAATTACACTTGTTTAAATCATAAATCATTATATAACTGTTACAGCTTAATTATGTATCTTGATTAATAAAGAAAATAGTTTAATCCAAATTTAAATCCAATGCTGCTTTATTTTTTAAACAGAATCAGCCTGATAAAAAAAATGGTATTTTTAATTTCACCTGCGCAAACGATTAAGTCGCCAAAAATGATGCAATCGAAGCCAAATGGAATATGTGCATACTGTGTGTTTTCACCAATAAAGTCTGATCGTCGAGATTTGAGCCAACGAAATTGAAAAGTGAAAATAAAATAAAAACATGTCAGATACTTTTATTCAGACGAGCTTGAGGTTGATTCCTAGTTTGACGGAGAAACTTGGTGCAATTCAATATTTTCGGCGTTAAAACACTAAATTGGTTACCATGCAAATTGCTTATGGCAACTCAATAAAATCTATATAAGAGGATTCGACGCATCGTTTATTCGTTTTTGGCTCCGAGGTCAAATATCTTGGTGTCACCCTGTATTCCAAACTTACATTTAAATCTCATATTAATAAAATCTCAGAAAAATGCTGGGGCAAAATAAGCAATTATATCCCCCTAATTAGACGTAGATCCTGCCTTTCCCTGAAAAATAAAACCCTTCTTTATAAACAAGTCTTGTGATCCATTATCCTATATGCCTCCTCGGTCTGGGGTCACGTCGCCAAACCTCACATTGACAAACAACAAATTCTTCAAAATAAACTCTTCAGAATTATTGTCAATGCTGGTACATTCGTAACATAGTTATTCATAAAGACCTCAAAATTCTTCCCACCAAAACACGTATAGCATACCTCGCGCGACGTTTTTTTAACACAATCCAATCCAAAATTCACTCATTAACGCACAAAAAATATTCACCTATAATTGCGGCTTTCTCCCATTTTCCTACAAATCTCGTAAAAATTATTTTAATCTTTACCCCCCCCCCCTTAAATCCATTTTTTAATTCCCCTACACCGTTTTTCTCTTTTCTCAAATCAAACGACACCATTTCAACCCATCCATTCAGTTCAACCAATGGCAACACGCCATCCAAAGTCGAGCGACCAATAGGAAATTCACTTCCTCAAGGCCCTCACTCCAACTCGCGTTCAAAATTGCCTTTTATCTCGCGTATAACTTCATTAGATTCAGCGCCACCCTTCTCAAATTAAATTGACTTCTTCCTTGATCTCATTCCTTCCTTCCACTATCACTTTTATCTGTTGATATTTTTGGTGTCAAAAATCCGTTTTAATGATACATTTTTTGATGAGGATACTTAGACCTATATTCTAGAATAACCAAGCATAACGGTCTAAGTCCTCCTACAGCATTAAATATAATATTCTCCTCTTCGTATTTTCTAAAAATTTCTAATTTTTTAGGATTTTTTAAAAAAAAATTTAATGTCTTGATGATTTGTTTTTTCTACTCTTCTGATTTATAATTTTGAAAAATATTGTATGCACGCACACAAATGTTTATTTGTATACAAATGTAAATAATTATAACTATTAATGTTACTTATACATAATTTAAATTACATTAAATTACAAATAATAACATCTAAAAAAATTTATTAAAACTAAATATCTTCAAATGTTTCAGAAATAATTGAACAAATCAGCAATTATAAAAAAATAATCATACAGTAAAAAATTAAAAATATTCTTCTAAATTAAACTGTTGGAAATATAAGTTCACAGAAATACAAATTATACATAGTAATTTTAATTCTAGTTCATATATAAATCATAAATTAAAAATTCCATCCTAATTTAATGCAAAGCTACCCAATACATAATAAATCTCAAGAGAAAAGAAAAGAATTCATTAAATTCCTATCTATAGGACAATATTTAAATTACGATTTGATTCTATGGAACATTATTTACAATTTAATTCTATGGCACAATATTTAAATTACACTGTCACAATAACAATTGTGACAGTGTAATTTAAATATTTTCCCATATTTTAGAAAGAGAAAAGTATGTTTAAAGCAGTTTTAAGGATTCAACCATCATAACTTCAGTAACTACATTGTCATTAAAGGTATAAGAAAAATTTCAGAAAAAAAAAATAATAAATACTAATTCAAATCAGGAAAATGAAACAAGAAAACAAATATATTAAAATCAAAATAAATAACTTAAAAATAATCTATACCTAATAATACAAACTTAAAATTTTTTATTATTTTCATGAAATTAAAAAAATATTAAAAATTTAATTATAATATTTAAGAAGTTATAACTTTTTTCTCAAATCAAATTGTTGTGATCACCTCGTGCCAATATGGTGCAGTAGAACTTTATATAACCGCCCAACTATAAATTGATTGATTGAATTTATAAAAAATAAAAATAATTAATTTTTTCAAAAAAGTCTCAATCTGAAATCTCATGAACTGGAATTTAATTGTTTTCATAGCCAGCCATGAGACTCTCTTCTAATTGATCTTAAATGACAAGAGAATAAATGTCTGGAGATGTGCATGATAACTGTTCTGATTGTCACCGCTTCACAGACCTGCAACTGGGATGTTTGGTGTAGAATGTCCTTTTAATTTATTATCAGATCCTTTGATTGTCATTAGTGACACCCTTGAAACACATAAGTGCGTCAATGTGTTTAAGTGCGTCAATGTACACGCTCCGTAGTGTTTCCCTTCCTTGAACGGACCTCTTGGCTTACATTCCAACAAAATAATGTCTGGCCTCACATGACACTACTTTCTACTGCATGCTTCTCCAACACTTCCCTGGCTAGCGCATCGCCAGATTGTTCTCTAATAGAGCGCGTTTGGACAGGTGTCTCCATCCCCGGATCGCACCTTTCAAAATCGCTATTAATTGCCGATGAGTATAGCAAACAATCCAACAGGTAGTCCAACAGGTAATCCAACATCCGTCAATTCTACGAGTCTACAAATTGTAGGAGCCCGTCTAGTTGGAGAAAGTGTGACCGAAATATCCCAACTGTTAGACGTTTCTAGAGGTACGGTATCTAAAGTCATGACAGAATACACACAGAACGGCAAGTCAAGCTCAACAAAGCAAAATAGTGGACGGAAAGAGGAACTCAGTGAAAGAGACCGGCGGGTATTGATGTGGATTGTAATGTCTAAAAAGCGAACAATTGCAGCAAAAGTGATCGCAGAGCTCAATCAGCATCTGGATTCTCCAGTTTCAATTATTGCAGTTAGAAGACACCTTCATAAACAGGGCATTTATGGCAGAGAAAGGCTATTTCCAAGCCTCTTGTCACAGATGTTAATGCCAAACGTCGTCTACAGTGGTGCCACACTCACAAATCTATTGATAAGTGGAAGGAAGTAGTGTGGTCTGACGAATCGTCTTTCACGCTTTTCCCTACAACAGGACGGGTGCACGTTTGGAGGACATCTGCACAAGCGTATGATCGTGATAGTCTCTTTCTAACTATCAAGCATGGAGATAGATCTGTCATGATATGAGTAGCCATGTCGTGGTCTTCTGCTGAACCAATCGTATCCTTGAAAGAAAGGGTCACTGCAAAGAAGTATAAAGAAATTTTAGCTGACAAGGTCCATCCCATCCTATGATGCAAACTTTGTTTCCTGCAGGAGATGGAATTTTCCAGGATTATAATGCACCTATCCATGCAGTAGGACTTGTTCAGTCATGGTTTGATGAACACACGGATGAATTTAAACATCTACCTTGAACCGCATATTCACCCGACCTCAATATATGGTCTATTTTAGAGCGTTCAATACGGAATCAATATCCCCATCAGCATATCTCCCAGAACTTTCATAATATCTCCATGAAGAATGGTACAATATTCCTCTAAAAACTCCTCAGTACTTGTATGAATCGATTCCTAGACGAAACCAAGTTATATTACATGCCAAAGGAGGTACTACACCATACTAATAAAGGATTCTTTATAAATCTAAGGTGTTTCTATTATCTTGATAACCCCCTGTATATGCGGATCTATAATTATGGAGGTGATATAAGAGACCAAAGGATTGCCGGTGATTTGTGTGCTTGAACACCTCCACGACATTCGTAATGTTGTGGAGGTGCTCAGGGATTCTACCTGATACCTTATACAATTTGCTTGTGTTGCAAATTGTATAAGATATCAGGTAGGATGGGTAGCCACGAATGTATGAAGGACAGAATGAGATGGGAAAATGTCGGTAGATAGGAGGCAATCCAATCACAAACGCACGGGACAAAGGAACTCAATGTAACTCCCAGTGTCGTGTGCAGTTGTAGAAATAGTTTCAAGCACTAACTCCTTGTTAAGAAGACCTAGGCAAAGTCGATCAATATCCACACAAACGAGTGAGGATCTTATTTGACATTTTCAGCATGACAACACAGAATGACAGCATAATTACAGCTTCAGATTTCTCACATAAGCTGCATGTTGCTACTGGAAAGCCAGTTCCATGATTTACAATTTCCCAAAGATTTTATGAAAGAGGGGTATAATTCAAATGATGCGTTGTTTACTTTTCGCTGACTGCAGCACATAAAAGAACGCTTTTAGAGTGGTGCAGATAACATGTACCCTGCACCAGACTTCAGTGGAACACCGAGTTTTGCACAGATGAGTCGATATTCAGTCTTAATTCTGAAGTATGTTAGTTCAGTCAGTGTATATACGTCTGGAGAGAGCCTGAGACACGATACATCCATCCCTCATCAGGGAAAAGAAATATTACAGAGTTGAAAGCGTAATGGTTTGGACAGGCATTTTGTTGGACAGCTATACACTTCTGGAGGTGTTTGAAGAAAACTCCCTGGCTGCTATGAAATATAGAGAGATTTTTGAGCCCTATCTTCGACTTTTTAAGTGCGTAATTGGTCCTGAGTTTCTGCTAATGAGTGACAAAGTTCTTCCATATAGGATCGACAATGGATCGACAATGACCTGGAAAGGGGAGGTATTCGCCTCACGGATAGGTAAATCAGATCTCCAGCTTAACCAGATCTTAACCTTATAGAGAATGTCTGGAATGCTCTTGGGAGAGCAATTGCCTTTCGCCATCACACTCAAAGAGCCATCCTGTAGCTAAAATTGTGTGGCTGCAGTAGTGGGATCGATGTCGCAAGGGCTCCCTCAACTGCCTCCTGTCTGGTATGTCGTCACACTTTGTGGTCTATCTGACTGTGAAAGGAGACCATATCCCATATTAGGCTCATTTTTTCATTTCTATATCACAATGTGAATTTTGAACTGCGCAATGATCTTTACTAATCATGCGCACATAAAATTATTTTTGAGTGTTACATCTCTTTCAGTTTTTTTTATTAATCTATACTCATACCAAATTTCATTAAAATCTGTCCATTGGTTTTTGCAAAAATTTGACATAATGTACAAAATCTCTTAATTTTACTCTATTTTAATATATATATATATATATATATATATATATATATATACATCTATATATATATATATATATATATATATATATATATATATATATATATTACACACACACGTGTGTGTAGGTACGGCCGTCAAGTCATGGCCATATTCAATAAGCATATCATCCTAATACGGTTAAGAGTATAAATGTCAAATATTATGTATTATGTCCATCATTCTCACCTCCACATAGATCCATACAAGCCACTATAACAAAAGAGTTCAATTTTAGTAAATAAAAGATTCCTTGAGTTTAAAATATTGGTTTACATAAAAGGGTATACAGAATGTGTTTACTCGAGAAAAACATGATGTTACTTGTTGAAGGTCGGGCAACAATCTGCCCTCGTTCTCTGAAATAACAGTGGCCGAGGTAGCCTAGTGGTCATGGCTTCAGATTAGGGTTTCTGATTTCCCGGGTTTTTCCATTCCCGGGAATGTCCGGGAAATCTCGGGAATATAATTATCGTTCCCGGGAATGTAAAAAAATTTAAAAAAGAGTTATTTTTAAATAAAATTAATAATAATTATATAAAATAAAAATACATATAAATTCCAAAATTAATGCTTATTTATATAATGAGCAAATACAAAAAAAAATGTAATCAATCGATTATTCATTTTTAAAATAGGATTTCAGAAAGAATGAGCAATTTATACTTTTATCACTCAGCCTTGTTCTAAGCTTTGTGACGAACAATCCAGCAGCAGAAAATGCTCTCTCGGCTTCAAATGAAGTTGGAGGAATTGTTTTTAAAGCTTCTTATAGTTTTATAATGTTTGGTGATGGATTTTCAGTTGAGTCGAGCAACTACATCTCTTGTTTCATGATTTTGTTGAGACTAGTACTTTTTTTGGTTGAACAATATAAAACTTTTGTTTTAGAGTAAATTGCTTTCTCTAATTTTTCGTCCAACGTCAGTTTTTCTTTCAAAATCTCCATGCTCTCTTCTTCTGAGTGCGAAGATTTGGATATTGAGTCCTCTTCTTCGCAGAAAAGCGTTGTCCCTATCATTTGGGCTTGTCTAACCAAACAATTTTTACCAGGTAATCTCGAAATATCGGCAGTAACTGCAGCTGCTTCGTATTTTCTCCCAAAAATCGGGTATTGCACTAATCCTATTAAATTAACGTTGGGTCTCTCATTAATTCTTTGGATTAGAGAATATTTCATATTTTTCGCAAATTCTGAATTTTGTTCGTTCATTTCTCCAATAACGAAAGGAAATACACCTTCCGCAGTTAGCAAAGTTGCATTTCGACTGCATAATTTTTCTAAACAAATTTTTACTGGCTTTAAGCCAGTTACAATTGTAATTACAGTTTCAAACTCTACATTGACCATTCTTTGTTCTTCTTTAATGTCAATTAAGGCTTTTAAAATTGCTGACTTTATTTCTAAAAATCTTTCAAGCATTGCCAGATTTTTAGAAATAAAGTCAGCAATTTTAGCAACAAATTATTTCAGTGTGTTTTGGTACCAGAACAAACCATCTTTTCACAGCCAAACTCTTCTTTAACACCTTCTTCATCAACTTTTACTCCGTTCCCGGGAAATCCCGGGAACGAAGTATAATTCCCGGGAATAGAAAAAGTACAAAAATCTTATGATTTCCCGTTAACCCGGGATCCCGGGTTCCGGGAAAGAAACCCTACTTCAGATTCGTGGCCGGTGGTTTTCGTTCAATTGCGGGTTCGCACTTTGGCCGCTAAAGACCAGCCATGTAGCCGGGGATGATGCACATTAAATCTGTTAGGGTCTAAAGTCCGCCCCTTAGTGTGGTGTGGAAGTTAGGAGAGGGGGTGCAAACTCAGGTGTCGTCCTCGTCACTTGACCGAGGTTCAAAATTGCGAGGTCCGTCTCCAATAGCCCTCATGTCGCTTCTAGTGCAACGTTAGTAAAAACTAAACTGAACTAAATCTCTATAATAACAATGGCTGCTACCTCATTGTATGAATGTCAGCCAATATCGTTACAGTAGCCCCATTCCATGATTCTTAATCAATGTATTTAGAGGGAATAAGGCAATTGTCAAGGCCCTTCAAATAAGATTAGTCTTGGGAACTGATATTATTAGATTATTAGGGAAGAAGATAATTCATTAAATGTATTATTACACATTATATATATATATATATATATATATATATATATATATACCAACAGATTAATTACCAGAAACAATTACCAACAGATAGTCCTTTTAAATGTATAATGTGTAACACAAGAACAAAGAATTAAAGCGTAAAATTGAATGGCATACCTAATTTCTTAGTAAATGTTACAAATTATGGTATTACGCTTGCGTATGGTGGTGCAGATCAAGTTCATGTACCACATGGTCATTATGTAATACAGGCGTTGCATGTCGTGCTCAACTGCGGAATGTAATACATCAGGAGTGATGTTTCATGTATGTTGTGTTATACAGGTTTTTGTCATTGAGATTTACTCCTCCATGGTACACACTAGATTTTAAGTACTCCCAAAGAAAAAAATCATGTGTTGTCATATCAGGGGATCAAGGAGGTAGCGTCATACGAAAATACCCGCTTGTTACTCTATCATCTGTGAAATGTTGTAGTTAGAACTAATGTACTGCTCGCTCAGTGTGAGTGGAGCTCCCTCTTGCATGAAAAACGTTTCAGAAAGACACTGTCTTTGCTGCAATTGAGGAACTACTATTGTTTGCAACGTATACAGGTATCATTGTGCTGTAACAGAACATGTTACAGGCTCTGCTGACCGTAACTCCATGAAAAAAAATAAGGATCAAGAATAAACTTGCAGTAAAGCCACAGCACCAACTGAGTTTTAGAGAGTGGAGGGAGTTTTCTTGACTAACATTTGGTGCCTCCGAAGCCCCATATTCTACAGCTCTGCGCATTGACTTCCCATTTAAATTAAAGAGGGCTTCATCTTCCCCATACAATCTTCTATGGGAAGGCATCATCCACATCCTTTCGTGTTAAAAACGTTAGAGCAAAATCCAATCTCTCCAGAGCGTCACTAGTTAACAGTTGCTAATGATGACTTAATTTTATGCGTATAAAATTTGATTACCTTTCTCAGGAGTTTTTGAACAGTATCATATGAAACTTCCAACTCTGGAGCAACTCCACGTGCACTAAGACTGTCTTTTTGAGTCCCTGATGACTCCACAATTTCTGAGGTAAATTTCTTCTTGAAGAGAGAAGAGGTACTAGTTTCTTCCCTCTCCCTCATTTTACAGTAAACAATCCAGTCTCATCGAATATTCATACCATTCTTCTCACTGAACTCTGTGTCATAGGACCTTTTCCTTTACGCATTCCTTTCACACATCTAAATTCACGCAAAGCAGGAATAGCATTTGAGCTGTTAACGGTGAATAGTTTTAAAATGGAAGCGCGATCTGGCAAACTAAGAGGTATCTCGTACTAAGATACTAGCAGAAATAACCACTTCTTGATTTTGCAAATGATTACCGCGGCGTTTGCACTGGCAGCGGCATCTGTTGAAGATTGCAGCACCATCAGTTGGCGATTGTTGTAACTAATTTTGTATTATTATTATTCCATTCTTCTTCCCGCTTCTTGAATATAGTAAGTGTACCGATTTTGGTTTCATTCGGATTATTCCTTCGAGCTACAGACAGATCCAAAAAGAGATATTTATTTTATAACCACCCGGAAATATATATATATATAAGTTGCATTTTCAAAAGTAAAATCGTAATTATCATTTTATATTTGAAGAAAAATACATTATTAGTAAAGAATGAGTGAATGAGAGACAGCTACAGCTTTTGGCGCAACATCCAAATCCTATTAACCTGCACTAAATATTTGTTTTAGGTAAAAATTTGAAATTAAATGGTAAAAGGTAAAAATTGGTTGATAAAAAGGAAGGTTGAAAATATAAAAGAATTCCTAGGGTTTTCCGAGTTGGAATTTCCGTACTGGATCTTAAAAAAGTAACTAATAGCCCCCGAAGGGAACTAATAGTAAAGAAAGAAAATAGCTATTAATTTAAAGATCGAAATTAAATAATCTATGGTTGTTAATGATAATTATTCTATTATAGATTACAAGCAAAAGGGAGATAATTTTATTGCATTGTGAGAAGATTTATCACAAAGGATGAGAGTTTTACAAAAATGTAGAATTAAAGTCGTGTAATACATTGTTAGAGTATATACCTATATACCTTGTACATACAATTACTTCCTTAAATTTGAGGTTTTTGTTCACGTATCCAAGTGCGTACTACAAGCATAATAAAAATAGATTACTCAAAACATTTTACCTCGGTAAATAAGATTTTATGAAAATACAATCTAATCTATTCAAGTAACCAAAATAACTTCATAGAATTTCATTCAAAATTATTAATTGGGTTTTGGTTTTATTAACGTCGCACTAGAAGCAGCACTAAAGCTATTGGCGACGGACCTCGTAATTTTGAACTTTTGATTAATTGAGAGTTTATGTATAAAATACTATTTTTTTGAAGCAGTGGGAAGTAATAAGTTTTCGAAGTAATTAGTTTTCTGTATAGTGTACTTCAAATTATATATATATATATATATATATATATATATATATATATATATAGCCTCTAAATAAAATGAAGGACACTTCTCTTACATATATTTTGCTCTACGAACTTATTAAATTGTCCTTTTAAAAAAAAAAGGGGGAAATTGTTGTTTGAAATGAATATAACGGAGCATTATGTACAATATCAATTAAAGTTTATATGAATTTTAAAAAAAAAATTTATAAAAATTGTACGTTGAAACAAAATGTTTTGATGAATTTTCTACAAAGGAGTTTTTTAACGAGACTTTTTTTGGGCTTTAAAGTTAAGCATTTTATTTCTCAAAAAATTCTAAAAGTATGTAAAAATTCAAAAAGTACTTTTAGCTTATTTTAATTAGAAATTCTTTTCCATATGAAACTTGATGAATCAAATGGTTATCACGATTAAATGAAGGTTTAAAAAATAAACAGTTTTATGGTTTCGAGTAAAAGACTGGGTTTTTAATTTCCTTTGTGAAGTTCTACAAAGTCCTTCTGCATTTCACTTCAACATTTAAAAACAATTCGTTTCTACTCTCCACTACTTGCAAATGTCACAAGTCGCTCTAATGTGTACTTGAATTTAAGAGTTTCGAATTATTCAAAGAATTGTGGGACTTTAAACGGGAAAAATAACAAATAACTTATCAAAATTCTGATTTGCTTGAGAATTTAATTAAAAAATGTGAATTATATATATATATATATATATATCTTTGGAATACATCATGTATCGAAACTTATATATAACGTATTACAAAATAGTAATCATTGTAATCGTAAGCAACTTTTAAAAATAATAATTCGTTTAACAGAATGAATTGAAGAAGAAATTCTTTTAAAATCCTAAACAAACACCAAAAAAACAATAAAAATTTGTATAAAAACATAGTGTTGTCATTATTAATCTTCCCTCTTTATGTTTTTAATTCTGAAAATATTAATTTTGGTAGTATTCAATTCCATCAGCATGAACAAAACTCTCTTTATGCTTAAGTAAATTTTCCTTGTAAATATTCGTAAAAAGTAATAACATTAATTGTACATTTTTCATTAGTGCCTATACTCCTTCCCTTCTTCCCTTCTGTAAGTTTATTACACTTTGAAAATCATACATCAAATTAAAAGAATTCTTGCTTCTCAATTTAACACAAGTATTAAGAAATTGTAAAACTGAAGAACAAACAATAAATTATTAAACATATACTTTTCCTTTTTATAATTTCTAATTAAATGGTGGCGTACACTGCGGTCCAGATTCTCACCTCTCCCTCTACCAACAATTATTCAGTTATCTCCAAGAAACATTTTTAAAAAATACAAAGCAAATGTTAATGTGTAAAACTCTCTTTCTATGTATACATATATGTGTGTTTGTGTGCGTGCGAGTGTGCGTGCTAATGCTTTATTAATTCTTGACAGTATAAACGTTTCACTGTTGGCAGAATTTATTTCATTTAAAAAGATCTTATTTGCTCTTTTTCTTTACCAACCCATGCATCTAAAGACAAAACTTTTAAACTTAAGTTTCACGAAAGCAATCGATATCCTCTTTAGAAAAATTTGTGACAAAGTAAAGAGCGGTTAAGAAGAGAAATAAGCAAAAAATGTGCCTTCCTGTTTTTTAGAAAAACTTGAATACCGTTATATGCAAAATAGCGAAAAGGTCAATCCTATTCGTTAGTCTTACAATCCAATTTTCAAGCATGGTGGAGGAAAAAAATAGAACTAAAAAAAGAGATTATAACCATGTCAAAAACTCACCGCAAGTATTTTTTTAACCTATAACTTGTCTGGTATTTGCATGTGAAAAATATTCTTAGCTACCCTTTTAAAGAAGGAAGTAAATTCAAAGTTGATGCGACAGGTTCACATTAAATGAAGGTGTCTGTGTAATTCGATTAAAGGAAAAATGGTTTTTGGTCCTGAGAGAAAAAGAAATAGCTTAAAGAAAATAGTGGATTCTCATAAATAATTTTCGTTAATGCTAGAAGATTCAGGAACTTTAACAGGATTACGCAAAAAATTTTCTTCAAAAAGTTTATTTTAAGAGATTTATTGATGACAACGCACAGATTTCAACTGTGTAATTTCTGTAAAATTAATCTTGATAATTACGTTTATTTCAACAAGTTACTTCGCTTAAATGTGATTAAAATTTCTGCACTGTCAATCAAAATTATTGATCGTGTCTTTGTGTAAAATAAAACAAAAAAAATTCTGTATTGTTTTTTCATTTAAAAGAGCTTACCAAATAAGAAAAAGAACTATTATATTTTTAAAGGAATTAATTTCTGCAAAGAAAGCTAGTATTTTATTGAAACTTGATAAGTTCTATAATCTCATATAGAAAGTATAAGTAGGATTTTAGACATAAAATATGAAAAAAAGGCATCCACTTCTCGAATCATTTATAGTTTCCCAAATTTCCAATTAATACAAAGATTATTGATTATATTATTAAAATAGGAATAGTTTCTTTTTCATTCTTAATGTAGTTGTTGAAATTGTATAAGTAATTTTTATGGTTTTTTTTGTTCTAAAACAAAATGGCGCTCATTGCCAAATGTGAAAAATATCAGCAAAAGCCAATGTAATACTCAATATTATTTCTCACATTTATCCACTAATATATTACTTAATTTTTGCTTATAAATTGCGTGCATCTTCAATGAATTAGTATTCTTTTGATTAAATGGCTCTATTTAATTTGAAAATGCTTGATAAAACTCAACATCGTTCGAAGTGTATATTAAGCGAGGATCTATTTTTTAGCAAATGAATAAAAGGAATCTTTTTTAAAAAAAGAGGGGATTAATGGAATGCTGTTAGTATAATAAAAATAACAAAAGGGATGACTATTATCTTCCAGTTGCGTATTGATGTTTAAAAAAAATTCAGAACGTTTTATTTTTACCTTTTCATTAAAGAGTTACTCGGAATTTATGTCATTTTCTTATCCCCCTGATTAATTATCAATTGCTTGAAGTTAACGTCATTTCAGAGCTCCACAAAAGCTACAGACAACAGATTTAGCAATTTTAAACCATGATCAAGTAAAGCAAGTGAGACCTGGGATTATACTGGATGTTTTGAAACTCATGAGCAAAAATTTAAGGGATGATAAAAATAAAAAAAAACTCTGGACCATACAAGGCATAAGTGGAGAGCAGGTGTTGAACCGCTAGACGACGCTGTAATGGAAAGTATAAAGAGCGAGTTTTCTACACATCATGATTCTACAGTGAATTTCCAGAGGCATGGCGTTTTACTGATTTCAGTCTGACGTCTTGCCTTGCCTCCTGAAATCCACAGTAGAAATGACGATGTGTAAGAAAACTCGTTCTTTGTGCTTTACATTACAGCACCGTCTAGCGGTTCGCCGCTTTCTCTCCGCCTATGCCTTGTGTGGTGAAAACTGCATGTTTTGATGTTTTCTATCACCTCTTAAGTTTTTTGCCCATGAGTTTCGAATCACCCTGTATTTCATTCTTCTACTTTTCTCTAATCAAGAATTTTGAGAGCATTTAGCATTTAGCATGCAGCATCACCATTACTCCACACAATTGATTTTAATTATATTGAAAACCTAAACAGTTTACACAAAAAATAAATTAATAATAATCAAATATCTTACATATCAAATTAAATAAAAAAAAATCTTAATAAATTATTACATTCAGGTAAGTATTCGTAGAGTTCGTAAGTTCGTAAGTTTTCGGGACGCCAGACAGCCTCGGTAGCCTA
>BMAW01015246.1:0-14916 GCA_019974015.1 Nephila pilipes | reverse complement strand
TTTCTAACTCATCTGAATACGTTAGTGATTTTTTCTTCTCGATGTGATTTACTATTTTTGGTAAACATGGATTAACCACCCTCAGGTTATTCTACAGTCTTTCTCCATTTTTGACTCTCTTCATTTTAATCAATTTTTAAGTTTTTTTTTCTCATTTCCGCCAAATATTAAGATCTGAATTATATCTTGTTTGGTGCAGCATGGCTGTGGTAGCCTAGTGATCATGGTTTTGGATTTGTTCCTAGCCGTTTTCGTTCAGTTGCAGGTTCGATCCTTGGCCGCTAAAGACCCGCCATGAAGAACATTAAATCTGTCGGGGCTGAAGAACATTAAATCTGTCGAGGCTCATAGTCCTCCCGGTGGCGTGGTATGGAAGTTAGGAGAGGGGGTGCCAGCTCAGGTGTCGTCCTCGTCATTTAGCCGAGGTTCAAAATTACGAGGTCCGTCGCCAATAGCCCGCGTGTTGCTTCTCTGTGCTACGTTACTAAGAAGTAAACTAAGTAATTGGCGCAGCATGGCAATGACTGGCTCTTGCGGCGTTAAACTTCACTATCATTCATTCTTTTTCTCACCAATTTCCATTATTCTTATTGTAACTGAACACTTCATGTACCTTCTATGTAATTCATCTGTTTTCTACTTTTTTTTCATTTCAGAAGAGAAAGAAAAGCACTTAAGAAAATGGCTGAGAATTCAAGAATACGGTGATCCAGGTAAGGATAACGTAGAAGCAGTGAGGCGTCATTGTACAGACCTTAAGACTTTTAACTCTTCCAAAAGATGAAAGATTACTCTAAGGGATATTCATTCTGACGTCAAAGTGAAAGCTGCCATTATAATGCGATGTGGACTACAAACACTGGAATTTTTCTCCAATGAGTTTATCCATCTATGATAGGGAATATGTATAAAAAAAGAAAGGTATATTACATAAGATACGTGTAACATTTAAGTACAGAAAAAAACTGAGAAAATCTGCTAGAAATAAAGGAAATTGTTAAGACTATAGAGGTATTATTTTTCAACCAATCCTTAGTAATACCTTGTAATGTAAGCATTTATTCACTAGAACTTTTTTACATGAATTTTGGTACTGAATTCTGTAACATAATTGCAATGACAGAAGGAAGGACATATGCGAAGTATAGATATTCTTCTTCAATTACATAGGAATAGTCATACTGATAACATAAAATACGATAGTAGCAACCTCTCATTGGAAAATATAATTGTATAGAAATACACTGAAAAAATGATAAATTTGATCAAATTACATATTATGAAGTATGCAACGTAATTTGTATATAAATTACTTTTACAAGACAATTAGTTACTTGTATTACTTGAAGAAATAATGGTAAACTAATAGTGTAAGTGATATTCAGTCATTAAAATATCCACTTTTATGAATTATTGCTTTTAGAATGTGATTACACATACTACACTTTTATTTAATTGTTTTATCTAAAACAAAATATATCAAATAAATAAACCAAGATATAAATTTTGTAAAAAGACAGTAAAACACCTATATAATTAAGTCACATAAATTGCTCATTTTTTATATCGAATTCGTTGATTTAAACTTTCCACCTTGTAGGGAAAAAAAGTTACTTTTTACCAACATGGATTTGTTATTCTTTGTTTGGCTTACATTTATTCTAGATCATAAAAATTATCCTCATATAACATTATTTCGATATTTATTGATTTAAAATAGAAACCATATTTTATATATTTTACAATTCTCATTTCCGCAGACCCGTGTAGCGACAGAGTATGACACAATAGTCCTAACGTAGTTCATGCATGTTGTAAGAAGCGACTAAAATGGGTACCCAGTGTCTAATGGTATAACTGGGCATCCTGCTCCTAGGGATTATATCAAAGGACCTAGGAGACTTCCCTTCTTTAGACTTCTCCTTTCGGGTATCATGACCCCGAGGTACCCTAGTGATATTTTTCTTTCCCATGGGGTTTACTCTCTTTGGTAAATACGGGTGATGCACCCCTGGGGTACCCTAGCGACCCATCTCTACTTTCGGCACTCCCTCTTGTCGACCAAAATTTTACCTTTTTTTCTATTTTCACACGTCTACATCACAGCTTTACAATTTACAAGATTTGTACTCGCTCACTTCCTTTGTTTGGCACAGCATTGCCACATCTGAATTTTGCGCCATTACAAATATCACTCAGTTAAACGTTTAGATCACTGTCACCCTTTGTTTGGCGCAGCATGTGACCACATGTGGTTCTTACGCCAATAAATTTCACTTTCTCTCACTCCCCTTTTCGCATTTAATCTTGCCTCCCTATTCCTCTAACTATTCAATCTCGTGTTCACATAAAAGGATTTTAAGTACACGATAGCACGAGAACTTGAATGTATTGCTAGCATAATAGACTTTCTATGTTGTCAGTTAAGTTGCTAGTGACTGAAAAGGGAAGCGAAAACCAGACAAAGGGTAGGCCTTGTTTCAGCTCATGTAACGACCTTGGAGGATTTAAGGCAGCAATCTGTCTACCAAGATAGTCCCAAAGATGCTCTATCAGATTCAGGTTTTGAGATAGAACTGGCCATTCCATTTGCTCCAAACCGTGACTCTCAAGACAGTCCTCAACAACATCAACTTCATTATCATCTATCAGTCAGAAGTCATTACCAAAAACATCAGCATATGGGCGGACATATGGATCAAGAATCTCATCCCGATATATTGCACCTGTTAGAGTTCCTCTAAGAAATGCATGCCAGTCAGTGTGACCGCGAATTGGGATCCCTGCCCAAACCATGATACCTGCTTCTCACCATCCCTCTTCGAGAACCTTCTCTTAGCTAAAATTGCCTTGCTGCAGAAGTTGTATCAGCTGACGCAGGGACTACCACTTGTACATTATTCCATCGCTTTGAGCGAATGTATAGCCGTGGGAGGGGACAATATCCCATATAAGACTCGTTTTATGTTCGATAACCTGGAATACACTATTATCTTTACTAATAATCATGCATAAGTAAAATGAGTTTTGAATGATACATGTCTTTTGCAATTTCAAACGTATATTCTTAAATTTTCATCACAGAATCGAAGGGACATGGATTGCGCTGTATCATCACCATGTAATCGCCCGTCTCTCATTCAACAACAGTGAATAGACTTTACTTCAAGCATAAGTAGTAGTTTTCCAAGGCTGTCATAGAATTTGTATGTTCTTTTTACTCATCCATTAAATATAAGTTAATAACCGGCAGGATAGAACCTGACCGTAATAGTTAATTAAAATAGAATTTTGCATGTCTACAATGAGACTACCACTAGAAGTCACCATACCTATAGTTTTAATAGAATTGAAAGTTTAAAACATGAAATATTTATAAAAATTACCCAGAAGTGTGGGAAGAATGGCAAGCATGGATTTTGAAGACTATCCCTTCCATGAAAAATTTATAGATTTCGAGAAATGCGGAAAAACATAGAGATAGAGAAAAAAAAATCTAAACATCAAGAAAGAAAGACAGTCACATAGAAGTCAAAATTCCGTAACTTCGATATCCGATGCTTTACCTGCCAAGTATTTGAAGAAAAAACGTGCCGTATCTTCTCTTAAATCGTCCAGTACTGTTAAGCATCCAAAGCCCCCCCAAAAAATGATTGACTTACTTAAGTGAAACTCTACTGATTTTTAAGATTCTAATATTCTAAGATTCTAAGCTCCTGAAATCCTTTAATCAAATATTTTCAAATTACAAACATTATGAACATGGACTGAATTACGACATCAGCAGTGAAATGGACTGGAATTAATTCATAAAATACGTTCTGAATGGGATACGCGTTTTTAATATTTTTGTCCAAATGTTTGTAGTAGATCTAATGTTCAGTAAGTAATTCTATACATTATTTTTTTCTATATATAAATAAACACCTATGATGTCATTTTATTGATATTTCATATTTTTTCATACAGTTTCGAAAAAAGTGAAACTACTCTGGTGTTTTAATAGCTTAAAAGTATCATACTGAAAATATAAAATATGTATGGTATCTTGGTTTAAAAAATATAAGATCATAGAATTGCTTAACGATTTGTTTTGTTCAAATTCTTATAAGTTTTCTTTTGATGCTTACTATTATAAAGTGAAGAAGTTAACATTGTTGTAATTTAGAATTTAATTAAATGATTATAATGATTTTTTGAAAAATATTACATCATGTGTTGTGTATAATTCCAAAGTTGAGATATTTACTAAGTCATATTTTTAAATGACAATTAATGTTATTAAGGTCACAAAAGATAATCAGTAATACTAACTCAATTATAATTATAGAAGTAAATAATAAGAAAAATGTAAACATAACCTCAAAGTCCTAAAATAGAAAGAAGTACTATTGGTTTACAGACTGATAAAATCCAAAGCCGAGTAAATGAACTTCAGATTATTCCTTTTGATTATTCCTTTTGATTTTAAATTATTTCAAGTTCATTGAAGATATTCATTTTTAAGATATCATTGTGCAAAGTATGAAATTAAAAAGAAGTGTTACTTAATATAGGAGTCAGCCAAATGAATGAATTTTTTCCTTTATTTCATAAGACACTGTAGAAAAAGGAAACTGAAGATCCATTATTATAACAAATGGGGGACATTTTTAATATGTAGTTATATTATTTTAAAAAACTATGAAATAGATATGAATATCCATCACACAGATATATTTATTTCTCTGTAACTTTTACACTCTCATGTATAGTCTAAATAAATGAAAACCCTTCAAGCTGTAAATTTTTTTTCGGAAAATTTCCAACAGAAGTAAAACAAATTGCATTTTAGAATTTATGCTTCTTCCCCTCCCATCCGTCTAAAAATCTCATACTAAATACAATGAAATTTTTTCTTTGGGGTAACTTAAAATATAAAATTTTCTCCCCTAACACTGATTAAGAGCACAGACGAATTCAAACCCAAATAACTGCAGACATTCAAAGTGTAGAACCGATCATACTGAAACAATTGCAAGTATTTAACTATCGACTGGAAATCATTCATGTTTCTATTCGTGACTCATTGAATATTAATAATTTTTATGTATTTTAAAGTGTTTTTTTTTTAATTTAATTTGTTCAAAAAGGCTCTAATATTTTAGTTTTGTAATGGTAATTCTTGAAATTTTAAGAGTCCTTTTGACATTTTTTTTTCTTTTTACATTAAAGGTATGTATTCAAATCACCCAAAATGTAAATAAGATGAATATTCGTCTTCCATTGTTATGCAGGTGGTTCCAAAAGTATTTGTATTTGTAGACAGATGACAGCATTAAGATTGAATGCTGTTATTGGGTGCCGCTATCTGGTAAATGGAGTTGATACAAATTGGACAATTATTTATGTATCAATTTTGATTTTGTAGTCCTTTGCTGCCAAATCAAATTTTGATTGCTGCCGCGTAAAATTGTCAATGTTATTTTGCGTCAAATTGCCATTACAGCAAAAGACTACTGAATTAAAATTTAATTTCTGCCGCTTCTTATTTTCCTCATCAGTGGGACCTGGATTTTTCATTTAACATCAGCAATCAATCAAAAATCAAAACGTTGGGTTGCATCCGGAAAAGAGATGGTCTCATCGGCCGGAAAAGTTATGATGACGAATTTTTGAGGTGAGAAAGGCATTATGATCCCAAATAAGATTAACTGGGACAGCTGTCTAGTGACTCATGAAGTATTTTTTTGAGGGGGAGGGAACTGTTTTTGAGGCTACGAGCAACAACTCTTGGAATTTCTAAGGACTTATTGAACGACCCTTTTATTTGAGTCCTACAGTATAGTGTATTATTATTTCTAATGTATGTGTGCGTTTTGCCTCTTTTCCTTAACTGGGTACAAAATTTGCCAACGACAGATTTTCTATTCGGTGAAGACTGAATAGACCAGTAATATAAACAAATCCAAAAACATACAACTCGTTTGTTGATTATATCACTTGCTGGACATTACCATCACAGCAAGTACATGAACCTGTAAATTACGAGTCAGGGCAAGGATTTGAGGGTTCGTTATATCCGAGGCTCCAGAGGAAGAGAAGTCCGATTTTTGCCTTAACGGATGGTAGAACCATCTCAGATATCCCGAATTTTTGATCCAGATCAGGGTCAACTCTGATCCAGTACATCCAGGTGTATTAATTTGTTTAGGAACTTGGAGGATTTTGTGATCTCGATCGTATTTAACGTGCATCAGCCGCCTTTAACGTATGCGGTGGATCTTCAGTCGGCGCGGGAGTCGATCTCCCTATCAAAAGGTCGACGCTCTTATCGATCAGGCCACCACGGCCTCGCACAACTCGTTTGCAGAATATAATGATTATTCCATTGAATTATTGCCCTAAAAATTAAGATATATCAATTAAATAGACAACAAAGTTCTACATTTCGAAATAAATCGCTTGAGCGCAGCTAAAGGAAGAGCCCCTACATTCCTCCCCTACCCCTAAATACTGGTTCTGTATATAAACAGAGCCCCATAATTAAGCTAAAAGACAGCTCCAAAACTTCTCTGCTTATGCATGGAACTAATACCATATGAGTAAATTTTATGATCATAAAAACCATATTTTAAAGGTAGATGTAATGCCTCTCGACATAATTTTCCAAACAGTAATAATTGAAAAGATATTATTTATTAAATGCAAGTTTTCTTTAAGATAATAAAAAAAGCTATTGCTTCCAGAGTTATATTATATATGAAATTTATAACTGAAATAATTTTATTGAAAAAAATTCCATAGCATAAGTTTTGCAGCATTTCCTCTTAGAGTTTAATTAATATATTCAAGTAATAGAAATGCAGTAGATATTTAAAAAAAAATAATCAAATCTTTGGACATATTTTTCTTATAGTAAGGGTACTTTAAAACTAGTTTACTTTGATTTATTATAAAATGTAAAATTTTCGAGACGAAGAATTTATAAGAAGGAAAATTTAGAAACAATAATTGCTATTCCTAAAATTGGGAAATCGATGTAACAGAAACCAAGGTTTCATTTTTATTCAAGTACCAAACTTTAAAGACCTATGAAGTTTAAATAGTAATTTGTAACAGTAGATGTGATGGTAGTTTTATTTCATGCATTCATTTAATCTTTATAAATTTTCATCTCCTACCAGATTGATCTATAGATGAATAAAATATACGGTTATTTCTTTATGAATTCAAATTCAGAAGTTTGTATCAATCATAAATAAATTTCTTTAAATTTAATGGAAATATTACCTTACAATATGATCATACAGATAGTAGGAGGAGAGACTAACGAACTAACAAAAGTTTTTCGACTGCACAAGACTGCCTTTAAAAGATGAAGAAGAAACATATTTTTTACCCAAATTATAGGAATTCAATATTTAATGTAAAGAGACCTGCAAAGTAATCCTACGTTAAATAAGTATAAGTTCTCTAGGAAATTGTTAATAAGTGAAAACACATTATGCAAAAGAATAAATCGCTTTGGTACAATTTATAACTACGCATAAAAATTTTGGTAAAGTCCCGATTTCAAACTCCATATTAGTTATTTCAGACCTCCAAAAATTCACTCGTTCCTTAACTCGAGCTTATACAAGGGCACCCTTTTTATGAGATAAAAATTAAAATGTTTTCAAATGACGTCAAAGCTCCCGTCAAGGGAAGATATTCATACATGTTTATTTCTTTCTATTTTATAATATCGTAGAATAAACAGAACATGGAGTTCCAGTTTGCAGTAGAAAGCTTATATAAGAAGTAAGAAAGATGAAAAAGAAAGAAATTAAATAGTGTTTGCGCACTTAAAAATGGGAAAAACTGAAACACATGGATTGAGTAGGAATTTCTTACAAAAGCAGACCTAAACGATATAAACGAACAAAATATATGCAGAAAAATATTCTTTAAAAAGCAGCTAAAAATAGAGGAACTGAGATTTGAGTCGGAAAAGAAAGAGTGGGAGGGATGAAACCCATCATTACTTTGGAAGAAACGCTGCAGCGAAGAAGCTGAAAAGAAGATTATATAAATCAGAGTTAGCAGGGAAAATTTTAAATAAAAGTCCGAAAGGCTTAAGAGAAAGAGTTTTAAAAGGAAGCGATGGTCGTGAAATTGGATTCTTAGGTGAAAAGGTGGCAAAATGATAAAAATAAGATACATAGAAAACAAAATGAGTGGAAGAAAATTCGCATTGGGAATGTCTGAGGCAAGCGAAGGAGACGAAGAAGAGCCCAAAATCTTCTGATCCTAAGGTGTAGATGGTGTTTTTCGTCATCAAAGACAGAAGAGCAAAATCTTACTAGGCAGAGATGAACAATAGATAGCTAGTGAAACGCAGTTTTTGTAATTTTGAAGTTAAAAGAGGTTTAAAGGTTTTTTTACTTTTATTTATCTTTTTTTGGACTGGATAGGAATCACTCTTTCACGAAAAGTAAAATGTTTAATTTTTGGTCTTCTTTTAATTTTTCTTATAAGAGATTATTTTCAAAACATCATAGTCAGCACGTACGTTCAACAACTTCTATTGGTCAAACTTTACGAGAATTAAAGAATTTTCCTTATATAAGCGAATTCCGTATTAATCATAGTTACAAAAGTTATATCTACCTTGTTCAGATAGTTACAAAAGTTATATCTACCTTGCTTAAGCTGAGTTTTACATTTTTAATTTAAGTGGAAAATATTTTTCCTCCTAATTTTCGACATGATAAGAAATTTACAGGAATTTATTTTCATCTCCTCTTAAATATGGAGTTAGAGTTTTGAAAATATTTTTAAAAAGGAAAATAGTTCTTTATTATTCTAATAAATTGTCCTTTATTGTTATTATTTTTAATAAATTGTTGTTTATTCTAATAAACTGTTCTTTATTTGGAAACATAGGTATGTTTTTAAGATACGGGATAATGTTACGTCGATGGAATTTTAAAAATTATTCCAAGGGCTGTTACTCGTAATTCTAAGATATATTTGTTTATTTTTCTTCATCAAGAATATCGTTACTAAAGTCATATATCTATAATATCTGAAAGTATAACCATTTTTTGAATTTTTTCTTGATAACTGAAATTTAACGTTCCTATTATTAATAAAAATGATCTGGATAATCTCATATCATGACGTATAAAGTTTCCTTTAGAAGTTACAGAAAACATTCTTTGGATTCTTAAAAAAACAACTTCTTAACTTCTTTTACCAAGGAAATGTAACCCAAATGTTTTGAAAACCTCTTAAAATGCTCTTTTGTATTTCTTTTCATCTTCTTTAAGGATTACGTCTCAAGTATGTAGATCAGTAAAGTATTTTTTTCGACTGTTTGAAACTTTCTATTGCTGTTTTGAGCAGGCTTAGATTATAGCTCTACTACTGGGCTATATCTTCAGGTAATTTCCATTCTTTTTGGTTCTTTACGACATTCTTAGCATTATATGTGGCTGTATATTCATATATATCAAGATTTATTGATATTTCCATGTATTTCTTTATCTTTAAGCGTTCTATTACTTGCTTCAATAAAATTTCACTCAGCGTCTTTATTTTTTAATAGCGTTATAAAACGAATGATATTTTTTGTAATAAAGTAGCTTTATTCTTGCTTTTCGTCCACTTTTTCCCCCTCTATTGCCTTCATATCTTCTTTTTTTTTACTTTTTGGAAGAAACAACTTTTTTGTAGCTTTGACTTGCGTCTATTTTATTCTATGCAAATTTCAGAAGACAAAATGAAAGTTTTTCTTAAAATGCAATTAATGATTAGTTTTTCTAGTAGTTAATAATTTATTCAATAATATTTTCATTACTATAAGTTCAGATTATATGTCTGATATTATTTCTTATATATATATAACAATATTATTTTTGTCAATAACAGAAAACTGTAATATTACACAATACATTTATTAATATTCTATAAGAATTAATCTCCTTTGGCTTAACGATTAAACATAACTGAAATCAACAATTTAAAATTAAAAAAAAAAGTAAAAGTGACTAATAAGTGGAGAATTTATATCTGTATAGGTTGTCTAAGCTGCACCGGACAAATATTCTTCGGATCCAAAGATAACAATATCAAATCCATCCCTAACTCACCAACGAAAATGTTATAGATGAGCATTAAGGGAAAATCGAGTCCAGAGATCGAATTCTGCTTCTTCATAGATAAATAATAGGGATTTTTTTTTACTCATTTTTATATTAATACTTTTAATGTATAAATGAAACTTCATGGTGTGGCTCAGAAGCTAGAAAATTAATGTACAAGATTTTAGTCACCAACGGGTACTGGTATGTAAGAATAGATCAATCAAGCCCTTTTCAAAATAAAGTGTGAAATTTACGTTTCTTGCTTTAAAGGGACTCAGTACCTTTGCACCTTCAAAAATTCTATTTTTCGAATTTCATTTCAAAAAATAGTGTTGAATGTTAGGAGCATTTTAAAGCAAACCGCTTCAAAATCCTACAATTATTACGCCATGTGCAACAAAAATGTAAATGTCTAAAGTGGCTTGTTCTATGTAATGCAATGTAAACCTCTTTTTCTCAGTTTGTTGTTTTCACACTTTCTCACAGGATTAAAAAAATGTTTCACATGTAGAGCTTTAAAATTTTACATGAGTGTTGTACTTGTAGATCTTTATTCTGTGAACCTCAATTTTGTTAATGGGATGATTAGATTTTATTTTATAGCATGATACATGAAAAAAAAGTTACTAGTTCCAAATTTTATAAGTTTTTTTGTTTTCAATTTTTTTAATATAAGATAAATTTAAAATTTGAGATTTACAGAATAAGCTCATTATTTAGTTTTAATTTGGTGTAAGAATTATGGTTCTACTGTACATCTTTCAAATGTTATCTTGCGGGTAACGTAAGATAAGCTAATTTATTTTTTAAATTTTTGTATGCATATTTCATGCTGTTTAAGAAATTATATTAATTTAATAGCAAAACGTGACAAAATAATTTCAACTATACACTTTATTACACAAACTGGCAAAGTTTCATATTGAAATGAGAAAAATTGTTGATTTATGATGAATCGAAAAAAGTTGTCAAAATGTTCTACTTTTGATTTCGAAAGGTACTAAGTCCCTTTAATTTTATGGCAGCAATAATTACATCCAACTTCAAATATATTCAGTTAAATAATTAGCCACCCAAGAGGCTATTGTTTTAATTACCCCAAAATTGTCGTTGCTAATAACGTTTCAACAATTTATCTTGTTTTTGCGTATATTTTTTATACCTGCATTCACCAGTAACGAACCTTATTTTCAAAAAAAACGTCATAATAAATTTGTCTGGAATTTTTTCTTGGATTGAATTAAAACACATGTAATATGTGTCTGATACCTGCTTTCACCACTAATGAAATTTATTTTCAAAAATATGTCATAATAAATTTCCTCCAATTTTTCTGTTGGATTAAATGAAAAAAATATAAAAATTAAATATTTTATTTACTTATCGATTTATGTATTACCTTAAGGCATATGTAAATAGGATTCAAGATGTGACTGAAAAGGAATAACATTATTCAGAATTTTAAGATAGACTTATAAAGCAGCCACTTTTTTAACCACCAAAGGGGCTATTGCTTTAGTTGAATCACTATTGGCGTAATAGATCCCTTTTCAATATTTTATCGTTTGCTTCAATTTTAATTACATTTAGCTTAAATTTATTCAGTTTAATAATTTCTCGTTTGCTCTAATTTTAATTACATGTAGCTGATATAATACTCAATTTAATAATTTATCGTTGGCTTTAGTTTTAATTGCATTCAGCTTAAATATATTCAATTTAATAATTTATAGTTTGATTTAATTTTAATTGCATTCAGCTTAAATATATTCGATTTAATAATTTATCGTTTCCTTTAATTTTAATATTGGAAACGCTTACTACTGCCCATTTCTAGATAGATCATCGTTTACTTTCGTTCTTATATTTAATTGAGTAATTTAATAATAATTATAAGAAAAGGGCAACTTGGGTGCTAAATCTGTTCCTTGCAAAATTTTGCATTGAACTTTTTCAATTTTTTATCTTTGCTTTAATTTTAATGCCTGAAAATAATATTAGTATCCACTTTAATATTCTATTGTTTACTTTAATTCTAACATTTGATTCAATAATACAATAATTATTGAAAGAAACTGCTGGCAACTTAGCGGTTAAATCTGTTCTCTTCCAAACTTTACAAAGAATTTTTTTTTAAATGTTTTCTATTCTTCATCACTAACAATGACGTTAATTCAGACTATTCCAAACTCTAAGATATGATCATTTTTCTTTTCACGTTTACAATAATTTATTCTGAAGCATAAGCATACTTTATCACCTC
Source organism: Nephila pilipes (assembly GCA_019974015.1). Taxonomy (NCBI): domain Eukaryota; kingdom Metazoa; phylum Arthropoda; class Arachnida; order Araneae; family Nephilidae; genus Nephila; species Nephila pilipes. The sequence goes on along the minus strand of BMAW01015246.1, from coordinate 2,544 downwards.
TGTAATTAATTCATATTTAAATTCGAGCAATTAATTTCATGATAACTACTTATTGCAGTCATGCAATTTCGAATATTTGTTATTCATCATTCAAAACTAAGTTGTGTGTCAGGTGTTTTCATAATTATTAATATAAATATGTTTGAAATATATTTACGCTAGCTGTTTTAGTTAAGATAAAATTAAGAAAATATAATAAATATAATATTCAATTTTCATAAAAGTAATTCACATAATTACTCGAATATAATAAATATTCGAGATAATAAATTACTAAAACACTTAATAATTAGTTGCAGAATCAATATTTTGAATATTTAAACAACACTATGGCAGACGTCTCACAGAATATATCACATTCTTTTAGAGTGATTATTTATACACGAATTTAGTGAACTCGCGCATATTAATAACTATCATTACATAAGAATTTTCCTTAATTAAAACATATTGCTTCACGAACTGTGATTATATTTTACAATGAAATATCTTCAATAATTATTCTTTAATGCTTTATTAGAATACTAATCACTACACGATTGTTTTATATACCCTAATAATTTTAGTAATAATAAAGTTCTAAATAAGTGAATGCATATCATAAATTTGACATGATATATAAACAATATAAAAAATCAAGACTAGTCTTTTACTAACAATTTTTTACAGTTTTCAAAGGAAGAAGGGATTTAGAATAATGGTTTGTCTTGCAATAAGTATGCTGTGGTACCTATAAAATTGTGGATGTTTGTAGCTTCAAAGCTTATAAATTAGCTGTTGACGACAAATATTGCAATTTATAAAAAGAATTAAGCGCCAAAGCCAACACTAATCATGGAACATCGTTTTTCCAACTTTCTTCTCGGGTCACAACAGAATATTGAAATCTTATTAAATTTCGCGTCCAGCAATTCAATTATTAACTAGATTCCGGTTAACATGCATTTTTAAATTGCTTTTATTCCTGAAAATAATTTATGTTAAAATTAGATTACCATAATCCTCAAGACCGATAAACAAAATATATATAGTTTAACCCGTTAACTCGCACATTCGTCAGAACCCAAAGTTACTAAACCACTGGTAAAGTGAACTGTAAGTTTTTTTTTTCAGTATTAATACAAATCTACAGATAATATAAGTTCCAACATTTATATGATTGGTTAATTCTAGAAAATAAATTTGTCGTCATGTGTGTTATTGTAGTAATACTCGTATCATGTTAATGGCGCATTCTAGCTCGTGCGCCATAAACCTACATACGCTGCATCCTATTAACGACAGAAGAATATTTATTCTTCCTATAAGGGCCCTAAGGTTTCAGTAATACGACATAAACATCGTCTTTAGGAGTGGTCTCAAACATTCCGATACCAATGCCTTGTCAAGAAAACCTCTCTCCAAAGCAGAAAGAGAAGAAAATGATGAAATTCTTTTTCTAACATAAATTACTGATTACAGATAAGGGCAATTGCAGGAAAACAACCAGTTGAAATTTATAACTAAAGAAAGATCACGAATATTGAAGCTATAATATGAAAGACTGTGTTCTGTACAAAAGAAGCTAGGATCATGTGGGACAACAATGTCTCTTGGTCGTACCAAAACATATTCTGAAACTTTTTCATGATGCGGTAACTGCCAGTCGTCTCGAGTTTGCTAAGACGTATGACCGAATAAGAAGAAAATACTATTAGCCAGGACTTTATGGCAGCATTGCCGATAAGTGTCATACTGCAGAGAATGTCAAAGACTGAAATCTCCGCCTCAACTCTCCGCAGGTCAACTTCACCTGATAAAGCCATCTGACGTGTCATTTACAAAATTTAGAATTGACCTACTAGAACACTTTCCCGTTACGCGAAACGGGAATAAGTGGATAACTGTATGTACAGATTACCTGACCAGATTCATAGTTACAAAAGCATTATTAACTGCTGAGGCCATCGAAGTTGCTAACTTCATTGTTGAAGAAATCATACTTAAAGACAGTTCTCCCAGAGAAATGGAAAGTGATCCGGGATGTTTGTTTTTATTATATATTGTGAGCGATATTAATCAGCTGTGCCAGACTTAGCATCTTCTGACGAATGTCTACCACCCCCATACCAGTAGTTTAACAGAAAGATTTAACTGAAAGCTTGTGGATATGCTGTCCATGTACGTAGATGTCAAACAAAAAATTGGAACAATATTTTACCCTTTGCGACACTTACATATAACTGAGAAAAACAGGATACGATGGTATTCAGTCTATTTTTTTCTTATTCAGGGAAGAGATATATAGACGCGTCTCGACGTAATTCTCCCAAACAATATTGAAACGCACGACAATTAAGGACAACATCTTAACACTAAGGACGATGATAGGCATCGACCAGTCATCTGCAGGGTAGGTGATTTAGTTTGGGTATTTACACCAATACGAATTGTTGGACTGACCGAGAAGCTCTTAAAGCATTATTTTGGACCGTATAGAATTCTCAATGATTATCTTATATGACCTATGAAGTAGAAATTATGGAAAAAAACCGTAGACGACGA
>BMAW01015241.1:0-14428 GCA_019974015.1 Nephila pilipes | reverse complement strand
AATAAGAAATATATATATATATATATATATATATATATATATATATATATATATATATAAGGCAAAATAATTTAGAATATTTTTTAAATTTCAAATACTTCTTAGAAATATATAAAATATTAATGTTTTTAGAAGTGAAATTTAAAAAAAGGAAAAAGAACCTCATATTTTTGAATGATAATTCAATTTTTTAAGAACTGTAAACAACATAATACAAATTTGACTTTTTGAACAATTAAGAATTGTTCTACCTTGAAGTGATAATTAATCACGTATGAGCAAAATATAACTAAATAAAATAATTCGAGATAAAAACCAACCTTTTTAAATGGTGGCAAAGTTTATTAAAAAAATTATTGAAATATTAGTTAAAACTTTGTAAAAACCTTATATTTCTCTTGTCTTTAAGATCCCTCTCTCTGCATAGTTCAACATATCTTCCATAGATTGCGTCACGTTTCTACACAAACTACGTTATTAAAAAAAATTACTGAAATATTAGTCAAAACTTGTCGCAAATGTCTAAACATTGCATTGTTATACGAGTAAGAACGATTCTCAAGGTTTCAGAGCTCTAGCTTCATGGGAAGTTGGTTAAATTAGAGATCGAAAATTTGATGACACACACACTCACACCAAGTGAAATACAGAAAAACGTTGTAAAATAGTATATAACAACACGAAACGTGTTATGTTTGTGTTCATTATTATAGTTTTCTTATTCATAATTAATTCCAATGAACAATTTCAAATGTCAGGAAACAAGTTCAGATTTTTTAAGGAAGGTAATTTATACTTTGATTAAAATATTTATTTTCCAATTGGATTTTAAAGGGGGAAAGAGACGACGCCAGAAGAAAGGTGAGAAAAACTGGCAACATGGAGGACTGCGTTATTCTCAGGAAATGTCAAGCGGCCCTGAAGAAAGCCGTAATTGAGTCCAAGCAGACCACTTTCTGATCTTTCCTGGAAAATCTGGATTTCAGGAAAGATGGTATTAGGGCTCATGGGTTTTTGTCCCAATTAAACAACCAAAGAGAAACTAGAAATGAACCTATAAAAATTGGAGCAAAATCAATTCCTGTTGCTAGGAGAAAAAGCTGCAGCTTTTTGCAAACATTATGCAAAAATTTCAAATTTCCTTCCTAGTCATAAAATTAAAAATAGTGAACTCACTCCTCCATCTCTTCCTGAGACCTCTGAGTTTTATTCCCTTTTTAATAATGACTTCACCGAGACAGAACTGAATGTTAGGCTGAATGGCCTTGTTAAGGGAAAGAGCCCAGTTTCTGACGGCGTATAGCCTGAATTTCTTTTTCACCTTGGACCTTTGGCAAAAAATATCTTACTTAGATCTATAAACTTCACCTGGTAGGCGGGATTACCGAGTTCCTGGAGGAAAGCTGAGGTGATTCCGATTTTGAAACCTAAAAAAGACCCACAATATTTAAATAGTTATCGATCTGTATCATTGACGAGTGCTATGTGTAAGCTAACCGAAAGATTGATTTGATATCGCCTTAATTTTATATTGGAGAAGAAGAACATTCTGTCCGAGTGTCAGGCTGGGTTTAGAAATCATAGCAATAGTTACCTCAGAACAGATTGTTAGTCTATCACAGGAAATAAAAAATGGTTTTCACCGTACAAAGTACTGTCGCAATTTTTGTGGATTTTAAGACAGCTTTTGACACAGTCTGGAGGAAAAGACTTTTAACAAAACTCATTGCAAATAATTTGAGTGTAATATTTATAGAATGATTAAATTATTCCTGGGTCAGCGTTTTAGACGTATTAAATACGAAAATACGATATCTGGGTACAGGCAAATAGGGCAGGGTTTGCCACAGAGATCGGTCCTTTGCTCTTTAACTTCATGATAAATGATTTTGTTGATGCCCTTTGCAACCATGAGCCTGGGGTACAGACCTTGCTTTTTGATGATGATTTTGTGATTTGAACCACAGGTAGTGATTTTGAACATACGGAAAAAACACTCCAATCGACATTAGTGTTTTTAGAGGGTTGGACAGCCGACAATGAGATGATAGTAAACCCGGACAAAACTACCTTACAACTCTTCTCGCTCAGCACTAAACATCATGACATTAACCTAAGTTACAATGAAAAAATATTAAAAAGAGCTGAAAGTACTACCTACTTAAGTTTGGACTTTGATTCAAAATTGAACTGAACTAGTCAGATTAAAAAGGCTGTTGACCGTGGCGAACGCAAGTCTAAACTTCTAAAACGTTTGGTTGAAACAACTTGGGGTTCTACTCAGGATGTCCTTTGCACAACTTATAAGACTTATGTAAGGCCGGCAGTTGAATATGGTTGTGATGCACTTATAACAATCTCAGAGACAAATTCGAAAAGATTGGAAATTTTCCAAAATCGTATTCTGAGATTTATTACCGGTGGTACAATATCTACACCAATTATCTGTTGAAACTGTTTGAAACTCCAGGCTGGTTTGAAGCCCCTGTGGGACCGAAGATGAAGAATGGCTTTGAATATCACTGAAACAAAATAAAAAGAAAGGACAATTTTCTAAATCACTATTGGCCTGCACGGGAGAGGCTGAAAACTCAAAAAACGTATCTTTCTCGTATAAAGGAACAACATGACACTCTCGACTTTCTTTTCGGTTCGATTTCCCTTTCCTGATCCATGGTTCCCTCTGAGAAATCTTAAGCTTGTAGAAGGTTATTTGGATCTTGTTTTAGATGTTAGCAAAAAATACTCACTCGATTCTGGTTTGAAATGTACTGCATTAGCTACTATTCATGAACGTTTCCCGGTTGATTCCTGGCTTCATGTCTACACTGATGGCGGCTCAGTTGAAGGGGCTATTAAAGGCCTAGGATAAAATAGAGCAGAGTAAAAAGAAAAATATTGTCTTTTTCGTTGATTCCAAGGCAGCAATTACTCTCTTAGCAACTTCCTATACTTCCAATTGTGAGATCTCTGGGAACTGCATGGAAAAAATAGACAAACTGTTGAATATTAAGCACCGCATTGTTTTGCGATGGATTCTAAGCCATTGCGGGATATATGGAAATGAGCAGGCAAATATGTTAGCCAAAGAGGGATCTCAAATGATGTAGCCAAATCCTCCTCTGCCTCTGCGACATATAAAAAGCTATATATGCTCTAATCTCAAACCTAACCGTCTCAATATAAACAGTGAAAAGGCCTCTGGGAGAAAATGGGAGCCCTTGTTGAATAAGTCATCCAGGATATCCTGTTTCTTACCTAGAGCAATCGGAGTGGCCTGCTTTAGACTTGCTACTGGTAATGATTATTTACAGAGCCACCTATATAGAATTGGACTCACCAATACGGATACTTGTCCTCTTTGAGACCATGGCATGATCATGACTGGAGAACACCTCAACTTATTCCCAACCGTTCTCAATGTTTTTAACTCTTCATTTTTGTGTGTTACTGACGACGTTTTAACTGACTGCTTTTATCGTTCTTCACTATATTGGGCTGCTCGTCGACATAATTGAAAGGTCAGAGACGGACATAGGATAAAAAGAAAAGTTCCACGAAGAATGTATATTTCAGAAGTAAAACAACCGTCTAATATTGTGAAGGCAATTTATACCAATTAATTTCTAAATGCTATGTAAAAGAAACTATTTTCGGATAGTGAATTTTTTAAGAATGTTTAGACGCATTTGCAGAACTTGTACATGTAAATTATTGCTTAATATTAGTTTTCGTAAGTATACAATGAGACACTTTGACGCTAATAGAGTTGAAATTATCTCTGGAAAATAAAATTTATCAAATCGCGTAAAATATACTACATATTTTTAAATCGAGCTCAAATATTCCAATCCCTATTTATAAAAGAGTAGAATGAAAGTAGTATTATTAATTTTAATTCACATTTTTGAAAACAAAATTTAAATTAATTAAAACAATATAATTTACAATATTCTGTATTTTTGAAAAATAAGAAAGTGAAATAAATTTTTTAATGATAAAATGGGTATTCATCAATGTTACAAAACTATTCAATTAATAGAAATCTATTGATGTGACTAATACGGCAGACCTCGATTATATATATACATGTATATATAACTAGGATGATACCTGACCATCTCCTAACATTCACAGCATGATTACTGCTCATTTGAGTGAGTGATTGAACTTAACACCTGTTAAAATTCCTAGCGACGTAATGGGCTTTCGAAATTTAAGGGGGTCACTTCACGCAAATCGGTCAAAAAATCGATTTTTCAATTTTTTTTGAAAGAGAAACTACAAATCTTTCTGCGTCGAATGCAATTTAAATTTTTGTTCTAGCTAAATTAGAAGTATTTTAAATAATTTTTTAAAAAGTTGTTTACATCTGTAAAAACCCAAAACAGCTGAATGGCCACGCCCCCTTTCAAACCAAAACATATTATATATGCTTCTTTCCAGCCTTATCAAATTATTTTAAATTCATGAAAACAATTTTCATCTATCAGCAACTTGTTGAGGAAAGAATTGAAGTGAATAGTAATAGCAGTTTGTTAACATTTCAACGTTTGTTATCGAATGCAACGTGCTATTTTATACTCGCCTAATGTAGAAAACTTTTTTCATTTATATTTTTCATTATGTCTCGGTTTAATGCTCAAACATTTAAGAAATAGAAGTTTGAGAGAGATGTTTTTTTCTTAAATAAAAGTTCTTTTGAAGTTATATAAACTTTATAAAAACAAATGTTAATAAATATGGTAAGTATGCTGGTATGGTAAGTATCAACGTTATGTAAGTATGCTGTTGAGTATGAAGCTTTTTGTAAACTGTTCTGATAAATTGAAGGAAACAATTGACATATCTCTGTTTTCTTATTGCTTAAAATTATGTGTGTTATGCATAAAATGCAAGAAACATGGTATCCATATTAATTTTGGTTGTCAAAACCAAGGTTTGGCTACAGAACAATTTATATGTTGTGACAGGTGTGGTTTCAAACAACCAGTCCTTAATACTAAAGTCACTCAGAGTTTAACTAATAAAGGATATACTAATGTGTATTAAGTTAATACGAGACTTTCATATGCTATGAGATCAATTGGCAAAGGGTATGCTGCTGCGAAAGGGTTTTGCGGAGTGATGGATTTACCTCCCATTACTAAGCGCTTTTATGAGTTATCATTAAATGATGCGATAGAGGAAGTCGCAAAAGATTCTATGGCAATATCTGCTAAAAAATATTTAATAATGATGGAAGTCCAAATGTACCTGTGGCTATTGATGGTGGCTGGCAAAAGGGGGGCTTGTTTCACTAAATGGTGTCGTGACAACAATTTGTGTCGAAACTGGAAAGGTTATTGATGCCGAAGAATTTTCTAGATATTCGTGCAATTTGAGGAATGGAAATGCTCACAGAGAGAAGTATTTCGCTAATTTCTTTGGAAATAGTGGAGAACTGGAAGTTGAAGGGACACTCTGGATCTTCAATCACCCAGAGTCATTGCACAAGCTGCGATACACTCAGTATTTCAGTCTTTGCCCCACTGGTGACGACAAATGGTGTGCATATAATAGGGCCATAATTAAAGGAAAACAATATAAACACAAACATAACTTACCTGATGTTATTATAAATTGTATTAAACAATAGTTAGAGATTTTTCAAGTCCTAAACTACTCTCTAGATACCTACATGGCAAAATTCAAAATTTAAATAGCACCATCTGGTACATAATCCTAATAAATGTATATGTAGAATTAGGAACATTAAAAGCTGGAAAGTATGAAGCAATATCTCTATTTAATCAAGGATTCATTACAAAATTAAAAGTTTTAAGTTTATTAAATGTTCAACTTGGATTTTATACATGTCGAGCATTACAAGAAGCAGATCATGTTCACATAAAGAAAGCAAAAAAGGCAGTTTTACAAAGAACCAATAAAGCTAGAATTAAAAACAGACTATTAAAATGTAGATAAGAAGATGATCTAGCAGATGACTCAAGCAATTCAAGCTTTGGTGTTGATATCTATTAGTGAATGGTAAGTTTGTACTTTAAATTGCATTATCTCAAAACTGTAAATTTCAACACAAAAGGAACATTTTTAAAAATTGTACTCATCTTATAGCTTTGAAACTTGGTGCATGTATTACTAGTACATAAAGAAATATTTTAATGAGAGCTTTTGTCAAAAAAAGTTTTCAAAAAAATTTTAGAGGTTGAAATGTACACAAATTTTCATGGTTTTTTAAATTTTCACGTGTTAATCCACATAATTTTTTTTAAAAAAAATAATTGAAATTTCAAAAAAAGCTCTCATTAAAATAATAATAACTATTCAATAAATAAACACAAAAAAATTGGTAACTCTACAACCAGTCAATTTTGTAAAAATGTTCCTTAAAATTGGTCATTTTTAACATTAAGGAGATAGGGAAAAGGCTGCGTGAAGTGACCCCCTTAAAACGAGAATCAATATACTGTTCCAAACATGCACTGCGTTTATTGTGGACAAAAATGAACCAGAAATTATTAAATAGTTCTGATATACAGGATCTCACGCAAAGAAGTTACATTTTTAGACTGTTTCTAATAATTTTAATTTTCCTATCTTTAGAAATGTAAACTTTTCCAATATTATGTTTGGTGCCCAGGAAACACAAATGAGGGCATATAACAAAACAAAATTAGATAGGGAAAGAACAGAAATGATTATATATATATGTATTGTGATAGAAGCGGTTGTGACAGAAAATATTTCGATTACACATTTGTCAACTCCTGATAAAAGTATTGATACAAATTTCAGTTTAACAATTGACTATGACTATTTAATAAGCGTTATAGAGGTTTTTGAACGAAATACTGAACAATAAATTAAATCATAGGAAGAAAGAAAGTGCTGTGTAGAAATCTCCGATCCTTTGTTTTATTTGGACCCTTTCAAATGGTTTAACTGGACTATAACATCAAATTTTCAGATGTCATTAGGAATTATTAAATCAACTATTGCCGTATTCATCTATCTTTGCACAGAGGACACGCCTTTTGAAGTTGTTTCTGATTGAAGAACGGAAGCCTTAACATGTCTGCGACGATTCATCGCAAGGAAAAACAAACCGTCCACCATCCGGAGTGATAGTGCGACAAATTTAAAGGGTGTGAGAAATACTGTCAGCGAATGGAATGAAATTGGAAATGCAGTGGTAATTTATTCCATTTACTTCACATCATTTTGGAGGATTGTGGGAGGGGAAAATAAAGTCGATATAAAGCATTTTGTTAAAAGTAACAAAATCAGCTATCATGAAGTTTGAAGAGTTAACTACACTAGTAACTCAAATGGAAGAAGTTTTGAATTCCCTTCCCAATGATTGTAATCCTTTAACTCCAAGTCATTTTTTGGCTGGAAGCAATATTTTAGCTTTTCCTTAACCATTTACTGCTTCGGATTCCTTATCCATTCATTCTTGGTGAAAACTCATTCAGAGCCTTGGAGATAAATTCTGGAACCTGAATATCTGCATGATCTTCACACCCGTTTCAAGTGGAATACCTAGAGTGCAAACTTAATGGTGACTCACCTTGCTTTATTAAAGGACTCCAACACCAAGCCCATGGACTAACATACCGGCTTCATTCTAAAGTTTTTTCCAAGAGTAGAAGGGTTTGTGAAAGTAGTTTAAAAAAGTAACTCTTCAAGTCATAAGAAACTCTTGCTCAGACACCCCGTCAGTTAAAGGACTTTTCTAAAAACTTTGAATATTTGATTTTTCATTCAACTTATATTTTTTAAAATGTTATATATTTCATTATTTTAGATAACATGTGATTTAAGATTTAGTTTCTAAAAGTTAGGTAATGTTATCTATTATATTTGAAATTAGATTATGTGAAAGGTGAACTTCATAAAAGTTTAAATGGGGAGAATTGTTAAACCCACTCTGTGTTAGAGGGCGCTGCTAGTACGGATTTTGAGTCAACTAACTGAGAACAAACCAGTTTTGTTTCTCCCAAGAAGACTGCAAAACAGTCTAAATTAAACAAAACGAAAGCAATAGACATTGCGAATATGTTCTCTGTACTCAATATAAATAACCAATCTGAGGCCGCAGATGCTGTTTCCAAGCCCACGGAAAAGGAAAAGATTCTCCCTGTGATGCTAAAATTTAATGCAAATTATAACTTAATCTTACAGAAAATCCACAGGATTGCACCACTATCCACAAATAAACTTGCTGGAAGTTACATTAAAGTCTTTCCTGACTCGTCTGACGAGCACAGGGAAATAACTAAGTGCCTAAAAGAAATCAATGCAGAATTTTACATAAAGCAACCGCAAAAAAATTGTAATTAAAAGCTTACTAGCAAGCCCCGACTCAGAGAAGTAAAACAAGATTTAATAAACCGAAACTTTAAAGTTGAAAAAGTAGTTCAATTAAAAAGGTACAAAACCAAGGAACCACTCCCTATTTTTATGGTAGAAATCAGAAAAACGAATGACGAAAAGGACGTCTTTCAAATTAATAGAGTTCTCTACATGCAGGTAGAAATGGATCAATTTAAGCGCTAACGAGGCACAACGCAGTGTTACAACTGAAACTTCTTTCACCACTCCTCCCCTAATTGTTCCATGACAACCCAATGCTTGAAATGGGGTGAAAACCACAACACTGGGGTCTGCTCCATCATACAGAAGCAAGAAAATCCAAAGTGTATAAACTGCAGAAACTTTGGCCATGTTCCCTCATATGAAAGATGTACCGCATACCCAAAGCCACCAAAGGGAAATTCAACCAATCACACCAACAATAGAAATACAAAAACTTCGAATAATACCACTAAACCTGGTGTAATTTACACTCAGACAATTAGTGGGAATTCTCAACAACAGAAGGTGCTACTCGACAACCTGGAAATAGCAGAAGCGACCCAAAGGGAGTCCGGAATTATGCTAAAAGTAATAGAAATGATAAAAATCAAACTAAAAATAAGAACAACAACAGTTCATTTACAATTTTTGACACGGCGAAAGAGCTACAAAGCTTTTTCGCCATGTTTCCAAACCTAATGATTACCTGTGAATCAAAGAGCAAGGTCACAGAAAAAAATAACAAACTGAATGTATTCTTCCCGGGTATAGTTACCCAAATCTAAGCCACTTAATGCCAGTAAAAACTATTCTTGGGCTCACAATAATCACATGGAACGCAAAAGGTGTAAGATCCCGTATGGTCGAGTTGCGGGATTTTATAGACAAGCACAATCCTGATTTCCTACTATTACAAGAAATACCCTTGGGACTGACCCACACATTAAATTTGGCCAACTACGTAACATACAGAAACTACAGACAAACACCAGACGCCATTAACCACTTGCACGGTGGCACTGCGATTCTAATTAAAAAATCATTACCACACAACAACATACCAACACCGCTACAACATACCAATCGGCAGAGGCAACCATTGTCGTACTCACTGCTTCGTTCAAAACAGATTTATATTTCACCTCAATAAACTTCCCTCCCTCCATTAGAAAAACACTACTCCCCCTAGATCTAGAAAGGATCCTATCTGTAAGAAAACCCTATATGATCTGTGGGGACTTTAACGCAAAGTAAACAAGTTGGGGCTGTACATCAGCCCAACATAGAGATTTCCCTGATCAATAAAACGTAAAAATTCACTCCCCACCCACCCCTACTTGATTTGGTCACAACTCCTAATCTACAATAGACCTTCGACTCACGAGCGACTGCTATTGGCCAGTCACCCTCACCTCTCTCCTCGAACTAAGCTCACATCACAACCCAGTAAAAATAACTGCTAAGAATATATATTCCAGAAGTACCAGCTTCTGAACAAAAGAGATGACTCTGCTGTGTAAGTACCGGGGTTTAACTTAAAATACACCATTAAAGCTCTCCAAAATTATCTCAACATCTTAGAACTTTGGTTAACGGACTGGAGGATAGCAATCAACGTGGATAAGACTCAAGCAAAAATCTTCAAAAAGTATGGCGCAATAAACTCCAACATTAATTTAAATCTTTTTGACGAAGAGATAAACTGAGTCTCGGTAGTTCGCTACCTTGGACTTCAGTTAGACTCCAAACTCACATATAAGCAGCATGTCAAATTCCTGACTGAAAAATTTTGGAATAAAATTCATTTATGTATTTCACTCATAGGCAGAAACTCTCCTCTCTCATTAAATAATAAAGTCTTACCCTACAAACAGATACTTCGCCCAGTCATCACCTACGCCGCCCCTGTTTGGGGTTCGGACGCACAAACTCACATGAAAAAGGTTCAAATAATGCAATACAAAATTCTTTGAATAATAATTACAAATTCCCCCTGGTATATAAGAAACAACGTAATCCACAATGATCTTCAAATTGAACCAAATGATTCATATATCACTAAGCTCTCTCGAAATCTCTTCACCTCCATTCTCAATCACAATAATCAAATTATTTAGGCTCAAATTCTTTTTACAAACCCACACTCCAAATTCAATTTCGCATATAAAACTACAAAATGGTCCCTCTCACTTAAAGCCCTATAGCATTCTTTATTTTTCATAATTATTAGACCTTCATTATGCAATATTTTGGTACATTTAACTTTGTTTAACATGCTGTAATCACACAGCGTTGATACTGCAAAGTGGCACTCTTAATGTATTTTTTTAGCCCAATCGCCTTTGGAAGTCTTCCACATAGTTTTTTATAACCCACTGTATCCATCAATTTGAGCAAAAACGATGACTCGCTGACGCTTGTCAATTCACTTATGTCTGTTTAACTGAACTACAGATGGCAGAAACTCGCAATACCACTTCATTAGCAGGAATAAAAGAACAAAATGGTGTCAGTACAATAACATCCTCAGAAACAATGCAAATATCCTCCCAAAAACAAAAAACATAGATGAACTAGAATCGCAGGTCACCGATTACATTAAAGCAATCATCAACGCATATGAAACCTCTTTAAAAAAAACTCCCACCACAATAACAGAACTTTATCAGCGGAGAAATCAAAGAACTGCTAAGATATAGAAACAGAACCAGAAAATACTGGCAATTTACAAAAAAAAAAAAAAAAAAAAAAAAACCACTGATGAAACACACCTTAACAAACTTAATAAACACATCAGAAATAAAATAAAAAAAGTTCAAAAGTGACCAAGTCACATCTACACTTACAGCGGTTGACTCTGAAAGTGGCTCTCTCTGGTGTTCAGTAAAAGCACAATTTTGGCCCTAAACGGCCCAGCAGGTATCGCACTGAGTGTCGCAGAAAAATCTGAAATAATTGCCGATTCTCTTAAAAATCAATTTCAACTGAATGAAATTAATATCCCAGTACACGAATAAACAATTACACATATCGTTCACAACTAACTAGCAAATTAAAACAATTTCATAAATGTCCCCCCTTTCCCCCCTACCATCTGAAATTATAAATTACATTGATAAACTTAGCATCAACTAATCCCCGGGAAAAGGTATTATCACCAATAAAATGATTAAAAATCTCCCCCTAATATACATTTTCACTCTAAACAATATCATACACTCCATGCTAGAACTCGGTCACTTTCCTTATCAATGGAAGACCGCAACTGTTGTCCCGACATTGAAACCAGGCAAAGACTCAACCAATCCTGAAAATTATAGACCCATTTCACTACTTCTCCTTCTTGAGAAGATAGCCTGAAAAAATAGTTATAAACAGAATAAATGATCACATGAAGAAATACAAGATTACAGTTCCAGAACAGCTCGTTTCGTACCGGAGCTGTCGACTACTCACAACTTCACAGAGTGGGGGAGTTCATCAAAGCAAGCCAGAGAAATCGGGAAAAAGCAGGGGCGATTTTTCTTGGTATTCAAAAGGCATTTGATCGAATCTGGCATGAAGGGCTCATCTACAAACTGATTGAAAACAAGTTCTCCCCCCCACACCTAATAATTCTTGGAAATTCCTTCCTAAAAGACAGATTCTTCTCTGTAAAAATTAATCAAAAATTTTCCTCAAAAAGACAAATTAGTGCGGGCGTCCCTCAGGGCTCAATTTTAGGTCAGCCCTCTTTCAAAATTATATGAACGATATACTCAGATAAGACAAAACAATTCTCTGCATATGCGCGGATGACACGGCGATACATCAAAACCCAAAAGCAGTAAGCCACCACATAAACAGACTCCTCACTTACTTAGAGGGTTAGTTCTCCAAATGGAAAATTGCTCTGAGCATTTCTAAAATGGAGGCAATCAACTTTGTAAGGAGTAATCTAAATCCTATCATAGTCATATATTTACACAACAAGAAAATACCATGGTCCAATCAGCCAAATACCTTGGCTTAATACTAGGTAATTTGTTCACTCACTCACTTTCAACCAACACATCACACAAATTCAAAATAAGTATCGACAAGCCGCGAATAAATTAATCCCATTAATACGTCGAAATTCTGCGTTAGACTTTAATTACATAATGCTTGTCTATAAACAACTTCCGCTTCCAATCGTAATCTACGCTTCTCCCATCTGGAAGCAGACAGCTCAAATCCATTACAATAAACTTGAAATATTGCAAAACAGCATCATAAAAATGATTTCCAAAGCAAGATGGTTCATGAGAAAAGAAGATCTTAGAAATTCCATAGACCTCCCAACAATTAAAGATTTCATCAATACTATAAATGTAAACTTTCAAGAAAAAAAAATGGAAACACAAATCCCTCAATTCTAGAAATTCCAAGCTACTATGTCATTAAATACAAATACCAAATACCGTGTATAAGAATTACTATTCAGCAGCAGTCATATGATTATTTGAGTGTTAGCCTGGGCAGGCATTTTACTCCGGTTTCATTTATACAGTAAGGTAGGAAGTAACAAGCAGTTTACGACACGCCGAGGGGCTTAATTTAAAGTAGGGAGAGAAGTAAAAGATTTTATTCATATTTTTTTTTTGTTGCATAAAAGTAAATATATATATAAATTATTTCTTTTCTATTTTGTTTCATTTTTTTTACTAACAGAGTTGTATTATTTTTTATTCATTAATATGTATATATTTTTTTTCAAACACTTTTAATGAAGCCATAGTCTTTAACTCCCAACCAATCAGAACACAAACACTGAGTACCTCGCAGGAACCCATGTACTGACACACCAAACTAGAGCTGCCGCCTCCTGATTGGACGAACTCACTTCACCATATATTCCCTTACCCTTTTCATTCTAAATTTTCTCAACACTTATAGATCATTATTCATGTAAAATTCTAAATTCACTTTAATTTTCCTCTTACTTCATCAAGGTTTAGCCATTTAATTTAATAGTAATCCCAATAATTCTAAATTGCACTGGACACTTGAAGTAATCAAGCTTAATAAATATCAAACCGGAGATTAAAGCCCAACAGGACTAGGCCAGGGGTGGCGAACCTTTATGTATCAACGTGCCATTTTTTCTTAAAAAATGTTTAATGAGGCCATAGTCGTGCCCTCAAATAATATTGACTTCGTGATTATTGGGAAAATAATAATACTAAATACTATCAACTCAAAATTCATTATTTATTACAAAAAAATACATTTTGCAATGTCTCAGTTATACGCGTAATTCAAATTGCAGTAACATTAGTGTCACTTCTGTTGTTGCAGATTAGATGACAAATAACTTATATTAGAGTTGTAAGATGTTACTTTCAGCAGAACACATGCTGAACTGGAATCATCTGTCTAACGGTTTCTAAGGGAGTCTATAATGTTATTCATCTCTGAAAATAATGACTCCCAGGCATAGGTAGATGAAAATATGGTTAAAATCGCACGAGCCAGCTTCTTCAAACAGTTAAATGCATATGGTAACGAATTCTATGTTTCCAAAATTTTGTTATTGGCATTTTTACTTATATTGCTATATTATAAAATATTTGTAGTTTCTTGTAATAATATCGTTTCTAAAAACATGCAGTTTAGCGTCAAAAGCGCAAATGAGATCTATCATGACGATAAATGTTTCATTTGTGCCTTGAAGCTTCACGTTCAATTCATTGAAATGTTGGCATATGTCTGTAAAAAACATCAATTTTGAAAGCCACATAACATCCAACAACTGGGGTTATTGTTGAATTTCCCCCTCATTTTGCAGAAACAGTCTGATTTCTTCTAAGTAATCAAAAAATCTTTGAAGTACGTTTCCGCGGCTCAACCAGCGAACATTATTATACATCAGTAAGCCATTATACACCGAGGAGACATTATTTAACAAAACCTCAAACTTTCACTTATTTAAAGCCTGCGACGAAAAGAGATTGAATATTTTTGTGACTACTGTCATTACATTATCAAGAGATGTTAAGCCCCTCTTAGCATACAAGGCTTGTAGGTGAAAGATGCAGGGGATTTC
>BMAW01015231.1:0-56899 GCA_019974015.1 Nephila pilipes | reverse complement strand
TTCCTTATGAAAGGAAATTTATTAGTTTGATAGCTGTCCTTAAAACCCTCACATGTCCGATACAGTAATGATCAAAACAAGTTCAAGATTAAAAAGAAAGAATATCTTTAAATATTTATTAACAGTACATTTAAAATGGAGTAATTGAGCAAGAAACACGAAATTTACTACATAAAAAAGCTTTTCAAATTATTACTTTTTAACGCTTTTGATTCTAAATCGTATTATTTATCATTGCTTCTATGAAAATAAATATACAAAGATTGATACATCAGTTGATTCATTTATTTGAAATATACCTGCAACTTGTATTAAAATTTATGATTAAAAAAAAGTGCTAATTTTTGTGAGTAATCCAATATCCGTAATTTTCAGTACCCAAGCGTTCAGTGCGACGAGGTTCACATCCAGAGAAGAAATGAAATATTTGGCATCATATTCAAAAGAGTCGCCGATATTGGCGAGAGTTATTTTTGGCTATGTAACCCTGTAAACTGCTATCCCCTCGTTGTTTCCCCCTCTTCTACTGCTATCCCCCCGTTGCTTTCCCCTCTTTCCTCGCGAGCAATCGCCCTCTCTTTAACGAGTTCCCTCATCGTGTATACGAGTGAAGTGTAAGACGAGCTATCTGTGAAGGCACCACGTGCAGAATTTTTACAGGTTTTAGGAACGATTTAGGACGTGTAAAGCTCACTTTTTTGCGTGGCAACGATACAATGGTTGCTAGTACAATATTTCTGGCCTCTTTTTGTAGATCGCCAAGTTAACCATACGGTTTGTTATTGAGCCAAGCCCAATTACAGTCAAAAGAGGTTTGATGCTGATCGGTTGTATAGATACGTGGTTGATCATTTTGATACTGAAGCGTCTTATTTTCTTGATATTGTGATGTTATATTATTTTTATTTCACTGTTCTTTATTGTTGATTGATTTCATGTGTGTTTTAATTTTCTGCTTTTTTTAATTTCCAGATTTTTTTAAACATATTTGCTAGATTATTGTTTTTTTTCTCCTAGGGATCAAAATTGACGAACGAAGTAGACCAATTACAAAAATATAAGGTAAGTGAATCTTTAGTATTATACGTATCCCTATCATCAAAAGTTGAGAATAGATGTTTTAAAATTTATATAGCTGAAAGCTATATTTCAAACGAGGAGGAAGGTTTTGATTGCGATAACGTACATGAAATGTTGAATAAATGTGACAATGGTATTTATAAAAGATGGAAGTCACATTGAAGGTGCTCTTGTTTATTATGAATATTCAAAATGCTGCATATTGTGTAGAAATACATATTTTACTTTACAATCTTTTTCTAATCACTGTAAAATCTGCGAAGGATGTATATACCGCTATTGAAAATAAGAATGACAAAAAAGGGATCGGTGAAGAAGGGAAAAAAGCAGCAGTATTAGAATGTAGTGTTTATCTAAAAAGTTTTTCATATTCATCAAAATTACAGAAACATACTGAACGATGCTCAAATTCAACTTTGCCTTATTCTTGTACACATCCTGAGTGTAATTGTAAATTTAGGTACTTGACACAGTCGTTAACACATGGAAAAGAACTTCATGGAATAAATATGACAACGAATGAAATAAATTTTGAAGATAAGTTTTCAATCACGACTAGAAAAGGAGGGTGCTAGAACTTTTTCTTCTTTCAAAAAAACTTACTGGTGATAAAACAACCGAAACAAATGTTTATTCATATTACAGTTGTCAGTGTTTTAAGTTTGTCATATCAAAGCCATTTAATAGGAAAACTAGTTGAAGATATGTCAAAGGCCATCAACTGAATGTCCTGTTCAATGCATTGTTTTTGAGACAGATAATATGTCATTTTTAAATCCTTTTCAAAGCATAATCATGAATTAAAGGCTTCAAAACGTAAAATTTTAACTAATTAAAATGACTTGTTGGGAATTTATTAAAGCTCACCTTTGAATGGGTATCGAGAAATCTAAAGTACTGGAATGTGCTCATGGTAACAGAAAAATGAGGAGTGATCGAGATAACTATTTTGTTAAAGAATCCTTTTTGACAAACAAAAAACATGAATTCTTTGAAATTACTTTTACGGCTCCATAAAAAAGATGCTGGTTGAAATTATTAATAATAAATTGCATAATGAAACTTATAATTGTGTTCTTTTATATAAACCTAAAGGAAATGATATGGTTTCAGGTTCTAAAGCTTAAAAAAATTGCCAAAT
This sequence comes from Nephila pilipes, assembly GCA_019974015.1. Classification (NCBI taxonomy): domain Eukaryota; kingdom Metazoa; phylum Arthropoda; class Arachnida; order Araneae; family Nephilidae; genus Nephila; species Nephila pilipes. The sequence continues at coordinate 54,678 of BMAW01015231.1, read as the reverse complement.
AATTCATTAGAAATTGGCTTACAAACAGCTGAACAAAAAGAAATGATGGTAAAAAGCTGTAATAAATATTATGTATTGACTCAACTCACAAAACCTATTTATTTCCTATTTATTGAATTTAATCATACCTGATGAATATAGAATAGGTTATCCATTTGCACATTTTATCACGAATAAATTAGATATGGAAAGTATGCATTGTTTATTTGACAGCATAAAAGAAAGTGTTCCCAACTAAAATTTTAATTGCATCATTACTGATGATAAAACAACAGGTCCCGCTTTTAAACAAGTGTTTGGAGATGAGGTTTAACACCTCCTTTGCAAATTGCATCTTCATTGTGCTTTAAAAAAACTGTTAACTAATCATGTTTCTAGTTTAGAAATGAGGAATAAAATTTGGACTTTCTTAGCAGTTCTTTTAGAGGAAACGAATTCAATAAAATTGAAAAATAGTATAGATAATTTTAAAGTTGCATTTCCTGGCAAGGAACCTACTATCATTGAATATTTCGATGATAATTAGTATGGTAGAGTGGAATTATGGAGAATGTCACTTTCTGCATGCATATACCAATATGTATTGTAAGTCATTTCATAAGCGCTAATTCAATTGTCAAATAGACAATGGAATTGATACTGTATTAAAAATAGAAAATGATACATATTTTGCACATCAGTAGAGAATAATAATTCGCATATACCCAAGTGTTTATGTGAAGGCAATATATTCATGATTAGTATAATCACAAACTAATGGAGGTGTGTTTTAGGAAGTTAAAAAGATTATAGAAGGATGTTCAGACCATGATAAATGCTTCTGTAGGTGTATAAAAAAAATCATATTTACCTCTATGTATGCATTTGTATACTTATGTATGCTTGGATAATCACCTACTGTATAAACATATTCAAAAAGTTAACTCATTATGTGTTCAACAATTTCCATATTTTTATGGTGTTTTAAGTGATGGAATTGTTGAAGATAAAGAACATGACCGATTCAGTTCTATCCTTGGCTTGTGTAAAAAATTGCATTGATTCTGCAGTTGAAGAACATTCTGAGAAGAACGAGAAATCTACGAAACTAATATTTTACTTGCCAAATTAAGTTTCTTATTGCAAAATAAATTTGTCAGAGTTACTCTGTTATTTTATTTAAATAGCAATTTAAAAACTATGGTTTCAATGTGCGAATCAGTTGCAGAAAGAAACAGTGAATTAAAACTAGAAAATAATTTGGTTACCTCCCAATCAGCATTAAACTAGCAGTGTATATTTAAACGTACCAGTAAAATTAAAAAATTGAAGAAGAAAGCTTTGGGATATCCTTCTTTAATTGTCAAGAAAGAAACAAAGAAGTATTTAAAAGTAGAGCAATCATTATTATGTAATGCAGATAGCGTGTTTAGGAAACCAACTGGATCTTTTACCCCAAAATTAGTTATGTATCTAATTACAGTCAAATAGTTTTACATATTGAGGACATTAAATTACATTTTTATGAGGTGAAATCGTTAGATAGTTATGTATCTGATGAGGAAGTAAGTATTGTTTTAAAAAAAAGAACAAATTTTCATAAAGGATGGGTGTAGGATAGTATAATTGATCCATTCAAATCAAAAGCATACAAAGTAGAGATTTCATCATGGAAAGATGTTATCACATGCAAATTCTGGAAATTAGAGGTAATCTTGTTAACTTCTTTGATTTTAACCAACTTAGGAATGCAGAATTCATTTTCATTCCCATTAATGTGTCTTGTCATTGGGTTTTATTAGTGGTTGAGTTAAATGTCAAGAAATTATACTTTTATGATCTTTAGGTTTTGGAAACGAAAGTAAGTATACTAAATTAATAGATTTCTGGAGAACTTTTAAATACTTTGTTACATGAAGAACAAGATATTCATATTTCATATCCTATTCATCTAAAACAAACTGATTGCATGAATTGTAGTGTTTTTATATGGTACTTTACAAATAGGGTATTAAACAGAGAAACTATAATTTTGATATAAATGAATTTAGAAGGTACATGTTTGATTCTTTTGCAGGTAAGTGTGTAAATAATATCTAATATATTGTATCAGATTATATTAACGTTTGTTATCAATGCAAGCAGAATTATATACACTAGGTAAATTTATTCGAGTAGCTTTTTAATTATTTAAAGTACTGTATAAAATGAATGTTTTAATTCTTCTGTGTTTCATTTGTATACTATTAAAAATTCATTATTTTGTGTAGTAAAAGTAATTGTGAGTTTTTTAAAGTGTAAAGGAATATATATCTGAGGAACCTACCTTTCCTGCTGGAAAAGGAGTTAATGCATTTACATACCATATCTCCTGGGTGATGTGGAAAGTGGTGGAGATAAACCATTTTCATATGATGTATTACTTTAAGGAAATATTTTTAATAGTTCCTATTTTCCAGGCAATTATCTATTTTATTATGTGTGTCAATCAACCGAATGCTGGAGACACTGTTGTATATTGGAAGTTTTTGATTCGAAGAGAATGTTAGATGGGATTTCCATCTGTGGTGACATTAAATTTGCATCACAGTTGTGAAAGACTTTCTGAATTTGTAAAAAATAATAGGTAAGTTATATTTATGTGAAAAATATGTAATGGATCACTCTCTATACCATATGAAATGTAATTATTATAGTTGTATATTAAATATTATTACAGAAATTATATATATGTATATGTTAGGTAAATGGTAAAATCAGGAATACCAAGTAGTAATTTCTTTTCCTCGAGGAGAAAAATTACAGGTTTAAAAAAAATAAGTGTAGTAGTTTTCTTAATAACATCATTTGCAGTATTGCTTTTATTTGATATAATAAAAGGAAAAAAAACAGAGAATGCAATACAATTTTATTTTATTTAATTCGTGTGCATTTCCTCCCACAATATATTAAATAGCTGATAGCTTATGGTAACAAAAATATGTATCAATAACTTCTGATATCTTTAACTTATTAAACAGTTACTGACTGCTAATTTTTAAGAGCCCATAGTTTTGATAAATCATAAAATTTACTTCTTTTCCTGTTTTGAACATATAATTGGATTGATACACATGGAATTTGTAAAAGCTCCAAGTCTCCTCCCTCATGGCATGGTGGGGAAGTTTGGAGGAGGAGGTGCCAGAAAAGTGTTGTTTGCGTTACTTAACACAGATTCAAAATTACGAGGTCTGTCGTCAATAGCCTTCATTTTGCTTCTGAGTGCGACGCTACTGAACAATCATTAAATCAATTAAAGTAAATGAATGGGAAAAAACTGAAATTACCATTGTATTTTTGTAATAAAAATGATTATGGTACACGACATGAGAAATTTTGAATTATTGAGTCGTTTTTATTTTTATTTTGGAAAGAACTTTCAGGATTTTTAAATTCATGTTTTGATAACAGGGAAAGCAATACCTGGGCATATGAGACAATTGATTTGATTATATGAGTCAGGTTACTATTGATTAACACTAAATCGCCTGCGTTGATGGAAGCTAGTTAACAAAAATTTAGCTCAAAATATTTTAGTGAGGACGAAAATCTGAAAAAAAAATTACATTGCGAAAATTCTGTGAAAGATGGATGAGATGGACATTTTTTTTTTACTGAAAAAAATCATATGGTTGATATCTATATGATGCCAGAATTCTTTTCGACGCAAAAGAATTTATCCTTTATTCAGCGCAATTTATATTTCAATGAATAAAACTGTAACTAAAATTAAAAGTCTAAGAGTTTGATTTACAACTCACCTTTCTCTTAAAAGGAAGGAATACTGTCATAATAGCTATTTTATTAAATTAAAATAATTGGAAGCTCCATAATTAAGTAGAAAATTAAGTTTCCAGTAATTAAAATCAAATTCGCATATTCTAAATAGCTATGTGATCAATTCAAACAGTGGAAGAGTTAATAAAAATTAAAGAGAAAGCAAAATTGAATAGCGAAAGACACGGACACTAATATAGAAATTAGTTTTTTAAAGTTTTTAAAAAAAAAAGATCAATATCATTATGAGTTAGGATAATTAGAAGAGACTATTTCACAATACTATATACTTTTGCCACACTCTGTCTATACTTTTACCATAATGGGTTCTTATAATTCAGAATTATAAAAACTTACAGTTTCTTACACTAAATTGAAAGTTTAATTAGGATTTAAACTTAGATATAAAATGTGATACATATTATGCAAAAAATATTTAACATAAATAAAAATAACATTAAATATAAATTAACAAAAGCACAAGTTTTGCTTTTATTATTATTAAATGATTATTACACATGACAATTTGTAAAAAAATATATTTTCTTAAGTATTGAATACTTAATTTCATTTGAAAAAGCTAACAAGATTTCCAAGTTCACTGAAGATCAAACAAACAAAATTGTACATGATTTTTTTAAAATGTTATACTTTCCTATTTTCAGCTTAAAATGCTCGTATTTACAATTTCATTTTCGTTCATTCAGTTTCATTTCGTATTTTATTTAATTCGCTTTCATTAAATATATAATGTTTCTGATGAATATTACATTCAAACATATTAATATAAAAATTTAAGACTTTTTGAAAATTTAATCAATTCTTAATTGAATAAGGTATTGTTCAGATGGCAAGGTGTTATTCTTTAAAAGAATATTATAATCTTTTTTTTTTTTTGTTACGACCGGATGAATTGAAAATTTTTGCATTATATCAACAAGACAGACGAATCGGGGATTTGCTATTTGTTTCTTTATTGTAATTATTTAGAAAATAGCCAATAGTTCATAAATAGATGGATATGGTAACCTAGAAAAATCTGATGGTCTACACTTTGTAGGAATAAACACTGCCATTCCAAAGTGGCATTACACGTCCGGTCTAAATCTTCCTATTATCTACATCACTTCACGTGCAGGTGTCTTTTGTGAATTATTAAAGAGATATTTAATACAGTCCACTAAATGAGTACTTATTGTGCAAATGACCTATGGAACTTTAATATTGTGTAGTGGAAGATTCAGATATTTTACAGAGGAGGAAATGCTTTGATATTTATTAATCTGAAATAAATTTTTTCAGGTAGGGATACTTGTTTTCGGGGTACAGAACCATCATGGGCTTTAATCCCCAGAATCTACTATTGATATGAGATATAGCTGAACTTTGGTTTCTCACTTGCCCAGGAGTTAAAATTTAATACATGAAAAGTTTAGTGAAATTAATCGGGAAACAGTGAACAATTTTTATAAAAATGCATTAAAGTTAAGTTTTCACTATCTGAAAAGAGGTAGGGATAATAGCCTTTGTTGCCCTGCATCGTTGATAAACCAATCAGTCAATCAATCTAAAGGCGATATGTAACCATTTTGAATAAATCGTTGAAACAAGTCTTCACATTTGATGTAAATACATGTTAAAAGAGTGTACTAAACGTATGACGTTTAAAATATGCTTTTGTTGACATTTTAAAATTTATCATCATTTTTTTTTATGAAATTGTGCGTGTAGAACGTAAATGATGGCACTTTGTATTATGAATCCAGTTAAAAATTTTTCACCTAAGAATTCCACTTCGAATAAGCGTGCCTTAAAGTTAATTGGTATTGATAACGCTGATCTTTCCGGGGAAGAAATTCTAGAACGCATCTCAGTTTTCGTGGAACCTGATTCAATAGAAGCTTTGGTATATGATGACTTCAACTGCTTCTATGTTCTTTTTGTAATTGATATCGAATCTGCGTGTCGTTTAGTTGGGAAAACTTTGAAACTTCGAACTTATGAAGTTTTGTTTTTACCTCTTCTCGACTATTATATTATAGAGAATGTTTACCCGAGCCTCAGTCATGACGAACTACGCGATATTTTTAGAGCATTTGGTAATGTTTTCTCTGTGTCTAACCATCATTTGATTCCTAATTCACTTAAATTTTCACATGTATTAAGTGGAAAACGAGAAATCAGTTTCTTAGTACCAGGGAGAGATTGCAATATTTACATTCCTGCAAATGTCATCCATTCGCCATATTCATTTCATGTGAAGAAATTATGTTGTGCTTGTTTGACTGAAGGACATTCAATATTGAAATGTCCTGATATTGAAGACGATAATGGTGTTCATGATGAAGTTGATGCTATTATTAAAGCAGAAGATATATATGATCAAGAAGAATATAAATTAGAAGACATGTCTCCTGTGAGTCCATGTAAGTATAATAATTTACTACATTATTGGCATAGAAAGGGAAAAAAATCCTTCTCATAGTTGTACAACTTATATTATTTGCTTATTGAAAACATCCTGTGAGAAAGAATGAATATCATTACAGCACTTGCATAAGCTGTGTAAAGAAATGTTAAAATTATTCCTTAATAGTATTTATCTGTAAAGTGAGATTACAATTTTTTTTCTTATATTTTTGATGAACAAATTGAACAGTGATAGTCTTTTTAAAACATAGCCAGTTTATAAAAAAAGGCTTTTGTTGTTGCAGAAACGCTCTTATATTAACTTAAATGGTTAACCTTTAACCTGTGGTATATTGTAGGTAAAAGTTTTATATCCAGAAAAAGAAAGTTTGAGCACGTTTGGTTTAAGGACATTAGAAATTTATCAATTCAAATTATATTCTTTTATTAAAATATATATATAGCAACATTTTAGTCTGATATTTGCTTTTGGGTTATGCTAAGCTAAACTTAATTTTACACTAATCGCATCCTATCTTTGGTAGAATGGGATTAGTGTAAAGCCACAGTAATGCATGTACAGTTGCTTTGTGGGTCAACAAAATACTGCAATTATTTGAGTTGATATGATATCAGCTTTTATTAAATTGGAAATCATTGAAAAAGAAATTAGGGTAAAACCGAACTTTGATAGTGCCCCTTGGCGATTTTTTTTTAAATCGCGCCAAAGCGCTAAGTTTGAAAATCGTTTGAAGATGGAAACGGTAAAAAACATGGCTTCCGTCGGGGGAGATTTTTTTTTGGAAGAAAAAGGGTGGAATAAGGAGGAAAGAAGTTCCCTAAGGGAGGAACGGGGCAATCGGAAAGGAAGGTGAATGAACACTAACTTTTTTTTCTCCTGAAAAAAAGGAGCGTTTTTAAGCTGCGTTAGTGAAGCAAGTGTGGATGTAAAATCGTTATTTTTTTATCGAGGGAATGGCAAGAAAGGGGAGAAAATACTGATTATTAATGGATTAGGAATGATTTCGAGGGATAAAAAGGATCTTTTTTTGGCTTCGAAAAAAAATCGGAATGTTAAATAAAGGTTTGAATTTCGTAAGAATGGTATTTTTTAAATGAAAAGAGAGGAATTGTTTTAAAAAAATCAGCAGAATGAAGGATCGTATAAGAATACAAGAGGAAGCGTAATATCATATGAAATAAGAAAGGAAACTCTTTTTTTTGACCGTTACAACCTTCGCAGATTTACAAGAAATGAAAGAAAAGAATGAAAAAACGCTTACCTCATTTAGAATTTTAATTCATCAACAGTCGCCTTATTCATAGCCTTGCAAAACCACATTCGCGTCACAAGCATAATTTCAATCAAACTTAAATGGCTACTTTCAAACCAACTTCCACACCGGAGAGACTTTCTTTTCTTGTGCTCGTTACCCTGTCCACGTTTCCAACACACCCATACATAACCATCATGCAAACTCTTTTCTTCTGTTAATTTCATCTGATCACCACATACACAACATTTAACATTTTTAGCAATTAAACCCTCTTTCATACACCATTCAAGTACAGCATTCATACCTTGTATCTCCAGGTAGTTGAAGAAGGCAGATGTAGGAGCTTGAAATCTGGAAATTTTGGAGGACATTTTTTTTCCAACGGTCAAAAATTTAAAAAAACAACTAGTCAAGCGTAACGAACCTAGCGTGGACGTAATGCGTGGGAGAAAAGGATGCAACGGAAAAACCGGTACCTTTTTATAGATTTAGTAGGGTTACCAGAAAAAAAATTGTATGGTTACCATATTTGGCGACTTATCGCCCAAAAAAAAGTTAAAGCGTGCCAGGCCCTATCAAACTCAGGTTCAACCGAAATTAGTGACTATGAAAGAAATAATTTATAACAGAGTGATGAAAGTGATAATTTATTTGATTGATGATCATTTGTAATTTTAATTATAAAATTCTGTTTATCTAATTTATGTATTATGTTTTAAAATGATGTAATTTTGGTGATAAATTAAATTTATCAAGACTGTAAAAATGTCTATGATAAAATCAGCCGAGTTTATCTTTAACTAGTTCAAGGTGAGATATTTGTTTACTTCTTTATATATAACTATTTATAATTAATTGTAATTCTTATGAAATATTGTCTATGATGACGACATCAATATGGAAGGAAATTATTGAAATGTATGTTAAGTGTTATGTTTTGGAAAGTCTTCCGGGTGGATCTGAATTTAGCGCCCTTGGCAACTGAAAAAATTTCGATTAGCAATAAATCTCCAATTTGGTAACCCTTCTAAAAGTCTGAAACATCAAAAATTTTACCATTTATACTTAGTATCATTAGCTCAATATCATTTAATTCAATCTATATAGATTTTATTTAAACATATTATTTGAGTATTTTCAGAAGTGAAGAAATAATTTGTAAATTTGGAATGTTTTCTAATTACAGAAATAGTTTATTTTTTTTTTTAAAAATTTAATATTTCTAAATAATAAAGAGCTTTCAAGTAAAGATGCTATTGGCATGTAGAAGTTTTTGCTGTGTATGTATATTTTAAACATATTTTTTTAACTCTTGGTACTTATGTACTAAAAATAATTTCTTTTAAGCTTATATAAGATGAAAATTTGGTGAAACTGTAGTTTAGAGTAACTACTTGGCGAGATTTGAAAAATCATGGGTACTGATTTTCTGTGCGAAGACTGAACTCCGCAAGAAGCTGAAAGTGAATTTTTCGACTTACCTAAGTTTCAGTGGCGTCTCGATTTACGGCAGATTTACAGTAATAACATTAAAAAAAAAAAACTCCTTGTAGGTTTTCATCCCTGAATAGAGATGATTATTAATACTCCGTCTCCACATGTATTAATCCCATGTAAGTCGGTCTCCCTCGACAAAGAAACTGGGTAAATGATTGTTGATGAGTAAAAGACGCAGAAACACAATATCATCAAACTTGGGAGGAATTTGAATAAAAAGTTTAGAACGTAAGAAAAACGCAAAAGCTTACGAAAACACAGCAAAATTAATAATAAACCCATGAACTGCACAACTAGTACCAGGAATAACGGACAAGAAAATTCTAGGAACTCTGAAAGTGACACTAGACAATGGAAAAGAATGAAACGATTTACCCATGATTGGTTAAGATTAAAAAATATATATATATTTAAGTTTAAACAGAAGCGAGGAGACTTAAATAGGTACTGTGATTGGCTAAAAGAAAAAAACATCGTGGCTACCTGGCTGGCAGAGATGCATGAGTGTAATGAATTTTGTAAAAAGTAATCTGAACAGGCGGGGAAAAAAGATATGGAAGACTGTTCAGTTAATGTTAGAGTAAATTGAGGTAGACCGTGGCGTAAATAGTGAAAAAATAGGATCCGGTTGTATAACGAAAAAAAAAACATCAGTCAAAGGCATCGTGTGTGCCAAATTGAAAAGTATAAATAATTGAAAAAAATAGGTTCCGTGGATTTATATGAAAACATCGGTGATCCGGCATCCGTATTAAATTGTGTAGAAGTCGAAAAGTATCATTGAGAAAAAATAGGTTCGAGTTATAAACATCAGGTGATCCGGCATACTTGTGCGTGTGGCAAATTGAAAGAAATGTAAGAAACAAGAAAAAATAAGTCGAGTTGTATACGCTATCAGGTGATCGGCATCCATTAGGTGGCAAATTGAATAGGTAGCCCGGCTGATGCAACAAAGTGAAAAAAAAAAATGATCAAGAGAAAGGTATAAATATAAAAAAAAACTTCTTCTGAAGATCAGCAACATCATATGCCTGCCTTGATGCATTAAGCCTTACACGGTATTCAAAACCACCATAGAGAAAACTATGTGGTAACCACAGTTGTAAAATAATAAGCCAAAAGTGTAGTAAAACAATTTTGTTAAATAGCGAGGAAGAGTACTCTATAAAGTACATTCCAACCCGAAGAATTTTACAAAAAATATAAAAAGATCAAAGAATAATTTCAAACCTATGATTGGTGTTTAGACAACTCTTAAAATTTAAACTATGTTATATGAAAAGATGATTTCTGAAATAATGCTACTGATTTGTTTTTTTCTGAAATGTGTAAAATAATCATGTATATATATGTGTGTGTGTTATAATTCTGTAGTCTTAACACATTTGAATACTCATTAAGGCTTTGCTCGAGGGATCGAAAGAAAAATTGAATGAAAGAACATTAAAAAAAAAAGGAATTGGAACAAGTGAAAGCAATTTATCTTAAGAGAAACATGAATTCTTCATTATCCGTGAGTTTTAATAATAGTATGAATAATGATAAATGTCAAAAGGCTTATATGTAACTACAGATATAAAGAATTTTGACTTTTAACAATGCATTTTCATGATTGTTTTTTGTAAAACTAATATAATTCTACGGTCTGGGTTGAAGTGCCGGATGAATTCAAGGAAGTCCATTCTTCATAGAGTCAAAACTTCATAACATGGAAATTCGACTATCTTGTGTCTCTATCTTTATCCTTCTCTGTCTACATTTTTTTGTTGTTGTTATGGCTGATCAAGGAAACTTGTTACAGTTTCTGTTATTCATCTTACTTCAAAGTCTTACAAATCTCTAAATTTATTTATAGATATTATCGTTTCATTATTTTGAAATCAGATGAATTGTATGAAGACTCTACTAAGATGTTTCCATTGAAGCTGACACATCTTGCCAACACGACTTTATTACAATTGATCAGCTGTAACAATGTCCGTTTGGCTTGGTTTAGTATATTTTGGCGACTTTATCGCTTGCACCAGTGAAATGGAAAGTTACCAATATTTGTTTAGGCTGGGAAGTGAAAATTTTCATCTTTATACTGGCATATCTTGCAGTAAATAGACCCTTTAAATATTTGTATCTTATGTACTTTTCCAATTAATCATTCTTTTGGCATTTGCTCTCAATAAAAGAAGTGTACTATCTATTCAAGTTATTGAAGATTACAGTTACAAACAACTAATATCAGCAAACTATCTAAATGATTATCACACGAAACCATCTATCGACTACAGAATGGTGCCATTATCTACTACTGAATAAAAAAAAGTTTCATTTCTCACATTTGTAAATTTCATTAATCTATATTGTCATGTGTTGAATTGCCCTAGGTTTGCTAGTACTTTTCCTTCATACCACATATTTTCATTGCCAAATTGGTGAATTTTGGCTTGTTTCTTTCCATGACTCTTGACTTTCATATAACTACTACTTATATTATGTGATAAATTGACCTGTGTGGTGACCAGGGATGACAGAATAGTCTCACTGCAGTTCATGCATGTCGTAAAAGGCGACTGAAATGAGTACCCAGTGTCTGGGGGTTTAGCCGGGCACCCTGCCCCTGGGGATTATATCACGGGACCTCAGGGACTTGCCTTCTTCAGGTAAGTACAGGCATCATGATCCCGAGGCACCCTAGTGATCTTTTTATTTCCCATGGGGTTTACTGTCTTTGGTAAACACGGGTGACACACTCCCGGGATACCCTAGCGATCCTTCTCTATTTTCGACCCTCCTTGTCAACCACCTTTTACCTTTTTTTCAACTTCACGTTTAGACAACAGTTTAATCTTGTTTGGCGCAGCATAGCCATATCTGGCTCTTGCGCCAAAAAATTTATATTCACTCACGCACTCACTCACTATGTGATAAATTTCTTATTCTTTGCTAAAAATAAAAACTCAAAAGAGCAATTTCAGTAAAAAAATCCAGCTATATTTATTTTCAAAGGCTTTTGTCCGATTTGACAATCTTGTTGCATCCACCAATTTTTGTTAATGGCCTGGAATTTAACACTGTGTCACAAACCTCCCACATGTAAGTGTCCCAATCAAAAGTCGCATTATGATTTATCTTGAGTTGTAGTTGGTGTAATTCAATTGATGTTATCCCTTAGCATCGCAAATATATGAACCTCATGATTGTGATGAAAGGGATTCTGGAGCCTTCAAACCAATTTTGCTTTCCCAGTCCATTTCTCCTGTTGCAAGTTCCTTTCTTGCAACACCATTTTACAGTGTTCCTTTCAGAACTCAATTTCATCTCGTGGTCTTGTGAGCACAACTGTTTATTTTTGATAAAGCTTATTGTTTGAAATGATTCAATCACAGACTTTTCATCCTTTGGCAATTCCCAAATTGTGAAATCCATTGCAGTAAAATACAGACCAAAAACCTGCTTCACATGCAAACAAGAAATTCAAACGAGAATGATATCGCGGGCAAACGCAGTAGTACTACGGCAGGAGAAAGGTGAAGGGTTGCAATTGGGGTTCCAAATTCTCTTGATGTGATTTAGCGATTTTTTTTTATGGCCCCCTTTAACAGAAAAGTACAATTTTTTAGAGTATTAACATATAATGTTAAAAATTTTTTTAAGGTAAGTAAGTTTTGACCTATTTCTTTATTCAACTGATTTCATTGAGTTATAATCTTTTCAGTAAAAATTTCTTTTTCAGTATTGTAAAAAATACTATGTAAATATAACTCTTTCCTTTTCTGAATTTTATCTTTTAATTTGTTTTTAATAATGTGCATTTATAAGAAAATATTTTTTATGTGCTTGCTTTATTTTCATTTGTTTGCTATATCATATTAATTCAATCTGCTATTGTTATAAATCTTAAATTCATAAATCTTAAATTCATTTTATTTTTCTCAAAATTTACTGAGATTTTGAAGTTTAATATTTTTCCATTTGTGTATGGTTCTCTAATTACATTTTCATTAAAATTTGATTCTCAAAATATGCTGATGTGAAAAAATTGAAAAATAATCACAAAATGTGTTCTGATGTGATATACATATTGCATTAATTAAAAGCTAGATCAATAGAATATTATTTAAAATAAATTAAAAAAATATATGGTTTTAAAAAATTTAATTTGAACAAGATTGGTTCATTATGAATCTTTTCAAGCGTGTGCTATGTTGAATAGTATAAATAACATGTCAATTGAAAAGTCCCTGGCCTGACACATAGATGGTGCTACTAGAATTAAATCCATATGTTTTGTAGTTAGCCCTAACCCTCAAAAGATGCGTGTATAAATTTGACAATTGTCGGATCATTAGTTTGTGAATTATAGCATTTTGAGGGAAGCAACTTTTGTTATTGTGAAAAAAATGGATGAAAAGGAATTTTGCCTGATGATAAAATATTACTTTTTTGAAGGGAAAAAATACAGTTGAAGATAAAAACTTGGCTTGATGCCGAGTTTCCGGACACTGCCCCAGGAAAATCAACCATCAAGGATTGGTATGCTAAGTTTAGACGTGGTGAAATGAGCACTGAAGACGGTGAACGCAGTGGACGCCCAAAAGAGATTGTTACCAACGAAAACATTAAAAAAATCCACAAAATGATTTTGAATGACCGTAAATTGAAATTGAATGAAATAGCAGACACTCTAAAGATATCAACTGACCGTGTACATCATATCATTCACGAATATTTGGGCATGAGAAAGCTCTGTGCAAAGTGGGTGCCGTGTGAGCTCACTTTTGACGAAAAACAACGACGAGTTGATGATTCGGAGCAGTGTTTGAAGATGATCAATCGTAATAAACCCGAGTTTTTGCGTTGATATGTGACAATGGATGAAACATGACTCTATCGTTTCACTCCGAAGTCCAATCAACAGTCATCCGAGTGGACTGCACACGATGAACCCGCTCCAAAGCGTGGGAAAACGCAACAGTCGGCTGGCAAGGTTATGGTGTCTGTATTTTGGGATGCACATGGAATAATTTTCATTGACTACCTTGAAAAAGGAAAGACCATCAACAGCGACTATTACATAGCGTTATTGGACCGTTTGAAGGACCAAATCGCCGAAAAACGGCTGCATTCGAAGAAAAAGAAAGTAATTTTTCTTCAATTCAAAAGAGGCCTATTTTGAAGCAAAGGACAAATCGTACTACAAAAATGGTATCGAAAAGTTGGAGGGTCACTATAATCAATGTATCACCCTTGAAGGGAATTATGTTGAATAAAAAAAACTAATTTTGCCAAAAAAATGTGTTTTACTATGGTAGGCCGGGGACTTTTCAATTGACCTGTTATGTAATTTTCATTTGTTATAGTGAATTCTTATTTCAATTTGAAAGAAATATTTCCTTAATAATTGTTTAAAAACAGTAATGGGAATTAATACTGTTGTCAAATGTAATATATGTTTAGTGTTGAATTATTAATCTTTCTGATCTTTATTCCTGTAAAAATTTTTTTCTTGCATTAAAAAATAGTTATAAATTTTTCTTGCAGTTCCTTTGAATAATAGATTCAATTTCTTTGCTAAATTGTATTTATATTAAATTTATCTAAATTTTTGTGAATGGATTATTTTGACAAATAGTTTTATTTTTGTTTTCAATAAATTATTTTAAAATTATGCTTATCCTTCAAAAGGATTTGTGTTATGTATAACCATTTTTTAAATATGTCTTCAGCAATATGCAGGTGATGTATGGTGGAATCCTTCGCTACATATCTTACTGAAGACTAATTGTGCACCTTAAGCTGTTCCACTAATTTATTTTGGAATATGTTATATTGGGATTGATGTTACTATTTGTAGGATTGATGGGATAGAAATTACCTTTTACTATATCTTCAATTGTTTTACTATATGAATAAATTATGAGAAAGCAAAAACATTAATGATATTTTATATTTGAGATTAATTTTTATTTGAAAATTATGATTCTTATTCAATTTTTTTTATAAAAAAACACCTTTAAAAAATATCATAGGGCTTTTATAACCTTCAGTTTTGCCTCTTCTCATATCCATTATTTAAAGTTATACTTTTACATCAAGGTATTTGAGTTTGCAATAAATTGCATATTTTTGCCATTCATTTATGTAATCTTTACTTTCATCCATAAGGTTAATTATTATTTTGTTGACTTTTTATTAATTATTGTTTGATTATGTTATTTAATGAATACAACTTGAATTTTTTTTTTTAATATTACAGCTGCAGAAGAAAATATGGAAACTGTAGAATCTGTAAAGGATCAAAGTGCAACTTCTATAGGTTTGTTTAAAATTTTTAAATCTAGTTTTGAATGGCTAATAAATTCATACAAAAAGATTACAGAAATCTATTATTTTTTATGTATTTATTTGTTTGTTTTAGCATTCAGTCTGAATCTTATATTTGTTTTTAATTGAAATATTTTTTTTTTATATTTGTGAATAAAATAAATTTTTATTTTATTAATCAAAATTATTCATTGTGATGTATTTCTTTTTGTGTATACATGTTTAAATTTCAAATTATCATACAAGCTTAGATGGGTTTTCTGCATAGTTTTATGTATTTGAGTATAGTTAATTCCATGCATGACTCACTCATATTACAAGTGAGCAAAATTTGAAACTTAAAATATGTATGAAAAATTTAATATTACAAAAAATTAAAATTTTATGCATGTTCTATATTTTTGGTTGTGATATTTATTAATTTCAGTTGCTAAATTTTATCAAATTCGTTTTATGTAATTGCATGTGGATGAAACTTTGTTGTGATTCACACTGCATGAAAAGAAAACGATAATCTGCATCAAGTGCAAAAATTTTAATTTCGTTCTCTGTAGAAGAAGAATTTTTTTCCTTTTGACTGTTTCTTATCTATAATAATATTTTACTTTTTGATTACTTCAAGATAAATTAGGTGCATAATGAATTTTTAACAAGGCATTTTTTGATTGGGACTCAATCTACTTAATTATTATGACTCCCCCGCTTTTTTTCAAATGTTTTAATTGGGGCTTATACAAAACCACTAGAAATGCAAATTGTTTTCAAATTGAAAAATAGAATAGTAATATATTTATCATATAGTTAACTCATTAAAATTAATATTTTCTGAATGTATAGTGCATATGTTTATCAAATACTTGTTCAGAATTTCTTTTTACATTGTTATTACATTAATTAATTCAGATAGTATGTCCTATCTTTAAGAAAACAAAATTTTGAAGTTTTTTTTTGTAGACTTAGAAATATAACATTGTTAGTATTAGAATATCATATTTTATAGTTAGTATCAAAGAGCTCCAATTTGCAATAATTTGTCCTGCAGAATGATGTATTGATTTTTCCAGCTAAAGAAATCTACACCCATTCTCTAACATTTACTATTTGATTTATGGGTTCATTTACTGTTACTAATCATGACAAAGGTGCCATAGATGATCTTGGGGTCAAGTAACCTGAAATGAAATCAAATAGCTCACAATTTTCAATATCACCCGACTCTAGTGCATACTTGTGGAAAACTGACACTAGCGGACACTTGTAGCGAAACTTGTATCTATGTGGAGAAACTTTAAAAAAATGCATTTTCCTCGAGTTTTTTTTTAATTTTATTTTCCTTTGACATCCATATATTATCAAATTTTTGTTTTTTCATATTAACTTCTTATGATGTATATAACATCGTAATTTTGAGCATACATCTTTGGCAAAAGTTACAAACTCTTCAGCTATATGTGTATCTGTGTTTTTAGACTGAGTAGCCTCTCTCATTCTGTGTTTAAGAGTACCCCCCAGACCATCTATAACACCTTTGCCATGATTAGTGGCAGTAAAATGCGATTAGAATTCCTCGTATATTATTGTTTCTAAACATATTGAGAATTTCTGTTTGAAGTATTTTCCAGCACCATCAGATTAATAGATAACTTTCTTCATACTAAATTTAGGTTTGCATTTCTCAATATTATCCACAATCATTTCATTGAAAGTGACCACAGCATACTTGTCTTGCTGCATATAATTTGATACAATAATAATGGAAATGGACAACAGCTATTTTCATAATTCATGTATGTCATAGAGTTACAAATTGTGCAGAAATTTGTGGCCTAATATGCTGACTGAATTTCATCCTGATAATTAAATGTATAATAATTTTTGCTGAAGTCTGCATGAATTTAAACTGTGCCTTATGCAACATGTAACTTTAAATATTTTAAGAAATAATTAAGCTTGACTTTCACGCATGAATTCATGCTCTAGAAAGATTGGGAGATTCTTTACTAATTTTTCAATCACTTCACTCATAGATCCTGTTAATTTTCCTTTCTACAATTTATCAGTTTAATGTTTTATCCATTGATTGTATACAACATCTACTTTTCCAAAAGAAAATCCTTGAACTTCTTTAAGTTAATTAAATTCCCACATTTTTGCTGCTTACAATTTTTTGAATGAGTCTCGTGTATTTAAATGAGTCTTGTGTATTTACCTTGTGTATTGGAATTTCTTCATTCTTTATGTTCCTTTTTGTGTTTAAAGGCATGCCAATGAAATAAGTTTAGACAATTTGTTTGAACAGTAAAGTAGATTTTGTCATTGTTTTGATATTGATACCAAATCATCTTGTACATCATTTCCTCCTCAACTGCAAAATTACGAGTTTTTTTTTGCTTGCAACTTGCTACACTGCTCCCTTTAGTACAAGGGAAAGGAAAGCTAATTTGAAATAAAATATTCAATAACTTAAATGTTTTAATATTTATTAGTAAGTGTGGTGTAAACACTGTAAAGTTTTCATTTTCAATTTTGGTACATTTTAAATTCATTTAACTGATAGTTAAATGGTTTATTTAATGGAAAAAAATAGTATATTTCATCATTAAAATGTATGAATTATTATTGCTTATATTTATACTTTTATTTTTTATGTAAAAGTATTTAGTTCAGTGAACCTAATCATCATATTTTTATGTTGGATCTTAAATTAGTATATATTTTACTTTTAGATACTACTTCAAAAATCAGTGGAATTGAAATGCAAATTGTTCCTAGTTCAGCAGGTTTGTTTTTAAATAATTTAATTTTGAAGATTTATATGAAATTTACTCCTACAGATTTAAAATAAATTAGCATTTATTTACCAAAATTTAATTTTTTGTTCGGAATAACATATCCTGTTAAGAAGTATTTAGTTGTATGAATATTTTAAATTTTTTTAAAAAAATAAGGTAAAAAAATTTAGGTATAATTTTTTTTACTGACTATTAATATTCAGTTTAGATGCACACGCTCACATACACAATTTTTTGTATTCACTGTAAACTAATTAATCTCTCTCCATGTGTGTAACTGTAAATAATTTATATTAATTTTTTTTTTCTGAACACAAATACACAAGTCATTAAACTAAGTTCTCTTACAGTTACCATTCAAGGTTGGATTTCTGTTTGAAGTATTGTTTATTCTAATATATATTGCATACTTTTAGTACAACAAATAAAATCAAAATTTATGGGTATGCATTATAAGCTGGATATAAAAAATAACAGATTTAAAAATAAGGAAAATATGTGAATAAAAAATTAAACTTCTACTTGTACTTATTTATTTAAAAGAAATGATGAACCTTATGAACTTAAAAATTTTCATAATGGGATTATATGAAAAGTTCATCATATTCATCTTTTCTTATATCTTTAGGCACATCGTCAAATTCTGTTTCATCTTCACTATCTTTGCTACTCTGATCCATAAATAAATAATCATCTGTGCCATCATCATCATAATCATCATCATAATAATCATCATAAATAATCATCATAAATAATCATAGATTTGTTACATATGTTAAATTTTTAAATGTCTTTGGAATTATATCAGATTTAATTTCATTCTATGCTTTTATTATCCACTCACACACTATTTCTAGATTTGAATCATACATTTGGTCTCCTTTTGTAAATGTTTTTTGACCTAACATCTACACATTCCACTATCATTTTAAATTTCCTTTGAATAGTTTATTAATGCACAGATTTAAAGGCTGAATTAATGGCTTTAACCCACCTTGAATAACTGGCATGTTTGTGTTACACTCTTTCATGCATTTTTTTTGGATTACCTGTTGGATGTGATCTGCGTATATTCCAAACTTAAAGACTTTTCAGATTCTTCAAGGCACCAGGATGCTTTTGCAAAACATTTCTTATCCACAATTATGCATTATTTTTTTCCATCCATCTCAGGAACACGAAGTGGCCACAATAGCCTAGTGGTCATGATTTCGTTCAGTCGCGGGTTAGATCCTTGGCTGCTAAAGACCCACTGTGTAACTGGGGCTGATGCAGGTTAAATCTGTTGAGGCATAAAGTCCGGTTGGCGTGGTGTGGAAGTTAGGAGAGGGGGTGCCAGCTTAGGCATCGTCCTCGTTGCTTGACCGAGGTTCAAAATTACGAGGTCCGTAGCCAATGTTGCCTCATGTTGGTTCTAGTGTGACGTTAATAAAAAAACTAAACTAAACTCATGAACATGAATGAAAACACCACTTGATAAATTTTAAAAACAACCATGGGTTTTAATTTTGTACCATCCTCTAAGTAGGAAAGCATTGTGGTGAAATGAGATTTTGCATGACTTTTGTTTTATAAGAACCATTTTTGTTCCATTCACATCATATTAAATGATATTCTGCATATTATGATTATATTTTTCTTCCTCTCATGTATAGAACTTTTACCTTCACCAAAAATTTTTGCTGCAGCACAATTTCCTTTGAAATCAGCTCTTTGTTTGTTTCGTTTGGTCAGAGACATATTTACTATTAAAATATATGCTGGATCAGCTGTACTTTCTCTAAAGCAAATGTGATTTATTAAAGCCTTTGACGTTCACTTCAAGATCAAGGCTTCAAATTATTGGAGAAAGAGGAAACATCTGACTTATATTTTACAAATTCATTTGGGTTGGAATTGCTTGTTCTTGTCCAAAATTATGCCCCTCATCCTTTCCTTGATTATCTAGAATAAAAATCTTGGGCACATCTACATTGAATGTAATTCGCCCTGTTTTCAAAGTTATTTGCATCCTTTTCAAGCATTTCCTCTACCTACTTATTGTTCATCTTATTGCTTGTCAATTCAGTATACCATTGTTTGAAAGTCAGGGAAAATCCTTTAATGAATGACTTAAAAAGATAAGAGAATTGCATATGATACATTTCAGGTTTCTTCATAAAGAAAAGGGTATACATTATATGGTAAATATATCTAAAAGTTAAAAAAAAAAAATGTAGTTTTAAATTATAGGTGTGTTATACACCAGTGCATGTTATATGCTAGATTAGTGGGACTGTTATAGATGTTCTAAACCTAAAACATAAGAACTATTCCAGTAGAATCACCCAAATCTTTTATAGGATAACAATTTTTAATTAGTTCTAGGATGAGATGTAATTTTATATCTTAAAAAAACTCTCAAAGATACAAAGCAATTAATTCATTCATTATTTTAATCATACGAGAGAATGTTATCTACAGAAAAAAATAAATCAAAAATACTAAAAGAAACATTTTTCAGATTTGTCAGATTGTAGTATTAGTATTTTGACTGCAGAATATCAGTATGTGTGGGAAAAGAAATTACTGGCACAACAGACCTGATTAACTGCTATAGAAGATTTACAAGAATGCAACATATATTTTAAATCATTATGATTTTTTCAATTATGAAATGATTTTTATCAATTTTTCAATGAAGTTGCATTCTACCGATTCTATTTAGTAGAAATTTTTTTTCTGATGACATTTTTACTATTTTTCCGAAATGATTTTTATTTTGATTGTTATATCGATACTTGAACATTTTTAAATAGGAGAAACAACATTAATTTATTGTATTTTTTTCCTTTTACCAAGTGGTAATTCTGAACTAAAGAAATTGCTTGTTTCAAAGCTATTATGATTTGCATGCCGAAAGTTAATATCTGGGTACACCACTGTGCTGGAATATACAGTATATTAGATAATGAGCCATTAAAATCAAATTTAAATTTATGTGGATGAATAATAAATTGTGACTTTGGTTTTCTTGTAAGATTTTATTTTTTTAATTTCATTGTTATTTTTTTTGTCTGAATCCTTTGTTGAATTTTGAGTAAAAACTTCTAATTCAATCCTTATTTATTAATATATTTGGTTTAATTACCACTGATATGCCATCCCATACATCTGGCAATGAGACAGTGGGGATTTGCATTCTATATGTCGTTCTGTTATGTCATATGAAATGAATTTTTATGATTGCTGCCCTATTATTAACTGTTGATTTGATTGTATTGAATGCAAATTTCTGTTTTATATATATTAGGTGAATTGTATCACCTTCTAGTTTTGCAACATGCAGTGATGCTTTTCTCACTATTCAAATCTTGCAATCTTGAGGAAATATTGAGAGTTTGGCTGAGGAAACCATGCAGCAATCAGTTTACAAGATGATCCTTTTTGTGATAGATTAAAGCAGTTACTGACTTTCCCAACAAATAAAATAGAAAGGAACAAAGAAAATTCTTGGAAAAATCAGGATTTAAATTATTATAATTTCGGAAAGTATTGCTGATAATTCAAGGAGATTCATTCCTTTTATCAGACAATCATTAAAAGGACAGTTTTTCTTTCAAGAAGCATCAAATACTGGTCTAATTGGTATGTCTGGTGAGGTTTTCATTTGAAGTAGATTCAAATTTAGAGAAAGAGGAATAGAGATTATCTCAGATATAAGGAAAGCTATCTCAGATATAAGGAATAAAGCTTCACAAATATTCTGTGAATGAATATGATCAAGAATTCTTGCAACTGGGGGTGATAAAAGAATGCTCAATTTATCCTTACTTTGATTCTTTATATTTTTAGAGAACCAGAAATTTGAAAGCTCCACCAATGTTATATTACATAATTATATAGACTCAGAACTGATGAAATACAGTTCTAATAATAAAGTAAAATGTCAAGTGAAAAATCGTCAAATATGAAAAACTACTGCAAGATCAAACTATGCAAATTTATTGCAACTAATATTAATGCTGTCAAATAATAAAGTGAATATATTTGTAAAAAATCCTTATATTTTTTGGATTACATAAAAGTATCGAAATGGGCAGATGGCAGCTTGGGAAAAAAAATACATCATTGGCAGATTACATCATCTGTAAGAATAAATAAACTGAGAAAGCATTATTTACTTGTTCTGGAAATACAAATTTTATGGAGGCAGGATTGTTTTATTCTTGAGTATTTTAAATTGATGCTAAGAAGATTACTCTTATCAGAAGCTATAAAAAGCAAGATACTAGCTTTTAAGAATGCTGGTTTAAATGATGCCAAATTTGCTTAGAAAATTTAGGTTCAAAGGCTATAATGCTTTCTCACTAATCTTAGTAGTTATGGCACAAAAAAAGCGGGGAAAAAAAAAAAAAAAAACCACCTCGTGGATAATTTCAAGACAAGAAAGGCAGACCCTGAGGCTGGCCTGCTAATAAAAAATGTCTTCCTCATAAATTAAAGATATGTAGTTGCCCTGTGCCAAACAAACAATAAGAAACACATTGCATGGAAATCTTAATGTTGTGCCTAAGAAGTCGAAAGAAATATTTGCACTTTGTAAAAGGTATATTGATTCATATTTAAATTTTACTTGGAAACATTTTTACTGCAGGCATTGACCGGTATGATGTTTTTAGATGTAAAAAAGTTTAATTTAGTTAGGCTAAATTGATTTAAGTTTTATTGTTGTTATCTGTATAAAGAACACGACATTTTTCTCACAAAGCCAATTCAGATGAGGATCAGTAATTGCAGTGGCCCACATTTGCAACTAAAATTTTTTTCTGTTGATACTAAAATTAATTCAGTGTAATAAAAGGACATGTTGACTGATAACTTGTCACCAGTCTTTGCTTGTTACATCTTTTAAATGGATAATTTAACGATATACAAATGTACTTGTGCATGTTTCATGCTCTTCAATTTCCTGAAATGAAAGCAAACTGCATAAAAAGTCTTCAATGACCATTTTGTAGTCCCGATCCGATTCCAATGGAAAACATCAACTTGTTCTTTCTTGGATGTTTAAAAAAAAGGGCAATAGTTTAGCAGCAAGTATGATCTAGTCTATATATAGACCACAGTTAAAAATTGCTGAAACAGCATTCATCTTGACCCTTTGCATAATGTATCTGGTCCTATGAACTGAAAATTGATACAAGTATTAGAAAAAAAGTGGTTCCCATGCCTTTTACTTAAGAATAAATCTTATTAACACAGTACTTTTTTTCCAACTTCATCAACTTTATATTAATTTCTCTAATTTCTTATAAAATTATACATAACACAATTAAACAAAGGTATTTTTGCTGTGATTTCTTTATATTGGGAAGTACATTTATATTTCATGAAAAAAAATATTTTTTGTTTTATGTCATCTGTTTTTCCAGAACTAGATTAAGGTATAGTCATCATGCCACATATTCTCTATTTAACACATATATTTCCATGCATGTGTTAAATAGAGAATATGTGGTTGCCAATTATATGCATATTGAGATAAAGTTTTAAAATTTTATGCAAGTTCATTTTAAATTTTTCTGGTATTTTTTTTTTAAATAGCATATCTGATATTGAGTATACTGCCTTAAGATGGCTATGAAGTGGGTTAGAACATCAAAAAAGTGATGCTGTCTTTAAAATGTTTATGAGGTTTAACAGAAAAGAAATTAGTCTTTATTCTGAAGCAAAATGAAATTTTGGATTTGTTTTCCTAAATTGTATGCATATATAAATAATCATTTTGAACTTGTCAATCTAGCGTAGTCAATTCTCTAAATTTTTATGTTTAATATCACTGTTTCTTTATTTCATCTTACTCCTATGAAATTGGTAAATTTTTTTTTCTGCAAATGATAGGTTATCCAAAAAATCAGTTATGTGAGCATCTTTGTCTCAAAGTATTTTGTGTTTATATTCTAATTTTGCTTATTTAGAATATCTTATCAGCTCAATTACTTTTTTTTTTTTTTATCTATTAGTGTGATTTCTAATTAGAAATTTGCCAGAATGGTTCATTTTAAAAGTTGTATACAAATAATCTTAAATAACAATTATAATTTATAATAATTATGAATTATATCACATTCATAAATTACATTTATAACTTGATCATAAAATTTTTAACAATCAAGAAAATTGTTGATCGAAATAGATATATTTTAGAATTGCATTATAATAGAAATTGAAAAAAAGGAAACTGGAAGCTTGTGATGTGAGAGGTTAGTTTGTTTCTAATTTGCATCAAAGGGATGTTTTTTTTAAAATCAAAAGTTAGAATTAAATTTTAATTAATGTTAGAATTAAGAAAAATTTCTTCCTGATAGTTGTCTAAAATCAAAAAATTTGGCTATTAGATTATCATTTAAAATCTTAAGAAAACTGATTTTTGAAAATTTTTTAGATGAGGTAGTTGGGAAATGTTGTTTAATGAATAAAACTATTTGGGAATTTTAAATTTGAATTCAAAAATCTAGTGAAATAGGTGGGAATCTTGAGAAACTTAACTAAAAGTTATTAAGAGGGAATTTTTTTAATATATATGTATATATTTCCCATATTATTCACAATGCAGTAGTTTTGCAGTATTATTTTAACTTGTAATTGTATTGAAAAATCTAGGATAGCTCCTCTCCAATATCATTTTATTATTGGGAGTATCACAATCCCTGTCATTGATATTCCTGGATAATTCTGAATTTGATTCCTGAAATTTATATGGTATTTAATTTTTTCTAAAGTTTTTAAATTTCTTTTTAAAAAAAAATTGTTTTGTTTTAATTCTTACTAATAATGATTTTATACATATGTTCGTAACTTGTTGATAATTCAACAATTTTGAAATTTTTTTTTTATTTTACAAACTACAGAAGAATTAGATACAAACATTAGTTCTATGTGAAGTGAAAATACATGTCCATTGTAATGTTATTCTAAAATAAGGATTGTTATCATTTTATTTCTGGTGAACATTAATTTATTATTATAATTTTTTAGAATCAATTGAAGCAGAACAAAAAAATGAGGATATGCCTACAAAACTGTGCATACCAGGTTTGTTTAACTTTTATATTTGTAAATGTGTTTGTGTATTTTGAGGAATGGTAAAGGAAAAGTATATGCATTCTAATAATTGTAGATAAAAAAACAAAACAAATGGAATGGTAAATTAAATTCCTTTTTAGCTGAGTTATTGGAGTAAACTTTTCGAATCCACATATAGGGAGTTTAAATCTATCCTAATTGGATAGCCCATAAAAACTATCATCAAAATTGCAACTCGGAATTTGAGCACTAAAAGTCAGCACGTTCCAGCCTTGTGTTACTCTTTGAATGTACCTTTAGTTCAAAACTGCCTATGAATCAAAAATATTTCACTCATAATGGTAAATGATACAAATAGTTATTATGCACATGTCAAAACAAATCTGTTATCACAATTAAAGACTTCCAGTTTTATCAGAAGAAACATTTTAAAGGACACCTATAGATGTATATCAATTGCAGTAATGGGTGGAATAACAGTGTTCTCTAAATATTATTCAGAAAATTCAATAGATTTCCTTCCTGGGACGTTGTGCGACAAACTGTTTTGTGACTCAAAATAAGTAATAACAGGCATAAGAACACGTAATAACTGATCTTGTAGGGAATTCCTTTCTGGCTGAATTGTGTAGAAAGCGTGTCTGCAGTTAGTCAACTCAATCCTGCCTGATTAGCATTATTAACAGCTATTGCATGATTACTTTTTGCTCAAATTAATAATTGTTAGTTTGGTATAGCATCTTAGTGTCATTAACATACTGTTTTAAATAATTAACATTATATTTCATTAGAATTTTGTGGCCGTGGTAGCCTAGTGGTCATAGCTGCAGATTTGTAGCTGGCGGCTTTTGTTGAGTCACAGGTTTGAGTCTTGATGCCACTGAAGACACACTGTGTAACCAGGACTGATGCATGTTAATTCTGTCAGAGCCCAAAGTCCTCCCGTTGGTGTGGAAGTTAGGAGAGGGGGATGTTAGCTCAGGTGTCACCGTCGTCCCTTGACTGACCAATCGTCTGATCCAAATTCTATGCTCAGTGGACAAGCAGCAGATGTGTGTTTAAGTAGCAATGTGATTGTAAGACCAATCAGCTATTTATAATTCTACAATTCGACTCCTCATAAAATCTTCAGTTTGCTACAACTGCTTTTAATGTCATTGTCTAAGCATCTTTTACTCCACAAGTGTCTTCTGGAAGGCTTGAACTTCTTGTGAGAAATTATAGATTCCCTAAATAACAGAGAGTAGCTATTGTAGGTTCTTCTTCTATTTCATTCCTTTTTATTCTGTATTATAACCATATGACCAACTTGCATTTCAGATAATTTGCATAACTTGTTAAACTTCGTATTCCTTGAAATTTGCAAATTTATAAGGCCAAATTTTCATGATGTTGCATTTTCAATGTTGGGTCTTGTATATATGATATTTATAGGAACTTAATTACATTACTTTTATTTGTTAATTTGTTATGTAATTTTATTTTCCCTTGATATTTGTTTTTATATAACTTCAACTTGAATACTTATGTTGAAAAATTCTATTCAACAAATAGTTTGACAATCGATAGATGAACTTAGCAGGACCTTTAAATTTAGTCGATCCTTCTGTAATCATAAGAATTACTTTAATAAATAAAGCGGCATTAATCATTTAATAAACAATTGCATTTTCAAATAACATTTAATTATTTTTACATCACATCTATTAGTACAAAATTTCTTAAAACATTCTAAAGTTGAAAAATGTTGCCAACTTTTGACAAAAAGCATAAACACAAACAAATTGTTCCATTGAATTAAGATGATTAAATTAAATAATAAAATTAAAGCAAAGGATAAATTTTTAAAATTAAATTGTATCTGAAGCTAAATGTTATTATTATGGCCATAAAATAAACATTAATGTATCTCAATAACTTTTTTAAATTCTCAATTTTTTAAAAACTTTTTTAAAATCTTATTATAAGCATTAGCTACTTCATGTGTTATTTTCTTTTTTAAATGTGTGTTATGAGAATGTATAAATTGTATGTATACAAAGTAATAATTTTAATAAAACTACCATTTTTAATAACTTAACATATTGATCTTAATTTTTAACTAGGCATTTTCAGTTTAAATGTTGATTCACTTGCTGAAGTTTCTTTTTTAAAGGGATATTTAATTTTTTATTGTGTTCTTATATACTATCAACTCTTTTGAAAGCTAAAGGAACTAATGAAAATTCAATGAATCTAAGAATTTGGTCATTTGTTACCAATCTGGTTCACATGCAAATGTATATTAGCATTTAGGCATTTTCTTTGTGTGAAAAAATGTTCTGTGAATATGGTCTCTATTTTTTAAAAAATATATATAGTCTTAATTTTTCTTGCAACTTTATACAGTGCTGATAGTAATTAATATTAAGAATATAGTAGTACAGTAATTTTAGTGTACTAAATATATTTAAATGTATAATAAGAGAAATGTCATTTTTGAAATTGAGAAAAGTAAGAGCAGTTAAATTCAGTTTTTATTTTAATTTGAATATTTATATATTTTTATAAAATATATGACCTTTTTGAATATCTAATTGAGATAATTTTTTTAAAATTTAATATATTAATGATATATATTAAAAGAGTTTCTTTATTAATTTAGAATCAAGGAAAGACTAGTGTAAAAAATTAAAACTGCTTGAGGAAATTGATAATTTACATCTATATTTGGAAAATTAGCATTATAAATATAGTAAAATGTAGATTTTTTTTTGTCAAGTGTACAATGAATAAGTATTTGATATTTCTCTATTAAATTGTAGACTTAATTATTTTGATCCTGGATGAAATTCTACTGAATTAAATAGTGAATTAATTATAGCAAATATTAATAATATTGCTCATTTTTCATGAAACACACACAGGGATGTGTGGGCAGATATAATAAATTCCTATTGAATTTGTCCTAAAGAAGTTTTTTTAAATGCATTTTTTCTGGATTATCTCAGACATTCCACAACGTCTAATTTGTGTATTCTTACTGAACAAAAATAATCAAGTGATAATAACCATGTTTTCATTCAAAGTTGTTATGTTTTCTGATTGATGAGGTAATCTCATCCGACTACTGGACTTGACCAATTGGCATGTTGATACAAATTGCATGATTCATTGGAATATTCTACAAAGTACTATATATGTGGAAAGTTAAGGTTTTTTTAATTGATGGGAGATTCATCCCATCTGATGCTGAATACTGTGCTATTGCTGTTTTTTTTTTTTTTTATCTTTTTTCTACTGCATATACTTTTGTGATTTCATAATTCGTTGTCTGTTTCCATATAAATATTCTTCATGCTCATTAAAAAAACGTAAATTTGCAGAAGTCTTGAACTTCATACTAATTCTGTGTTGATGATAATGACCAGTCAAAATTTAGTGTCCCTGAAGGGGACTGTTGCATACACACAATTTTTAAGTAGCATATTGAAAGCAAACTTTTTACAATAATTTTATGTGAAGGAAAGGAAAAAAAAAATTTGAGTTGTGAAATTTTCTTTGAAACACATTTAAAAGTGAGAGAATAAAAAGAAGGGAATATCTGAAAAAGGTTTAACTCCTGGAATTATCGCACAAGTATTTTGTAACTATGTTTGATTTGGAAAAAATGAAAATAGTTTTTTTTTTTTTTTTCCAATTTGATAACAAGTTTAACTTTCCCCCTTTCCTCCCCCTTTTTAAAATTCTGAATTTTTTACATTTCACCCCAATTTTCAGAGCTGATTGTGTTTTTGTTTTAAATGTTAAATATGCTTTATTAGAAATCTGAACTTACAAATTAATTTTGCACTGTAAAATCTTGTTTCTAATTAATCCTGCTTGACATCCAATTAATTTGACACATACCAGTCAATAATTCCAATTTAACCTGAATACATATACTTTTTTTTTTGTCAAACATTTCCTTGTTGTAACTTTGTGATATGTGAGGAATTTTAGCTATGACTATAGACAGTTATCTACAGTCTTAGCACTATTTGTTATCTATATATTTTGTTTAGATCTAAGAAGTTTTACAAAGGATAAATATCCTAAAATCCAGGATTTTCTAATTCACTATTTTGTGGGGAAAGACCCTTATAAATATTTATGTTTCTATTTAAAAAAGTTTTCACGTACAATTTCCAACAAGGAAAGACCATATTCAAATGCATGTTTTTATTATATCATAGATAAATTATGTAATGATATGTTATAGTAACTACTAGAAGAATATGTGAACTCTTTAGCATAACTATGAAATTGAACTTTAAGTTTAGTTACAGAAATATGCAAGCATGTAAATGTATATGAATAAAAAAATATTTTGGCATATTTCTAGAAAAAGAATATAATCATGAGCAGCCGTTTGTTCCATCAAAAAAATTTAAAAAAGCACCAAGTTTCATCATATCAAGAGCCTCCACCATACTATTTTGAAATGTTAAAGTAAATTTCATTAAATAGGTAACAAACAGTGTCTTAGTTTTTTGAATCATTTATAATATTCAATATTTTGTATTTTGATTGAAGCATTCTTTAGAGATTCAACCTCTCTTGTTCATTTTTTTCCCCTTTAGAATTAATATATGTTATTTGAATGTTATTATCATGGCTGTTTTGAAATTCATGAAAATACATTATATAAAAATATATAAAAGGGATACTAGTAAAAATGTAGAATGAAAAAAAAAAAGTTAATTTTATTTGCTTTGAATAAGTAAGTTTTAATGAATGTGTTAAAGTTAATTGACTATTAAAATTAAACATTATTTTTTTAAATTCAAAAAATGTTTGAAAAATATGTGATATTTTTATTACATTACAAAATTTCATGTCTCAATTATATATGTTTGTATTTCATGTTTGGTTTTATGATGTCGAACAATGAGAATCCTCGTTGGCGTATTGGAAAAATTTGTATTAAATTTCATGATTTTTGGACATGTCTTCACTTCATACAAGCAGGTTTTTTTAGGGGGTCATATAGAATTATTGTGAAAAGTAGGGGGCTATCTTTCTGTAATGTTGCAGTCAATCAGATTAATATTCATAGTGTAATTTTTTTTCTTGCAGAAAGACATTTTTTTTTAAAAGGCAGATGAGGTAGATCATTTAAGCTGAGCATTAAGCATTAATGTAGCATGAACATTAATGGATAAGCAGGGTTAAATATCCTTGTGAATCTTATTTAAAATGTCCTGTTTTTAACATGATTTGATTAATTTTAATCCTTTTTTTTCTGTTTTTGATTTAGTAAGTGAACAAAATTCTGTTGCATCTCCTGTTGACACCTGTGTTCCTGATGTTTCAAAGCATGCAATTAAAACAAAAAAAATTTGGACTCCAGTAGCCGAAGATTTAATCAATAATACCATGAACACTGTTGAAGCAAATGTTTTGAAGCATCTTTTGACTTTTGAAGGAAGACAGAAAACCGATATTATTGAATACACTTTCAGCTGTTTAAAAGATGTCAGTAATCTTTTGAAGCAGTTAAAACTGATCTTACAACTTTGTTATGAAAAGAAATATTCGAGTCTTCTTGGCCCATTTAGTCGTAAAATTCAAACTATAATTTCTATTCTTTCAAAATATGAGAAATAATAATGACTGTTGGCAGAGAAAATGGTATCATAAAAACTGTGAGATGTTAATATTGAATTTTATTTTTCGCTTTGTTTGATAAACATGTATTGTTATGATGATCCCTTACCTTTACCCTAATCCAGTTCTGTTTGGAACTGGATTAATGGAAGATAATTTTTCATTGGAATAGTCTCTGTGAGATATCTTAAAATCTATTTTCTATTCATTCATTATATTGCAATGTCTATCTTAATATATATATAATGAGAACCCCATTGAAACCTCTTTTTTCTTTTTAGCTTAGTTTTCATTCTCTCTTCTCTTATTAAATATGTGTTCTACCATCTATATTTTTTTGCTCATATAATATTTTGATCAATTATTTATTCTGATTAATCATTTTATTGAATTCTAATGCCCATATTGGATACTTTTTATACTAAGATGTTATGATTTTTATTTTTCAATTTCATTTTTTTTTTATCTAGCTAATGATAGAATTAAGTTTTAAGAGAGACATTTATTTTTTAAATATTGCCTTTACCGAATTTTAAAATTATTTTCCAGCTACAGGAGGGACATTATTCTGGATATTTTATGCTAACAGTTTTGAAAAATGTTAGAAAATTTTCTAATAGTTGAATGAAGACATATTTAGGATTCTGCAATAGGTAATTTTCCTAATGAGCCATAAATCTGTCGTAAGAACTCCTGTTAATTCAAATGAATGATAGTATTGATGAAAATTGTACAGGAAAAATAATATAGGTTTTATAAATTTGATATAATCACTTTTTTATAAAAAATTCTATCGGATATTTTTAGATACAATGTTGATAAGTATTTGTTTTAAACTTTTGAGGGAAGTATTTATTGCAATCGTTTGAATTTTAGATACTTTGATGGTAAAATGAAAGTTGTCCAGGTTGATGATAAACTTAATTTTAATCATTTTTTTTTAAAATTCATTATATATATATATAATAATTCATTTTCCTTATTTTTTTTATGTAGCTGTACTGGGAAAATTTGAAAGAGATCATTAAATAATTTTAGACTGTTAAATTACTAAACTTTTTTTTGTGTGTAATACATTTATTCTCTTTCCCATTCATTAATTCTTATCATGTATAATTTGTGTTACTCTTTATTTTAATGTAGTATATATACATAACAATTTTTAAATTCTGTGAAATATATTTATAATATATATTGAGTATATATTTAGATATGCTTCTTGATCTTTAAATGCTATCATTACTGATAATATGTTGAAACAATATTTGGCATCATTAATCTTTTACAAATTTGTCTTTAATTAATAAATATTTGTACAGCTGTTTGTCGGATATAGCGCTATTGAAATTTTAATTTTTAATTTATGATTGATATAATCAGTATGAAAACATTGCAAAACCTTTGTGTGTGAACTGTTTGTTTTTTACATTGTATTGTGTGAAATCTTTTCTTCCCTTCATTCATGCTTATTAATTTTTTTAAATGTTTGACACTTAATAAGCTATTATTGGATCACATTTTATGATAGAATATAACTTTTTAATCATCTTTTAGTTAATGTTACCTTATATTAATTTATTTTCTTTACATTATCTTGAAATCCTCTATTATTGATAATATTTCTTATTATATTTTAGAAATTTTGCATGTTGTTTCATTTCTTCAGATAGCACAGTTTTATGTCAATATATGTTAATCTCCAATATATGTGTGTGTGTGTGTGTGTATATATATATATATATATATATATATATATATATATATATAAATATTAATAGTTTACCACATATAAAAAAAAAAAAATACTATTTGTCAAATAGAATATGTAGTGTGATCTGTTCTACCATATATTGTACTTCACTCTACATCTGGGAATATATTTTAGTCTTGCTTTCTGTTTGTGAATCATCATTTTCATGAGCTTAAATTTTGATATAGGAATTGGTAACAGCAATATTTTCTGCAAACATTTATTGCTTTATGTCATTAATGTAAATGGTAATCTTTGGAATACCTATTAGTTCATAGTTATTGTTTAAAGATTTATTAGGATGAAAAAACATGTAAACTTTTGGAATTTCATTTTACATGGAACAAATTATTGTTACTGTTCTTTACAAATGCACTTGTTATCAAAAGATAAAGCTAAGTTTAAAGCATAATATTTTGGAACTTTTTTTGTAAAAGAAAAAATTTCAAATTTTTTTTAAAAGTATAATTATTGTATGGTTTTGCTGTAATTATTTTCTAGTTTTCCTCTTTAAAATTACATACTACAAATCAAGATATTTTAGGCAATTCCTATGTAGGACAACTTTACTTTTATATGTCTTGTTTAAAATTTCTTTTGAATTATATTTCATTCATGAACATTAATGGCTGATTAAGTTATTTCATTTGTGTGTTAACCATTTGTATCATGTTTGCAAAGAAATAGCATCTTGTTATGTTTGTAAAATAAAAGTGTTTCTTCGTGAGAAAGTTCATTCAATCTGTCTTTACAAAGATTAATTTAAATATTATTAAAAAAAGTATCCTCACCCCCATATAAAACAGTTGACTCAAAAAAAAAAAAAAAAAAAAAAAAAGCTATATTATGCCCCAAAACAAAGAAATATTGTACTTAGATTTAAAATATTAGAAAAACATGCAGATATATTTTTGTAATTAAGAGAAATATATCAAGACAATTTTCTTCAAAAACTATTATATATTAATTGTTGTAAATGTTACCTTCATACTAAATGTTACTTAAATGTCTGCATAACCATATAGAATGACATTACCCAAGTATTAAAATTTTTTGATGTGTATAATAAAAAATAATTTTATAACATTTATAATCTCTTGTTTCTCAGGATAATTCTTTCCCCTCTCAATTTATGGAAAAAAAATTCCACACATACATATTCTCAGGTTTATAAAAAGACTTCAACCATTACTTTGCACCTCCTCCAAGTAGCATTAAAGGGCGTGTTTTTTTTTTTTTTTTTCATATCCTCATCATCCAAACTTTTTTCAGTACTTACTTGAGTTCTATGCTCTAACTTTCACAAAGAAACTGTTATTTTAATTAGCCTTTAGTTGAAAGATTTTCATTAATTTCTTTATAATAGTTCTGAATACTTGTGGAATTCTCAATTGAAATTTTTGCTTTCAGTGGAAAGATTTAAGTTAAAGTGAAGTCTCAATTGCAATTTGGAAAATTTGTCAGAAAAATTTAGTAATTATGTGTCATCAAACTAGTAATACTTATGGAATACCATGAATCAGCAATAAATCAGAATCAAATTTTAACAATGGTAATCGCAAATGTAAATGTTATTGAATGAGAATGTTACAATTTTAGTAATTTTATAGAGCATATCATAAAATATCATAAAATATAATAACATAGTTTTATAATTAAATTCATAAAATATAATGAGTTTAATTACATTACATTAAATTAGAGTAATTTGTACCTTTAAAAAAGACTTCAGAATGGAAATTTATCCAAAGAAAGATAAACGGGTTTTTTTTAGCATCAAGAAAAATGCTACACAGTTCAATTAGAATGGATTCATTCATTTTTTGCCTTTTAAATCTAGTGTAAGAATCTAATCGATCCTATATTCCATGCAGTGATTTTTTTTTGGAACTCCATAAATTTTTAATGGAGTTTATGTGAACACCAATCTCGGGTTCTCATCTTGTTTGGCATAGCATAATCATTTCTAGCACTTGTTCCATAAAACTCCATTGTCACCCGTTCATAATCTTTAAAGCAGGCTCTATGATTGACTGAAAGATATTGAAATTCATCCTTTAAACAATCGTGCATTTTCCATCAATCTGAAAAAACAACAGACCCCTACTTGATTCGATTTTTAATCGACTCCCAGAAGTTATTGTATGTTTGACACCACAAAAAAAAAAGAAAAAACTCAGCTATCAAGCACACAGGTTCCTTTCCTTTTTCCACAATTATACTTTCACTTTCCTAACATGCTCTCATCAATTTCTACAATCACTCAGTTGGTACCCAAGTATGCTCATTTCATTAACTTATTTAAACACATCTCTCTACAGCAGGGGTGGTCAACCTTTTTTGGAAGAGTTTTATTATTCGAAGAAAAAGAAATCGTAAGCCAGTTCCAACTTTTCCAATATAAAAAAGATGAAAAAATCCTATTTATAAGCTGATTATGAAGTTCTAACAAATAGCACATCTTTTTTATTAAAACATTTTTCTGAATTTCACTTGGTGTGTGTGTGTGTGTCATCAAATTTTCGATCGTTAATTTAACCAACTTCCCATCTAGCTAGAGCTTTGAAATTTTGGGAATCGTTCGTCTCGCCTAACAATGCAATATTTAGACGTTTGCGACAAGTTTTAACTAATATTTCAATAGCTTTAATAAGTCAAAATATTCTTTCCTCTCGGCGCTTTTAGGATTGTGGAAAAAATTTCTTTCCCCCTCTGGGAACACCGACACTCCCCACGCCGCATGAGGTATCGTAAACCTTTTGTACTCACAAAGGGGAGATACTATCTCCCCTTTACTATCTCCGAGATAGTAAGGGTTGCTGACTTTTAGTCAGTAATCATTGGCAAGAAAGAAAGATTCCAATATTTGGCGCCGTGTTTTATCACAATAATTTTTTCTGAATTCTGGTTCCCATTTTTTTTTTTAATAGAATGACTTTCAAATGCATGTTTTGATTTTATGAGTATTATGAATTTTTTAATACGCTCACAAATGTCTCTTTTTAAGTAAATTTTAAAGTTAAAAATAACTAACAGTTTTAACTAATATTTCAATAATTTCCTTTAATAAATTTTTCCACCATATAAAAACGTTGGTTTTTATATCGAATTATTTCAAAATCAAGTCTGAATAGTGAAGGTGTAAAAATATAATGCAACAAATGAAACAGAAGTTCAAAGTTAGGTTTTATCATCAATAAACATATATAGAGGCTCATTCAGTTAATCTAGATATAAAATTAAAAAAAAAAAAAAAAAAAAAAAACTTGAAACAATTAATACTAAGTAATTATTAAGTAGTCAGCAATTTACTGGTGTGTTTTTAAATTTATGTATGTGTAATTTTTTTTTACCAAGTCATCTATATTAGGATTAGTTCTTGGAGTTGTTAACAAAATTTGATGTTTTAGGTGCGTATAATTTAATCTTGAACTACGTTTTGATTTTATTATGCTCTTAATAAAAAACATTTGTGTGCAAACATATGGCTATACAAATCTATAACAATATCCGGCATCCAAATCTTGTAAATTTGGAAAACTGGTTGTTGATACAAATTTTCAAAACTCAATACAATTTCAATCACTTGCAGTTGAAATAAGTTTCTTATAATATTTGCTCTTTAGTGTAGTATGGTGTTGTGGCTCAATAATTTCAATTTAGAGTTCAGGTGGGTAACGTCTTGTAAAGAAATTGAAAAAAAGATTTATGAAAAAGTCTATTTTTTATTTTGCCAATCATCAAAACTAGTTTGAGCGAATATTGCAAAATGGATTTTAAATTTTTAATTATCATAGTTCGGAGCATTATTGACTTAAGTAGCTAGTTCCTGGATTAATGCGAAAAGAGTCACTAAAATTTTCTCCGAAGTCCTCTCACAAAAGAAGAATATATGTGATTAATTATTGTAGGTGAAATACACTTTCCCCTCTGTAACCTTTCAACTTCCCGTCTAGACCACAGTTAAATCTTGTGTGGCGCATCATAGCCATATATATCTCTTGCGCCAATAAACCTTACATTCACTCACTCACTCCCCCCTGTAACCGCAATTTAAATTTAAATGTCCCGTAATATCGTCGAGAAAAGCTTGTAGACAATCTCCATTCTAGAGTAGTAAGTACACATTGGAGAGTTCATCGTTTTCTTCCAGATATTTTAAAACATTCCCTGAAAATCCAAAATCTCGGTTAAGTTCACTTCCTTTTGAAAGGGAACGCATACTACAAGGAAGGAGTAACTTGCCGTCCTCTTGCGTTTCTTCCTAGAAAAGCTCCCGAAATCATCATCGATACAGAGCTCGTGTTAGATACACAGCGCTACAGAATCAACAACGGAAGACAAAATCCTTTCCACGTATAGCTTCTTGATGGATAATACAACGGACCCCGAAGCACCTTAGTGATCTTTTTCTTTCCCATGGGGTTTACTGTCTTTGGTAAACACGGGTGACGCACTCCTGGGATACCCTAGCGATCCTTCTCTATTTTCGACCCTCTTGTCAACCATTTTTACCTTTTTTTCAACTTCACGTCTAGACCACAGTTTAATCTTATTTGGCGCAGCAGAGCCATATCTGGCTCTTGCGCCAATAAACTTTACATTCACTCACTCACTCATGGATAATACAACGATACTTAATAAAGCTTTCCTTCACTAATAATTTTCGAGCAATGTAACAAAATCTTTTATCCTGTCAATCATGCAAGGCGCTCCATCTGTGCAATCACTAAATTTTTCCGAATCTACTTTGCTAACTTCACTTATATTTTTAAGTTCTGAGTGAATATCCTCACCTGTAGCTAAAATTAGTTGACGTAAATCAAAAAGCTCTTCCACAGTATCAAAATTATTCGCGTAAAGCACAAGTATGCTTAACTGCATTTTTAGTGATGTCACGACTTTCATCCAAATGGAGTGAAAAGTATTTGCAATATTGTAATCCAGAGATAATTTGTGCATCAACATTCTAGCCCATGTCTTCTATACGACGCATGACGAATTTTTAGACAGAGCTATATATTTTTTATTTTTTTCTCACCGACATTTTGGACAAATATTGCCCGTTGACGTGGTGTGGAAGTTAGAAGAGGGGGTGTGCAAGCTCAGGTGTCGTCTTTGTCACTTGACCGATGTTCAGAATTACGAGGTCCGTCGCCAATAGCCCTCGTGTTGCTTCTAGTACTACGTTAATAAAAGACTAAACTTTGGACAAATATTAAAAATTGTTTGATCATCTTTTCTCCGTCAGAATAAGGTTCTTTATTGCGAGCTAATAACAAAGAAAGTTCCTAAGCAGCCTTTATCATAGTATCCATTTCGTCTCTTCTCATCTGGAACAGGGATTGTTGGCTGGCTAATGATTTTTTTTTTTTGGTAAAATTCGTTCGCAACGGTGAAATGACAGGATATTTGCTGTTGAAATCAAAATGAAGCTGTTTGAAATGTTCAGACCAAATGAAATTTTTTGGCACTGGTACACAACTTCCACGTGTCAAACAAACAGCCTTGGAAGTATTTTTTCCAAGTAAAGAAAAAGTTCCCTTCCCGTACAACGCGTGCCACGGGTTGATCATGCCTGCTCTACAGAAACAGTGGGCGCGATAGCCAATTGGCCATGGTTGCAAACCTGCGCCACCGTCATTTTCGTAGAGTCGTAGTTTCGAACCAAGTGCCATTGAAGACTCGCCATGTAGCAGGCCTGATGCACGTTAAATCTCGACGAAGTCCCTAGTACTCTCGTCGTCGTGGTGTGGAAGTTTGGTGAGGGAGGTTACCTGTTGACCGAGAGTCTAAATTACGAGGTCCGTCGCCAAAGGCCCTCGTGTTGCTTCTCAGTGCGACGTTTGTAGATAATCACATTTTACAGCTTTCCATTCGCTTTACTTGCGATTGTGTTCTCGGCAGCCATAATACACGCGATTTTTGAAATTTATGAATATGAATTGTTGCCTCTACACGTTTGACACCCTTGTCCGCGGCACTGACTTCACACCCTTTGCGCCGACTGTGGACATCGGATTTAAATTTAGATTAAATAATTTTCTATTTTTATCTAGATACATCATTGAACTGTAACTGTTATATAATGATTTAAATTAATATTTTGAGTTATAGCTATTTTTATTTTGTCATAAAAACATTATTCATAAGTTGATTATAACGTTTCAAAAAAGTAAAGTAAACAGAATTTACCAAATACAACAATTGTTCTAAGCCTTTTGAAAGATAAATGTGAATTTGTAAATTTGTATACAATTTCAAATTTAAGTATTAACAATAATTGCTAGCATTAAGATTCTTTAAAAAAAAATCATTTTTTTTTCTTATGTTTTTTTAAATCGAATATAATTTTACATATATTGTAATGCAAAATAAAGAGCCTACGCGCGCTCACACATACACACGCACGCACGATGATCAATTTAAAAGAAGACCCGTTTTTTTTCTTGTATTATCCACATCTATAATGTATGTAGCAAGACTTTCAACATCATTACTTATTTAATATGTGTATATTTAATTTACGGGTATCGTTATCTTCATTTTCTAAATGCGAAAACTCGTTTTTTAAAAATAAATTCGCGGGAACATCATTAGTAATTTTTAGTCCGATTCTGCGCAAATGGTTTGCATAAATCGTCGGCTTTTTTCAACGATTTTTTTTTTAATTTTTATTTTTGAGAGCTCGTATTGTAAGATTATGAATGGCAACGATAAAAGTCGTCTGCATGAACTAATTCTTTGATTTTAACGAATTCCGAAGTGTAACTGGACACTTCAAATTTTTATTGCTTCACTTGAGATACAGGACAGCTACTGATGGCTTCAGCTAGACGGAGACCCTCCACACAAGTTAAACCTAGCGATGAAAGTACTTTAAGAATTTTTTGATGACCGTTTTTAATTTTAATAGGCTTCTGGCCACCAAGGTCACCAGAACCGCCCGTTAGATTTTTTGTGGCGTTATCTGAAAGATAGGGGTTGGCGTGGTGTGGATGTTAGGAGAGGGGGGTGCCAGCTCAGGTGTCGTCCTCGTCACTTGACCGTGGTTCAAAATTACGAGGTCCGTCGCCAATAGCCCTCGTGTTGCTTCTAGTGCGACGTTAATAAAAACTAAACTAAACTGAAAGATAGGGTTTTCCAGAGAAATCCTGTAAACATCGATGAATTAAAACAAATCATAACTGAAGAAATCTCGTCAATAACACCAACAATGATGCGAAGTGTGTCAAAAAACTTGGTTCGACGTGTTCATATTTGCATTCAAAATGGTGGCGAACATTTTCATAATTTTCTGTACGGAATGATAATGTAAAAAAATTTGAATTAAATTATGCTTTTCTAAACTAAAATTATCACAGAATTAAGTAACATTGTGCGTCTCCATTTTTTTTTCCTGTTTTACCTCACAAATAAAGTTGTAACAGTCCGACAGTGTTGAAAATTGTCTCTCACACTTAAACAATATTCAAACAACTATACTTCAATGTTAGAATAGTTGCCACATCCGCCAGGTTTAAGGTTAATAAGAAAACCAACGGGTGCTATTTTAAATTGATCACCCTGTTTATATATATATATATTAGTGATAATTCCTGTACAGCTTATGATAGCCGGTCCACTCTAAATGTGGTATGGGCTCGCGTTATGTTTATGGCATTCTTCGAACGTGTATAAAACCTTTCCTAAATGATTTTCCAGAGACTATTTTTCAGTAATATAATGCTCATCCGATTACAGCTGGAGTAACTCAACTTCATCCTAAGCTACTTCATGTTACGTCACTTTCTATGTCATGTTCAGATTCTTCCATGGCCGATTCGCTCCCCGGACTTGTCCCCTATAGAGGATTTGTACGACCAGCTGAAACTCCAGATGCCACCGTGTCACTCTGTACTTGATTTGGAGGTAGCTGTTCCAGATTTGGGGGCCCATCTGCCTCAGGACAACATCCGACGTCTAATCAACTCAATGCTGGACCGTGTTGTGGCATGTAATGCAGCAGGAAGTAATCCGACAAGCTATAGGAGTTGCATTGTATTTGTTTGTCTTGATATTGGGAGCAAGTGAATCTCTCATCTGTATAATTTTATGTAAAAAATTTCGTTTCAATCCGAAGCTCTCTTCTAGGTGCGCTATTTTCAATGTTCCTGAGTGTGTTTATGAAAAATGAGTCCTGTTTAAGTCCAAATCTTCACTTTAAAAGTTGATCACGTGACTTAGAGTGGTTACATATTTTAATTAAATTATTGTAGCGACATCTTATTGACAAACGAGTTTGCATCTACCTCGACTAGGGAATCATGATGCAGCGATGGGCTTCTGGTAGGAGGATTGTAAAAACGCGTGAAAACAAAGAACGAAAAAAAGTAAGTTAAAGTAAAAAGTGGAAAGTGTGCCAGAAATGGCGAATATTGAAAATAAACACATCTCAAAAATCTGGCAAGAAGAAATTCCGATTTCACTAAGGTACAAAACAGAAGAGAATACAAGAAAGGGCTAACAGCTGTTAAGTGAATAGCGAATAAGACGAATATTAGAGTCATTATTATTACGGCCAGTTAGAATAATGTAACATTTTACAAGAAATTTACTTGTATTTGATAAATATGTTTGATTTTGCAGAATCTATACGATAAAGAAGAAAACCTTTGCAAGAAATGAAACAACACAGTATTGTAAAAGCCTGAGTTGCTCATGCAGAAATAGTGAAATTTTATCAGAATCTGATTAATTGGTTCTTGTACTGCGTACTATGAACTGTAACTACCAGAGACGTGATAAATGACTCTAATATGAAAAATAAAATTCTATTTCGAGTTGAAATCTAACAACAGGAAATAGAACTTTAAGTAAACAGAAAGTAAAAAGTAAATAAAACACAAAATCTGTTTGAAGCTAGCGAAATTTAGCTGGGATGGAAACCAATCTATTTACGTGGAATTCAACTGCAGGCGGAAACAGAAATTTGTTATATCACAATGAATTCGATGCAGAAATATACAGCAACAGAATTCACAAATGATCTGAATTAACTTTAAGAGTAAAGTTATCAATCAGTAGAAGAATGATTTGTCAAAATACAGTATGTGAAAAAAGGCAATGAATGTGGGTGGAGCTAAAAATATCTATGTAGGCACGCAGTATCCATGCATTGAAAAGTTGCTTCAACAGAAAAAAACCTCACATTTTGCTTATATTAAATAAGAGAAAGAAAAAAATATCACCATCGATTCTTTTCAAAGAGAAAGATGAGTAACGGTTTATGGCAACGAATTTTCTCTTATTGTGATAACTATGATCCGAGACAGGCAATCGGATCGGAATTGAATTTGTTAGAATCCCAATGGGAATGGGAGTCTTAGGGCTGAAAAGGTGGAGAAAATTGGGGGAAAAGAACTCTGTCGGGGAACCTAGCCATAAAATTATCTTGTTTATATGAATCGGGGTATCTTTTGTATGTCTCAAAGGTCTAAAGGTTAGATGCTGAAAACTCAATCTTTTTTGGAATGTGAGGAAGAATTTAGATTTTCAACTATCGCACCAATTCGACTCATCCCCCCCCCCAAAAAAAAAAAAAAAAAAAAAAAAAAACAGTAGCAACATCCTCAAACCATTCACTAATTCATTCAAATTAGTTCAAACTACCTCAACACAGTCAACCTGATCCAACATCCGGCGCTTGCATCCTTTCATACAGCCATTTATACAAAAAAAAAAAAAAAAAAAAAAAACGGAGGGGGGGGTTTAAAGGCAAACACATTTTACCCCCTTCAGTGTTGGTGAGGAATAAAAAAAAAAAAAAAAAAATAGAGGATCTCCGACACAGTTGTAACTTTCGTTATTGGAAAAAGATTAAAATGCGTCCAGCAAGTTGACTGACCGCTGAGAATTGCGAGGCGTAATAGAGATACGGAAATGAAGGAGAGCAACTTAGTTGAAAGCTACTAAATTCTTCGGTTGACTTGAAAGGAAACTTTCCCAAGAGATTCAAAATAAGTTTTGCAAAATTCAGAATAGTTAAATGCTTAGAATTCTGTGAACAAAATAAATCTAACTGGTCGTACCCACTCTTTAATAGAGGGCGCCCTTCAAGGTTAGAGAGCGCTGTTTGTATTTACTTAGTTAGAGATCTTCAATACACGTGAGTGTCCAGAAGTATACGTTTTTCTGTTGAATATTTTTGTTAATTAAATTAGTTGTAGATTAGTTACGACTATTTTACTGTGATGGAGAATTAGAAAACACACACGACACTGAACCACCAACACACATATTGATGGCACAAAACATGGTGCATCAGCCAAAGCAACAAACACAACGGATATTGAAATGAACGACCATCGCAAGTGAACCAGGTAAGTGAACTTTTTATGGAAACTGAATAATACCTGGATAGAAAAACGAAAATGTCTGAAGATTTTTCAGAATTGAAAAAGAAACGAACAACGGTAGGTTC
The DNA here is from genome assembly GCA_019974015.1 of Nephila pilipes. NCBI lineage: Eukaryota > Metazoa > Arthropoda > Arachnida > Araneae > Nephilidae > Nephila > Nephila pilipes. Next base: position 11,682 of record BMAW01015231.1, on the reverse strand, counting down.
TATGTTAACAAAATTGATTACTGAAATTAAAGGAGCAATCAAAGCGAAAGCAAAACCATTAATCAGTTTGATGTATTCTGAGAACAATTAGGTAAATTTTTTTTTATTTGAATTCCTTAAATAGCGAAATTGAAAACCTATTAACCATTGATACGATTTCTGAAGATATGGAAACTTCAGAAGAACTTCTGGGAAACAAAACTTTCCTCCAAAATTAAGAAAACTAATTCGAATTCTATCCAAGTTGATACAATTTCGAGAAATATCCAATTGATTGATACTGATAATTTTGAATATGTAAATATCAATTTACCAAAATTGCATATTGCTAAATATTCAGCAAATTATTCAGGATGTTTAGATTTTTATAATTTATTTGAAAGCTCTATTCATAATAATGCAAAACTAAACAAGGTTGATAAATTGAATTATTTGAAATCATCTTAATGTGGTAATGCATTTGCATGCATTAACGGATTTGCCATTTTTGATGAGAATTGAGATAGAGCTCTTGATTTATAGAAGGAAATAAAAGATATTGATTAATTCTCACTTGAGTTATTTATTATATTTAACGCCTGTTAAAAACCCTAGTGATGTTATGAGCTTACGAAATTTGTATGACAATGCAGAAACGCAGATGCGAAGTCTCGAAAGCTCTGGAATAAAAGGAGAATTTTATTCAAATTTATTAACACCCATTTTATTGAAATTAATTCCTTCAGAATTTGTTTTTCTATTTAATCGTATTCAAAATGACAAGGAATTTGATCTAAATGTTCTTCTACAGTTTCTTAATTCCGAAATTAGAAGCCGAGAAAGATAATTTCAAATTAATAGTCATAATATATCGAGTCATCTGTTCCTTCCCCCACAAGAAAGATTAAAAAATAAAAACTACTATTTCATTAGATATAACAGTAAGCCATCGCCGAAAAAAGAAAACTAATTTTCAATGTCTAGTCAGAGATCAGAAACTTCACGACGCCGAAAATGTTTGTTTTGCAATAAAAATCATGAATCAGAATTTTGCAATACGTATAACGCTAAGGAGAAAACAGATATTAAGAAAAAGGGGATGCTGTTATAAGTGTTTGAAATCTCATCACCGGGTAGCTGTATGTTTAAAAAAGGATTTATGTTCGGTTTGTGGTGGATCTCACCACATTTCAATATGTTTTCGAACTTGGAGTAACGATTCTATTCCGAAGAATGAAACTGAAAACACCGTCGTATCCGTAGTGTTTAAAACAAAAAAGCTGTTGCTGACATGCGCTGCTTTAATTGATGACAAAAATGAACCAGAAATTATTAGATTGTTCTTAGATACGGTGCTCAAAGAAGTTACGTTTTAAAGACTGTTTCTGATAAGTTTAATTTCCCTATTGTTTGAAAAGAAAGCTATTCCATTTGCACATTTGGTGTCAAGGAAACTGAAATGAAAACACATAATGTGTATAAAATTGGATTAAAAATTGAGATGATCCAAATTTATGTATCGAGATAGAAGCGGTTGAGACAGAACATATTTCGACCACACATTTGTTAACCCCTGATGAAAAACATTGATAAAAATTCAGATATTTAAAAAAGGTTCAACTGGTCAATTGATACGAATTTAACAATAAAGAAATATCATTTCTTCTTGGTGCGGACTGTTATTATAAGGTAGTTACTGGTCGAATTACATGACTGAATAAATAATTAGTTGCAGTTGAAACATTGTTTGGGTGATCCTCACAGGGGAGGAACACAAATAGCGAGGAACTTTTTTATCATGAGTATTATTACAAACGAATCCAACATTTCAAAACTGCTAAGCGAATTTTGGAATTCAGAGAATTTGGGAGTCGAGGCAGAAGTTTCCAACAACGAAAATATTGATGAAGACATAATGTCTGAATTTGAGACTGGGATTTCGTACCAAAATAAGTGGTACAAGGTTAAATTTCCTTGGAAACCAAATATGAAAACATTATTAGAAAATAATGAACAAGTTGCAAAGAAAAGATTTATGATATTGAGATCACATTTTAAAAGTGATCATTCCTTATTTGATGAATACTGATGATTTCTAAAGAATTATCTTTCCGAAAATATCGTAGAACGCGTTCCAGTCGATGAAGAAAATCTGAAGCAAAATACATTTTATCTATCACATAGGGCAATAATATGTGATGATAAGGTTACAAGTAAGTTAAGAACCGTATTTGACGCGTCGTCACCTGCGAAGGGACAGTTATCATTAAATGACTATTTACACAACGGACTTAATTTTATACCAAATATATTTCTTTGATTAAATTTCGAACAAACCTAATTGCGTTTGTGGCCGATATAAAAATGGCATTTTTGATAATATCTTCAAAATGAAATTCGTGATCTGGGCTTAAATAATAATAAAATCGTATTCTTTTAGACGTAATTTTGGAAGTTTCAAATTATCTGGAGTAATCTTTATAGAAATCTCTAAATAACTCGGGTTTCTGTAAGTCTATCTCTGTAAAATTCAGTTGTATCTTTACCCATAAAACTAACAGTTTCTTTAATTTCTTCATTCATGTCAAATAAACGTTCTGATTTCTCAACAGCTTTGATATACCGAATTTGGATACCTTTTTCACGAACGATTTTATAATGAATCTCATCGAACGTATTTGCCATTACTGTAAAAAGGCGGCGTAAATTAGTTCTTTCTGTTCGTAACAGTTTCTAATTTTGCTTGATCAGCCCTTATTTCAACTTCAATCATTGTGCTTGTTCTTAGTCTCTAGAGCCTTTTTAAAATATTAAATACAAATCATACAATGAACATAAATACTCTGCATGAAAAGGAGAACTTTGAACATAAATAACATTTAAGTATCCCATTCAAAATTCATAAGATATATGGTTTGTTCCTGCCAAAGTAATATTCGATTCAAATTTGAAGTATCTGGTTACATAATGCTAAGTACAATGTCCATGTCATGGGGTTCACTTTGTATAGACTCGAAACTTTCCTCCGTTTTCAAAAATTTAGTTTATTTTCTAATCACAAGATACACAGATATTCTGATTCTGAAGATTCTGATATTAAAGACCATCAAAACTTAAAATCAACTTTGACCTTTAAAGATAAAAATATGAAGTTCATCTCTCTCGAAAAGCATGATAATATTGATTTATATGATAACAATTATAATTCAAGAAAGTCTTAATAAATAAGCGATCAGAAAGAAGCAAAGAATTGCAGTAGAGACGGTTTCTATGACAATTTTTTTTAGAAAAGCAGAAAAAAAAAAAAAAAAAAAAAAAGACAAAACAAGAAAAACTTATTGAAAGAGTAAAGGAAACAGAGAGGAAGAAAATTGTAACTGAGTATTTTGATTTTTGGAAAAAAAAAAACTCAAAATATTATTTTGAATGAGGTGATCTAAAAGATTTACTTGTACCAGTGCCAATTGACCGTATGTTTTAATGTTTCTATATCTCTTAGATCGTTAAGTATTAATTAATAAAGACAATATAATATCTTTTTAACTTTATATTTATTCACATTCTAGTTCTACTAACGGTTACCAGAATCATCATATAATATTACTAATAATAAGCGTTGCCATATAAAATACACTTAACATCTCCCCCTTTAATAAAGCTTAATGTTTAATATTTAATCAAATAAATAACTATATGAATAAAGCTAAAGAAAATCATAGGTTAAGTCTTTCATGCTAGTTACTTGACAACTTTTCCTGAACGTGTCTAACATGGTAAGAGTTTATTTGATCTGCACTTTCAGTGAACGTTTCATCAGATGCCTTCCTTGTGAGCTCCTTATCATCACTGCTTTGTTTTCTAATGAACATTCTATTCCTTAAGTATTTCCTCCCTTCATCAGTTTTAACTTCGACTCTTCTAGGAGTTATAACTTCAATAACAATCCCTTCTCTTCTAGGCAGTCCTTTTTGATATGGTCCCATAAAACATTGTACCCTAATTTTAACTTTGGAGGTTAAGATCTTAGATGCATTTATGAAATTTTGTACCTCTTTTCTTCTTTGGCTTCTTTCACATCTTGATAATTATTTAAATAGTTTCAAACAGCTTATACATGGTTGAAACCATTATTCTTGTTTGTTTTCTAAATAATAACTGAGCTGGACTCTTACCTATGTTATCAAGAGGTGTAGTCCTGTAATATCCTAATAATAAATAGGAATCTTCCTTCGCAGCTGCAGCCTTTTTCGTAACATTTTTTTTCAATCTTCGCAGCTGATTTAGCTTGCGCATTCGATTTACTGTTGTATGGGCTTGTTTGTTTCAGTATAATATACCAATTTTTACAAAACTGATTGAATTCCTTAGATTGAAGCTGAGTATCACCCCCTCCCGTCTTTACTTTATTAGGAATTCTATACCTTGTAAAATGGTGTTTTAATTTGTTTATTACTGTATAGGAGGCAGTATTTGGTAAGAAATCTACCTTTAAACTGATTTAAGTAATCTACTGCTACTAGGTAACGTCTGTCCTTCAGCAGAAAAATGTCAATCCCAAATTTTTGCCATGGTCTGTCTGGAACATCATGCCTCTTGAGAGGCTTGATGGTTGAATCAGTTTCAAGATGAACTTCACCAGGAAATCTTCCTAATCCCGCATCAAATACAATTTGATACTCATCTGCATTTATTTGATTTACTCTTTCAAATTCATCGTATTCAATTGCGACGAGTTTCATTGCCACCTCTGGTTTATACCCGATTAACGGGTTGAGAATTTTCATTTCCCACAATAACAAATTCAATATTGTATTTTTTTTTTTATCATTCTTAGGATTTATTATATGTTCTCTATGCACACCTAATGGCTTGAAGGTACATCCGTTCCACATTTCTGGAGTTGAGTGGATGGTACACCCCTAGCAATTTGTTTTGGCAATATATTTTTAGAGGCTGCAATGTATATTTGGAAATGACTTTCTTTTTGTTTATGAACACTACATATTTAATATCATCACAATTTTTTTGCTGCACATTATTAATCCAAGTTTTTGCATTGTTATCATTTATCTTTACTGGGTTTCAACGCGACTTTTTTATTGCAAACTTTGGCAAAACGAGTTTTTGTGCCCCACAACTGGAATACACCCTGTAGACTTTTACAAATAATGTCAGGTTGTATTTCTTTTTCCTTCATAGAAGCATATTCTGCTGCTCTGTATAAATCAATACATTTATCTTATGTTAATTCTCTCACACAATAACATTTTCTGTAACCGAGTATTTCTAATGCCCAGAACAATTCAAATCACGGATAATAATGAATCTTTACATGAGTCACAATGTTCATACGGTTTAATTAGAAAACGAATAGCTTCTCAAACTTAAAGCCATTGTCAAAGTTTCATCTCCCAACGTATGTAAAAATAATATTACTTGATATTCTTTGCTTATTTGTCGACTTAACTTTATCAAAATAGTGTAGTTCTTCCACTTCTGGAGAAATACGAGTTGTGGCTATTAAATAACGAGACTAATGCTGTAAAACATTTTATTATGTCATACATATTTACTTTTTATTAATACTTTCAATATATACTTCTCTTCTATCCCTGCAACGTTCCATGCGAATCTTCCATTGTAGTGGAAGTCTTTTTTTTGTCAGCTGCTTCTGGACACTTGCCGCTTTCTCTTTCACATCTCCAATGGACTCAAATTTTGTACCTTTTAATGCAGATTTTACCTGAGGAAATTGATAGAAGTCGTTTGGTGTGAGATCCGGTGAATAAGAGGGATAGTCTAACACTGGAATGCTGTACTTGGCCGAGAAATCTATGGACAGACATTGCGGAATGACTTGTCCCATCACAATTCGGGGCGTTTCCCCCTTATTCTTTCACGGAGTTCAGCAAGAACGTGAAGGTAGTAATGTTGATTAATAGTTTGACCTTCAGGAATTTAGTGAAGGTACATAATCCCATGAATATCGGGAAAAAAAAAACCATCATTGCTTTGAATTTGATTTGTTCATTCGAGCTTTTTTGGCTCTCGGTGAAGATGGGTTCTTCCTATGCATATATTGGCCCTTCAGTTTCACGATCAGGTCATACGTTGTTATCCTTTCTAATCAGTTTAGGTCATTTTCAATGGCATTCAAAATGTCAGAACAAACATTTTTGCGAGTTCAAAAGTGAAAATTTTAGGCACCATTTTGGCACACACTTTTGGCATGTTAAAATTGTAAAATAAATTTTCCGTACGGATTCTTTGTCAATTCCTATAGTCTCAGAAATCGCATGAATATTTAACCGATGGTCAGATCGAACCAGATTAACAATTTTTTTGTTATTGTCATCCGTTTTTGACGTGGAAGAGTGATCCGGGAGTGATTCATCTTCATCGTCTTCTCGGACATCTTGAAAGTACTTAAACTTCTCAAAAGAAAGCGCACGTAATAAGCATTCATTGCCATACACTTCTTTCAATAAATTACAGGTTTCAATAGCGGGTTTTTCAAAGTTTCACGTGAAATTTCACAACAATTCGTTGTTCATTTATCTTTCATCCAGCAAAGAAAGCTAATGCAAAAGAATAACACATCGATCCAATACTCCTCAGATTCTAAACTTAAAACAACATTAAACGAATTTTTTATTCATCAACATAACACTTGTACTAATCCACACAGGTGGATACAATCGTTCAACGCTTTCCAAATCTCCCCAATTTTTTTTTCCTTTTTTTCCCATCAAGAACACTTTTTGTTGTGCAGTAAATAGCGATAAACAGCTTTCTTCTGAGATCATCTGACTCGTTGCTGTTTTGTCATCGAAAGATCGCAGCACTCCACTTGGAAAAAACCTTTTTCACTCACTAAAACCTTTTCCTGGTCCTGATCGACTTAAAATTTTGACATGTTTTCAACAAGTGTTGAGACTCTAGAATTCTGGGTTTACTGGTTTACTACGAGCCATCTCTGGGTTAGTCCTTGGAGATTGATCGATGTGTTATGGATTTAGTTTACAGAAGTGAGTGGTACTGTATTCAAAAGAGAAGGCTTCACGCTAAAAAGGATCAGGATATAGAATTTCGGAAATATGCTTAGTCAGATCACATTTACATTTCTCTTCATCAGTATTCTATTTTTTGCTCTCAGAGTATTTATGAAAGATTTCATTTAAATAAAATAAGGAAAAATCTGCCACGATGTTGTAATGCTTCTATATCTCTATCATTAACTATTAATTAATAAAGACAAGAGTATCATTTCAACTCCATCTTTATTTGGTACATTCTAATTCTACCAACTGTTTCAGAACCGATATATAATATTATAAGTAATAAGTTTGCCATATAAATTATACTTAACACCGTAACACTCCGTAAAATTGTTTTGTTGATGCTATCACTATTTTAAAAATTTTAAACACATTTGAGAGACAAATACAAGTGGAAGATGTTTTCTCCAAAAATGAATCTTTTTAATACGTTGAGAAAGTTTTTATTGAAACAGATAATCAAATATCTGTTTTTTAATTATCTTTGCTTACTTTTTCTTGCTACCATTTTCCGGTATATACTTAAGATACTTAAGTCGATATTGTTAACATCAAGAATCAAAAACTATACCGTCTTGAGGATTTGAGTGTTGATACAGTTACGGATCTTGCTGCGATTGTTTCTAGATGGCCTCAATTATACCATGATGCTATCTCGAGGAATATACAATTAGGCTCTTTTCCCGTTATTGAAATTTTAATACTTCATATTTTATCTTCTGGATATAAATGACGTATGAGTTGAAAAGATATAGTTACCTCTAGTGAAGTTTCATACGTATACTTTAAATTCGAGGAACCTGAATTGTTAAGGAAATTGTTCTTTGAGAATCTTTGAATTAAATGCCGAGGAATATTGTAAGATTCTAACTTTGCTTAGTCACCAATTTTTATTATGTGATATTTTGCGTTATGTTGTGCAGGAAAAATGTTGATGAACTCTATTCATTGAGTCATCAGTTTATGCGGTTGATAGGAAAAAGAAGATACTAGTAACATAACGAAGGCCCAACATAAAGAAGAAAAACTTGAAAATAGAGAGAAAGCGTAAATTGAAGAAGTAATTGCCAAGAAGAAAAAGACAATATAGTCAACTGTTCCTCGGAAGAAAAGGTACAGCAAGAAAAAATAAAAACCAAAAAAAAAGTAACTTAGAAAAAAGCTGAATTTCTTCGAAAGGAACGAGAAATAGAAGTCGAAATTAGAAAGTTTCTGTCATCTAGTAATTTGGTACCATTGAGAAAAAAATAGTATTCAAAGGCTATTGGGTTTTCTAAACAGTTACTGGTGTTTTTGGGGAAGATGATGACCCGTGCAAAGGAAATTGTCTTCGAAAACCAACAGTTTAAAATATATCCTTGCAATTAGCTCATGTTCGTTGTGAAACAGCAGCAGTGAACATCAAAAAGTATTTAAGAAACTTAAATACTAAAAGTGGTAGTAATGATAAAGAAAATGAAATACTACGGAATATTGCCGTTATGCAACGTGATTTTCAATTACTTTGAAAAATAGAAAATAGTCTGACCTCAATCCTAGAGTGAATTCAAAGAAAGGATATTTAAGCAAAAATTTACCTGCAAATGAAATTTGTCTACTATGTAAAAATAAAAAAAGGGGATAAACTAGAATGCATTATATTTTTCCTCATTCAAAGAACGGCTTACATATGGACCAATGTATCGCAAGCATATACGCTTGTCCGTTAAGTTCGACTTGGCCCTTCGAACCAAATCGTCTTTTTATTCCCAATGGTGATGTAGAAAATTTAATTTCTGGATCAAACCTCCAAGATTTCGGTGATCCAGCTTTGAAGCAAGCGCTTTTAAATGAAGAGGAACGTATTAAGGAAATTATAGCCAGTTTTAACAAAACTTTTCCACTGCCAGAAGTAAGAAAATCACAAAAGGTATCGAAATTCTGTAAGTTGCAGCTATGTAAATATAACTTCAAGACAATTTTAAACATCGTATCCTCCATGGTGGCTTAAGATCTTTAAAAGTTCCATATTAGAAAGGGGATGAACAACTATAAAGCAAAGTGTGTATGTTGATTATATAGATGAAGTTGATAAAGAAGATTCCATTGAAGAATCATCTAATAAAACATGCCAACCTTCTTTTGAGAAAACTGTTAAAGGGCTAGCTAATACCATGCTTCAAATTTTACAAGATATTGAACATGTAATATTATTAACATAGTTAAACACGATTTGATTTCTGACTTTGGTCATACATCCAATATATAAATGAGTTCATGCGTTATAATAATTTATAAAACATTTATTTTACATTTGAGTCTATATTATATATGTATAATCCATTACAAAAAATTAAGGTAGCTGTAGAGAGTCTATTTGACATTCATTGCGGTATAGATCAGAAAGGTTTGAATCGGAAAGACTACTTTTATGAACCCCAGCTTGCGTACCTCCATTTTCGATTTCATATTTCTTGATGATACACCTAGTTAAAAATGATATGATTCATTATTACATAAAATTTATCAAAAGTTTAACTTTAAGTAACTAAATAGATTACTTTAAGTGTCAATACGTCTACTAAAGTTGAGCATAATGCTATAGTTCCTATTTTTTATAAATTCATTTAAAATAACTCTGACTTTGCGTAGTAAATTGTTGATGATTAAGATTAACGGTTTATGAGCCATGATAAGATAACAAAAGTCCTTTGATTTGAAGGACAACATCAGTGGTTTAATCAACTTTTATAATTAAAGAAACATGATCAGGTAGTTTCCCTGCAATTGTATATTTCTATAACAGTAAAAATTCACAAAAATGTAGCGGGAAAACTCAAATGTTATTTTACCTTTGTCGCTAATTATATCACTTTTACGGTAAGAGTAAATTAAACAGCACAAAACTATAGCTGTGTAGTTGCTCTAGACTTGAAACATTTTTAATGGAGATGACACGATGTTTAATAGCCTCTTCCACAACACTTTACTTTCCTTACAATCTTTAATATTGCTAATGCAACTAGAGTTTCTGAGTGATTAACCTTACATATTTAGTTGGAAGCCTACTTTTTTTTTAAAAAAACCAAAAGCACATTTCGCTCTTCATGGAAAACAATTTCTAATTTCTCTAACAGATTTTAACAATGAAAAGCCATAGAAAACAAAACGTGAAAATTAAAAATTTTTGAAAAATGAAGTAGATTACAATTTGATTGCTTACATTGCTTTATACTAAGGCATAGAACGATCTGACTCTGACTTTAAAAAGATATTCTTCCTTTGGGTTGATACCAAATAATATTTTATAGTATACTTAGAAATTTTAAAACAGTTTAGAATAACTAGGGGTCTATGGATCCCTTACAGTGTGGAAAAACTTTTTGAAAAGTTAGAGGGATAAAAAGCCGCATAATATGGTTTTGTGTGGCGATATTTATTAAAATAGAATAACACATTTTTTTAAGAGTCGCATTGAGGTACTTGAATCCCATTCAAGCTGAAGTTTATAAACTCTGAAACCAATTTATTTAGCGTATTCTTCCTTAGCATAATGTTACGAAAATCAGCCGCAACATTTCCTTTCTGTAAATGGAGAAAGTGCTATTTAGAGGGATTACTTAGTGAACATATTAAGACATAGAAATACATTGCTTGAGTTGAGTTGAGTTTCCCAATGGTTCTCATTCACGTGTGGATGGAAGTATATCATTTGTGAAAATGAGGTAACATTTGTGGTTGTACCAATTTTAATTCGCGTTTACAGAAGTGAACATCCAAGTAGAGAAATAGATCTCAACGCAAATAAAAAAAATCTACGTTTGTCACTGATCTTAAATGATAATCGTCATATTTTCATTCATCGGGCCAGAAAGGATAATTATTGAAAATGAGACTAGTCTTAGGATAGAAATTATCTTTGATCTCACAGCGTATTGTTACCTCGTATTATTTATCGTATTGACTATGAAAGCCTAAATATATGCTCGAACATTTTTATTTTCTTCAGTTAACTAGATCATACGTCAGTAATTTGAACAAAATTACAAGAAATGGATAAGGAATTATTTTAGCAGGTAGCGTATTCCAATTACTCGCTTTTTCTAACTTCGATATTTCCTCCCCCATGAGGGAAAACTGATAATAGACCCGACCTAGTTCATTGGAATAAAAATCGCTTTTTAACCGAGCTAGATTCCTTTCTGATTTAGTTGATTAGAGCGCGTGTTTGCGGATCCATAGGTATACAAATCTGCCCTTAAAAAGAGCAAAACGCAATCTCTACCGCTTTTGTGACCCTGATACTGAACCTCAGGTGATATAGAAGTCACCTAGTCTTGTCTGGGATATCTGTATTACTCAGGTGATACAAATATCCCAGTCTAGTTTTTCTGGTTGAATATACCCTCATCCCAAATTTTCGCAAAATCTAAGATATTCCACTCATAAATCCCGACTAGTGAACCATCAAAGGTATGACACAAGTGTCTAAAAATTGATCCACAGTTTCTATTAAAGACTGTCCATCGACACTCAATGTAGCACGAAACGAATTTCAATTACAGTAATGACTGAAAAAAACCCCAACTTTCTCTAAATCTCATTCGAAGAGAAAAGTTCTGAACAACGAATACATTTCTTCCTATGAGGGGAGTATGCGGAATTT
>BMAW01015225.1:50739-85626 GCA_019974015.1 Nephila pilipes | reverse complement strand
ATTATTTGGAAATGTCAGCAACTTTCTTATTTCTAGATCTTAGTATTAATTCATTATGAATTTTTTTTGGGATTTATGATTTAAGGTATTTAGAATCTCCTTTGACCCCCCTGAATTCCCTCATTGTTTAAACTGGACCATTGAAATCCTTTATCTAAAATGAGAAGTGACTCTGCTTACGTCTCCGCCATATGAAAATAAGATAGAGAAATCATTGGTGAACTTACCGAAGTCCAACTGCTAAACAGGAAACAACTCCTTTACTTCTTACTCAAACTTTAAAGGAAAAAGAAATAACCAAAGATTATTAAAATCTCGTAGAATGAGGAAAGCTAGACAACGAAAACCACTTTTTCCCAACTGCGCCTTTTCGAAAACCAGCTGAATTATACACCTTAATAAAACAAATTTGTTACGCTTGAACCTGTACGTAGAGGTTGTTTTGCGATCGCAGTGATGTAAAAGATGAGTTTTGCAGATTCACTCCAGAAAGAAAAGAATAGTGTAATCCATCGAAATTAGCAGAAGTAGAAAACGCTGCTTGCGAGAAGTATAAGAATCATTACTCAATAAATTTGTTATTTCCGTTGCCTATGTTCTCTTCTTTCTGAACCCTAAAATGTGGAGAAAGAAAAGAAAAGATATTTGTAATGGTCAATATGATACTAAAACCGCTTTACAATAATCCCTCTTCTCTTTTTTTACCCTCTTTTGAACAATCGATGAATTTAATACATTAGAAAAAAAACTTGTCTTTCAAAATGTAAGAATTTCATAGAATATATTTTTTTCTCTTTATCCTAGAGAATTTCTTTAAAAAAAAAAAAAAAAAATTATGCACATATATATCTCCAGACCAACAGACTTTTATCGCTGACTGACTCAAGGTCACAGACCACTGGTTGGCGATCGTTAATTTAGTTTGTCATCTTCCAATTCGGATTATTAGTCAGAAAGGAACTAGAAAGTTTCTTCAAGTTTCTACTTTTCTGCCATAAACTTCAGAAGATAAAACTTAACTTTGTTTTCAGTATTATCGAAGGTTCTAAATTACAGCAAATGAGCTATTAAAAACAACAATGAATTTCACATGTTAATATGTTCACTTAATCGAAAACAAAAGACTAATTACATAATTAGTGTACATTCATTTGTTACGTGATGTAGATTGATTTATTGAATGTCTTTTAACTCATTACATATTGAGACCTGTTAATAATGGACCTCGTATTTCTGAACCTCGGTACCATGTCGCAAATGGCATACCACCACAATCACTTCTAGTTCTTTTTGTCCTAGAACTTATGTCATCTTTAAAATCACCCTCGCTTCCATCAATACTGTTACTGATAATGCTTTTTTTTTTTTTAAAAAAAAAAAAAGATCAAACTATCAGGCAATTTATGTGCGGTATTTGAATTTTGGACATATTTTTCAGAAGGTTAAAAAGAACATTGAGTCTTATACACAGAGCGTCTCCTATTCGGAACTTTTTGTTGGCTGTGGTAGTCTAGTGGTCATGATGGTGCACTCGCTGCCGGCTGTTTTCGTTGCATCATGGGTTAGAGCCTTGATGCCACTAAAGACCTGCCGTGTAACTGGGGCTGATACACGTTAAATCTGTCGAAACCCAAAGTTCTCTCGAGGTGGGGAATAGAAGTTAGGAGAGGGGTGCCGGCTCAGGTGTCCTCCTCGTCACTTGACCGAGGATCATATTTACGAGGTGCATCATCAATAGCCCTCGTGATTCATCTATTGACCATTAATGAAACCAAACCAAAATCGCAAACATACAGATAAATTATTTGATAAATTGATCATAAACTTATTCAAATATCGTAACATTTATCGCGATGAGAAACACACAAAAGTAAAAAAAAAATTCAGAATGCTTAGTACGGTAGAAAGTGAGTGAAAATCGATTAAAAAATCCCACCTTTTTTTGGAAACTGAAAGAATTAAATTAAACAACCGGAAACGAAAATAGACACCCCGTATTCATATCCAGCCGCCACGCATCTGCTTCATCTTGCCCATATTACTTCACATAGGCCAACAGGAACCCTTGCTTAGGCAGATTGAACACCGTCCCCTGATATTGATTCTTCGTGTCATTGCACCCTACCCATTTCCATGTCGGCCGCTGCTTTGAGTTCTTTTAAACATTTTGTGCCCACGAGATTTAGTGTATACGTGTCCGACGTCATGGCTTCTTGTTTCCCAACCGGATGAAAAAGAATGTCTTTTCATTCCGTCACCACGACTTTGGGAGCCGATTGTTCATCTTTGTTGTTGCCTTCCTCAACCTTCTTCTTTTTCGTCTTGTCTTGCTGTTCCCAATGACATTCTGCAATGTCGGCCACCTCACCTTGAGCACATTCCACATACATGTCCCGAACGCGTGGAGTGGCACAGGTGTCATTGAAAATGCTTTCCAACAAGGCCCGACAGTCTTGAGCCGTTTCTGCCACTTCAAAAAAGTACAAGAGACGCATTCCTTACTTGTTTGGCCTGGAAGTCCTCTTCCTCAACCGAAATGAATCAATATACTTTTTGGCATCATCTTCCATGTAACCATTTACGGCAAAACATTCATGCACGTGAAGGGATTCGGCCACTTTGAATAAAATGTTTACCAGTTTGGTCAGATCCGTGGTTCATACATGATCCCGACCCAAAATGCGTTCCAAACATTGTTGTTCGTCCACATATGACGCTTTTGGTCCATCGCTTCCAAGGAAGGTGTAAATCCTGATGCAGAATGACATCCATCAAACAGGGAGCTTCACGCGCTACCTGCATTTTTTGATTCCAAGGAAGATTAAAGGAGGCAGCCGTTCGCTTCAACAGCCTCATGACGAGCGCTTCAAAGGTAGTGATTATTCGTCTTGTTAATCTCTTGCGAAAGGAGACTGGTCCAAATGGGTACCTGGTTGAGTTAAATGGTACTTGACTCTTGTGTCAAAAAAAAAAAAACGGGGAGAGGGCAAAGGAGGGGAGGACTTTCAATAGGCTGGGACATCGAGGAGAACCAACTATCCTAAGGAATAATTGAAAGAAAGGTGTGTGGAATCAGCAAACTGTTACAGTCAACCGATAACAATCAGAATAACTGAACGTAAGATGAGTAAACTGTCCACCAGGAACAATCACAATAATTGACCATTGGATGAGTAAACTGTTGCAGTCCACAAGAGCAATTAAGACAACTAGAGAACGCAAAGTGGAATGACAACCGAAAACGTTGCTCTGCTTTTAAACCCTCTCCAAAAACATTTCAGCTCAAAAATTTATTTTAACAAAAAAAAAAATTTTTTTTTTGCTTTGTTAAAAATATTTTCAGAGCTGGGAAAAGGGTTTAGGAGTTATCTCTCCAAATTTCTTCTTTTCTCCAGCTCAGAAACTTTTCACAGATTTTGGAAACATACCTTACTAATCCTCTTCCTTCTTCACCAATATTGTTTTTTCAACCGGTGTCACGCTCATTCTGTCCGTTCCACTTATTTGTTTGCTTCTTTCCGATGCTATTCGTCCCGACGATGAGGGATTTTAATCCTTCTATTCTCTTCTAGAAATTCGTCCACGTTGGTAGTGATTTATTTCTCGGGGTCTTCGGCTTGTGTCTTGTCGGTTGTATTTGCAGGTAGCCTACTAAGGTCCACCTGGGACGAGGATATTTCTTCTGGGACCGCATCAACGCATTGGACCAAATGACAATGTTTGCCTTGGTTGTACCCAAATGCTATGCCAGGGGAAACGATTGTCTTCTATTGACAATCAGGTCGTACATGACTTTACATGGCACCATCCATTTCTTAGGAATGGACACATACGGGGCCACGAGATGGTTGCAATCCTAACTGTGTTCATAGAAGTCATATAAAAATCCATCCTTCGTTCTGGTAAACAGGCAGGAGATCTATCCTTCCTCTCAATCAAAACCATTCATTTGCGACATGGAATTCATGAGGCAACATAAAATGTTTGTTTTTACAAAGTCGGAAAGGGTTTGGTGATGCAAAACAATCTGGAAATGGAATTTGTTCCAATACACTCAAATCATGATGAGAGAGTATTAGAAGCAAATAAGAGGGAAAATGAAATGACCGCCGCAAGTGGTGCTCTGCTTTTAAAGCCTCACTCCAAAAAAAATTTCCGTTGAAATTTTTTTTTACTCAAGCAAAAAAAAAATATTTTTTTGCTTTGTTTGGAAAACTTTTTTCAGAGCTAGGAAAAAGTTCGTTGTGGTCTGCAAACCATTTTCTCCAGCTGTATTGTTTCATTCCTTTCTACGGTCTGACATTTTTTAAAACATTCCTTCTAGTTTCCCTGGGTTTCACCACTACAACACAGGGATCAAGTTTCCCAATGTTTTCTGATTAAAATATTTTTCTGGGTTGGTCATCCCTCGTTCCTCTAATGGTAACATTTGTGTCGTGTTTCACCATAATGTGAAACCATTGCATAGTCCCTTTCAAGCGTTGCTGGATTCCGTAAACGTCCTGACTCACGCTACTCGCCTCGGTAAATTTCAATCCGTCACGCCTCCACATGTCTAATTTTTCAAAAACAGATTCGTAAAAACACGAGTTGGATATGTCTTTGGATCAACCATACATATCCCGAGTTGCGGATACAAAGGTCTTGCACTCATATGTTTATTCTGTCTCTTCTGTTATATTGCTTCTGTTTCATTACTTCTACGGAGCATTTCTTCACTCGCAACGATCAAGAAAAGTTTGAAACATTCCACCACGTACTTAATGTTACGGGGATGTTTCTTCCACCGTGAGTCCAACTTTTCAATCCCTTGCAAAAAAATACACTTCTTGGGGGATTGCAAACGATATTTTTCCAAAGGATGTCTCAGATAAAAGTGTTGGACCGTTATGTGTTCGCTGCAAATGTTGCGAATGGGAATGTCTGCTGACGATTTCAGATGTCTGTATAATGTTTTGGCCGACATGTTGATGAGACAATACTGTGATATTCCTAAGTCAAGAAACACAAAATTTGTGTAAAGCAGAAATGTGAGGTATGGCTCTTTTAAAATCGTAGGCTGACTCTAAAACATTTTTCCAGGTCAAAAATCTTTTTCTCTCCAACCAAAGAAGAAAAATAAAAAAATTTGAGAAAAATGTTGCGCACGAAATTCTATGCCATGTGCATTTGACATGAATTGCACAATCTGCTTGAACTATTATGTTATTAAATGAGTGAATAAATCGGAAAAAATTTGAATTACACTCATCAAGACTCTTTTCAATCTGGCCTTTTTGGTTAACAAACCTTCACGTTCCATTTTCAACATGTCTCATTCGGTTTTTAGCATGTTTTGCTCAATTTTCCAATCATATTATTTGGTTTTCAACGCATCTTTTTCCATTTTCTACACATTTTCTTTGGTTTTAAACACGCCTTTTTCTATTTTTCACTCATTTTCTTTCCTTTTCAACGCATCTTTTTCCATTTTCATCTCAGTTTCATTTGTATTCCATTCATTTCTTTGCGTTTTAACACGTCTCGTTCAATTTAAACGCATCCCGTTCGACCTTCATTTTAGCCATTTTGCATTACCAGTGAGATTCTTGTGCCATTTTCGCCTTTTCTTTTACATCCTTGATATGATTCATGACGTTTTGCTATTTGCGGGATGAAACGTACATTTCGTTACGGATGCGTTGAAAGGAGCAGCTCTGGTCCTGCTCAACCTCTATTTTTTTCAAACATTATTTCTTGCCTTCGTATAAAGTTAAATACAGAGGAGTTGTCTCTTTGGTCGGCTCGTAATATGGATCCAAGGGAATCTTGCAATATAAAAACTTCCAACCCGTCACGTGAATCAGTACGACCCATTTTGCACTACCCCATCGGTCTCGCCCTCTAACCGAGGCCTCTTCCCAATGAACTACATTTTTGCTACCATTCTGCTCCAAAGGCAATTCTTCCTTCCCATCAGGAAACAGGGTACAGAGGAGCGCACTACTGTATTTGTGCAAAGGACGATTCATGAGGAGATGGGACATTTGATCCGAATCACTCAAATTTTTGGGAATTTTCCGTTTAACGCTCTTTCCGTTGACTCACGTACATGATGATTCGCACCAGAAGAAAATTATCCTGAATTTTGACGCATTTCTTTGCAGCACCGCTGCTTGGGATCTCGCAATGAACTATGTGTTTCCAAATGTCTTCAAAAGAACTCTCTGGCTTGCTCGCTACAATCATGTACCGATGCTGCGTTTGTCCCGTGCCACTCACCAGTCCATCGCACAGGCACCAGAAAGGCAAAACTACAAGTTGATCTTGAATCATTTCCATCTCTTGGCAAAAAATGTGAAATGCGTCGTATTTCACCATGATGTGAAGCCCATCCAGGTCACCTGTCAGGTAGCACTGAAATATACCGCAAATATCTTTGCTCAAACCACTTGCCTCTGTAAATTCCACCATGTTCTCATTCCCCGATCACATGTCTGGTTATTCAAAAACAGAATCGTAAAAATCTACGTATTCATTCATTCATTTTGTCTTTGATTCGACCATACGTGTCTTGAGAGTTGGACTCGAACGTTTACTCGAAAGAACATTAAGACAGTCGACTGAGAATCTATTTCCAGTAGATTTTGCAGTCGAAGTTTTCGGTGATTTATAAATTAATTCTCAATTTTGTTTTCCAGATTTTGATGCATTGCAAAAGACACATCAGAAATTTTCCAAATCCTTTTAATCCCGACATAGAAACCCTAGTTCCAGAACTTCAAATACACAATATTTTGCAATATTTGTTTAACGATATTTTGCAATATTTGTTTAGCGATATTTTGCAACTGTAAGAAAAATATGTAAACAATTGTCAGCGAAAAATTACAGCAATATAAATTTAATTAATCATAAACATAAAGTTTTATTTTATTATCTGAATTTTTCGTCATTTATTTTAGGTTGTTTTAGAATAAATTTTATATAAATAATTATAGTTTAAAATTTCAGTTTCATTATGTATTTTAAATTGGTTTGTATGATTACAATGCAATCTAATTTAATTATGGTGAGTAGTAGTTTAGAGACCCCTGGTCTAAAAGATAGACAACTGGAATGTTGCTTAAAGCACATTTTTTCAGACTTAACAAGTACTGAATTGTGAGAAGTTTTTTTTAAAAAAAGGGAAAATCAATCTTTACTTTTGGAGTCGAATTCTACAAAGGCATTGGTTGGTTGCTTGTGTACAATTTCTAGCACTGAGTCCTCAAAGGACATTTGGCACTGAGACCTCAAGTTCTCAAGGGACATTTAAACATAAGGTTAAAAAACATATTAAAACATGTCTTAGCGAAAATAATTTAAAGTTCAACTTCAAATTTGAGAAAAATATAGAGTAAAATAATATTATGTTCATGAGGTAAAACCAGTGTCATTTAAAAATTGAAATATATTTCGTTGGGAAATTTTTCCTCAACCATATCTAAAAAGGTTTTAAAATGTTTAAAACGAAGAGAGTTAAAAGCAGAACATTCAATTCAAATGTATCTCTCAGTAAGAGGACAAACACAATGGATACATACAGGGTTATCTTGTCCCAGAAAAAGATGTTTATGATAAAATCTGGTACGTACAATTCGTGAGCGAGTTAAATTCGCATCCTGTATTCTACATGAAAATGATTTACGATAAAGGATGAACTTAATTTGATTGAGTTTAATATTTACTTCAAGGTTAACCTGATCTTGCCAATGATAATGATAATGAATAGTTGATTTAATGCATTTAATGATATCCCAATATGGAATGGTAGGAGACATTTTACCAGTTGTCGATTCAGGTGCAATATAGCCATTTAATTTTTCGTCACGCCCGCATGGGAAAGTATCCGTTGGGAAACGAAGTGAAATAATTGCCGCTGCACGGCTGTGCTGTGACGTCAGCCTGCGAGCTGACTCTCACTAACGAATATAGAACAGAATGACTTGTGCACTCGGTGATGGCTGAGCGTTTACTTGTGTGTGTCTCTGTGTTCTGAGGTCATCGGATGAATAAAATATAAGTTTGCTGAAAACTCTTTGGACTTTATTTATGTCCAGGTACCCATGCATCGGGTAAATTCAGCCCATTTGATTTTATTTTTGAATTATAAGTACATTTTAAGTACATTAAGGCGCTCTACAGGGGCGGAATGGTATGAAAAGGCTTTCTGAGTCGGGAAGTTCCCTCCCAAAAGTGTTTGTATCAGGCGAGAGGCCTTCAATGTGTTTTTCTCATCTGGACCGGGAAAAGTGTTTAATATCTCTCGATATCTCGTTACCGATTGCACGGATTTCAATTTTAAGAGCTGGATTCCTAGTCCTTTACCAAACTCTCCATACATAATTTTTGTAACGAATTTTAGCTCTGATTTCGATACGGAGTCGAAGAGGAGGTGGTTTAAATTTTGGTTTTGAGGCCACCACAAGTGCCTCGGAAATACTTTCATCACTTTTGTCGATAGAATTTTCAATATAGGCATTGTTGAAGGATTTAGAAATGGGAAGGGGTTTAGAGTTTAAAATAAATCTAAAATTCTCCTAATTGGTAGAGTTGCTCTGAAATTTTGATAAAAGCAGATTTTGTATTCAAAGTCAAAATGACCGATAGATGATCAGAATTTAGATCATGTATGACTCTGATATCATAATTAAAGGGAATATTTTTAAGGATAGCACAATCAATAATAGAATCCCTAGTCTCTGGCCGGGAGAATGGATACAAATATGTAGGGGTATACGGTGCGACAACCCCTAACATTTGGGAGTTCTGCTTATCAAATTTTTCACTTTATGACGGAAAGTGTTGTATCGTGCCAGTTCTTATGACAGGCATTCATATCTCCAGTAATGATCACGTTTTGACCAAAAATAAGAATTTTAATAAAATCCACCTCCTGAAACTGATTTCTATTTACTGGGGTACTGCGAACATAAGCAGAAACTATTCGCAGTGGAGGGTAATTATTAATTTTGATTTCAATAGCTGTAGCATCTATATACTGTAACCTCGGCAAGAGGACTCTGCAATGTTCATAATTTCGTTTGCAGTATATAGCGGTGCCTCCTTCTATATCGAGGAGTTAAAGTAATCCTATTGTCTTTCTAAAAACGATAGTTGGAGATCTGGGGTTTTTGCCCAAGTTGGAGCTTTGTTTCCTGAACCAAAAACAGATCAAGATTATGATCTGTGACGAAATCTTTGACTTCGTCAATATTGGAACGCAAACCATTTGCGTTCCAGAAACCAATTGAAATATCGTGCACGACACGATTGAATTTGAATGTTGGGGTAGGGCGCGATAAGCGCGACATAGGCCTCAAAAATAATGCAAGCCTTGTCATCAGCCGCCGTGACCTGACGGAGGGCGGGGAGACACACCTTGAATGCCGAGAAAATAATTGCTCATCAACACTTGCGTCACTCGCGATTGAAACCTCAGCACGAAAAACTTCAGCGAAATTTCCGCTGCTGGGGGGGGGGCGCAGAATTTGGAATATTAGTTGTGGTTTGCTCCCTGGTTTGTCCGGAGACAATTTTAGAATAGGAGATTTCGGCGTTGCCTGTCTATAACTTTCTACAGGAGGACGATGGTTCTTGGTAATTGTTTTCAGTAACTTTTTATGGAAGAGAATTTTTCTTAATTTTGTTTTGAGTTTGATTGCTTTTATTTAGGCGAGAATTTTTACCCTTAGGGAATCGGGGCATTTTCGCTAATTTGCCGCATGTTCCTCACCACAATTAGCACAACGCTAGGGAGGCCAAAATCATTAGGGCAATCTCTTGCCCTATGCGCTCCAGCGCATTTAATTGGGAGGTGACAAACCTCTGAGGAGTGAAATAAACCCTGACACCTCCAACACTGAGAGGGGCGCTTAGTACCCCGATAGGCTTCAATGCTGATTTGAATGCCGAACATCTCTGTAAAATTATAGATTTGTTCGGCATGTAGATTATTGACAATTTGAAAATAAATTAAAGGCATGGGAGCCTTTGACTAGAATTTGGGCATTCGAGATATTTTGTGGATTTGAAAACTACCAGTTTCGATTTACTGCTTTACTGATTCATGTTCAGACTCTGAGAACCAGTTTCAAAGGCCTATCCGACTTTAACATGTAAGATTTCAACTCTACACCCTCTGTTCTCCAGAAGGTGGCGAGTTTCCTGTATTCCGTTTCGTGGTTGATAGTGAGACGGAAGAAGTGGACGCTAAGCTTGCTGTAAAGCGAAGGCGCTTCAAGACGAGCAAAGGAGAGGAGCAGTGTCCTGTCACCCCTTGGAATAATAAAAAAAAGGGGGGGTCTGAGGCTTAGTGGTAGGTGTGGTGGGAGGCACTGGTTCCCCAGTGTCCTCTTTCTCACTATGAATACTAGCCTCATTCCTTTAGAAGTACTAGTACAAGGGAGGTTGTCTAGACGACTGGCAAAGTATTAGAAATGGACTTAGCCGCTTTGACAGTTAAGTATTCGTGTGGTTTTTGGAATCCGTAGGCATCAGCTGCCGCTTCTTCGTTTTAGGTTTTGCGGGAACCTCGCCCACTGCTTGAGTTCTGGCTTGAAAACCACCGCCATCTTTTTTCGCCACATTTTTTCTATTCTTTTCCGCCTTTTTCTGGACTGATTCTGACGTAGGCCGATCAGTACTCGAATTCCCTCGGGATTTTCTGTGAAGAAACGCTCTGTTTCCTCTGGAGTTGCGTCTGTATCCAGGTGGGGAACTTTTACAGCAGTTGTGGCTGGATTTGCCGCAGAAACACTCGTTGAATTTCCTTCCACAGCACTTGCGGTTGGAGGCGGAGAAGTGGCAGGTGAAGCGTTGGTATCGACAATTGGATCACTTATTTCCATGGACGAAGCCATGGCTGAAGCACCAAAGAGGAAAACCCGCAAAACATATAGCCCTCAGCACCAAAGGTGATGAGGGTCAGTTTGAAAAATTAGAAAAATCACTCAGAATCAGACGTCTGTACAAGTCAGAGTCAAGAATCCCCTTTTTGCAAACGCTGTGCATTTTAATTCGATGCCAAGTTCAGGAAAAAATAATCCGCGCAGTTATTGACTCTGACTCACAGAAAATAATGGTCTATCATAACATTAAATTGCTACCCAATTGCGTCTGGAATTTGTGCACTGTTCATACGATAGGAAATCATTCCTTTTCAATTGTGGAATAATTTCCCTCTGCTTTTAAAGTGTCCGTGAGACATATACAATCACTTTCTCTTGCCCACCTTGTAATTGTAAAAGAACTGCGCCGATTCTGTAACCACTAGCATCTATATGGATTGATGTGGGAGCCTTCTCGTCGAACATTGTTAAAATAGAGGCAGTGTTTTCTTCAACTTGTGGCTTGTTCGGGACTCCAACAAAATTTCGAATCCTTTTTCAACAGCTCCTGAAGTGCTTGAAAATCTGATAGCAAAAATCTTTAATGAAACAGTAGTAATAAAAATAGAATCCTTGAGGTCGGGAAACAGCTAACAGCTTTTATCTTGACCGGGTTGGGCCAAGCATCACCTTCTGAAACAAGGTTAACCAAAATTTTGATTTCTCGGGTTGCAAAGTAGCATTTTTATAATCGAAAACCAGTTCAGCTTCTTAGAAGTAACTAAGCACTATACTTAACCTCTCAAGATGTTTCTCAAAGGTTTTGGAAAACACCACGATGTTATCAAGGGCACAAAAACACATCACTCATTTTAAGTGACATAGTAGTTGACCATCCTTCTTTCAAATGTTGCAGGAGCATTCCATAGATCAAAATCCATAACTTTAAACTTGTACAAATCTACTAGGGTAATAAACGATGTCTTTTCATGGTCAGTATAATCTACCTCAATTTTCTAATAACCGGTTCTGAGATCTAAGGCGGAAAAAAATGTAGAACACTTTAAGCAGTCTAGCGTATCATCTATACAAGGTAGAGGGTACACATCTTTTTAGTGATCTGATTGAGACGACAGTAATCTAAGCAAATGTGCCAACTTCCACCTTTCTTCTAACTAAGACAGCAGGACACGACCAAGGGCTCTCAGATGGCTGAATTATGCCTCTATCTAGCTTCTTCTCGATTTCTTGTATTATGCGACGCACCGTTGGTGATACTCCATAGGCATTTTATCTTGTAGCTTCACGGTTGTCAGTATTTATACGATGTTTAACCTTTCACTTCACAGCTTTTGATTTTTTTTAGAATCTTCAAAAACTCCTGAAAATTTCTGGAGTATTTCAAGAAGCCTTTCTTTTTGCATCGACGTAAGATTCGGAGCTAACATTCTATCAAAATTGACTTGATGACCACTATTTTGCTTGGAATATAGATTAGATTCAGAAGACAATAACTTCGAAAGATTAATTATACTCGCGTAGTCCTCATTTAACGCTGATGCATTGCCTATGAACATATTCTTGGGAATAATTTGACCAGTGGCTCAACCATTAGCAATCTATAATTCAACTTTGTGATTACACAATGTAATTATGCTAGATGTTATCATAATTTCTTTTCCTAGAGATAGAATTTTGTTTCCTTGCACTATCATGTTGATATTTTGATCTTCGCTGAAAATGGAAACATGAATTTTGACGACAGAATTAGCAGGTGTAGTGGAATCGTCTATAGCTTGTAAGGTCCCCGTTAGAGGATTTACCGTTTCATTTATGTCTTCCAATGTCAGTTCAGATCTTAAGCAGGCCTATCACAGATTGTGATGCCTTCAGAAAATTCCCTCCAACGATGATGTCATGACTCTATTTTGGTAATACTGTGAATTCAAAAGGTTGGATTCGACCATTAATTTCCACCCGAAGTACGCCTTTTCCTAGCGGTTAGATGTCATTTCCACCTGCAAATTTTAGGAGGATCTTTTCTTTGGACTGAAAAATACTTTTTCTGGGATGGCATCTGTATGATTCTCAAATGACAGAGGAAGATGCCCGGACTAGAGCAAAAACTAGATGGTTTTCGATAACAACTTCGAGATGATTTTCAGACATCTTCACAGCGGGAGGCGGATTTTCTTTTTCGACTCCCTCACCTCCTTCGTCATTGCGATTTCTGGGCGATGAGCTGAAATGTTGGTATGGTGACGGCGATCTGAAGCGGCGTGTCCGGAATCATCCTCGAGACGGGTTAGGTGATTCGGGCCTGGTGGCTATTCGGCTGTATAGCTGGGTCCCTCACATTGGATCTTGGTTCGGCGGTGTTTCGTCTGTTGGTTCTGTATGTGTCAAAAATAACCCTGAGCTCTCTGCTGTAATTGACGACATGTTTCGGTCGCCCACAAAGAAAATAGACAGGTTTGTTGTCTGCAGTTTGCCAGAGGTTAGTTGCTCTAGGATCAGGCTCAATCGTTAGTCTCTGCTTTTTCATAACTGTTAAGTAAAGTGGTTGGCGTCTGAGTCGTGGAAGAATGTCTTTCTCTCGGGTGAGAGGTGATAGAGCCTTCTACACTTCTTCATAGATAATGGTTTCAATCGATTATGATTGCATCCCAATAGTTTCTGAATTCTGTGCAAGTACCGGTTTAAAGCTCTTTTAAAAAAATTATAGTGACTAAATCCATTTCTTCAGTTTTTGATGAAAGCGGGATGAAGTCAGGTAAGCAATAAAATTTCTCTTTAAGATAACTCGCCTTTCTTTCATTTCTTCTTAAGTATTGAAACCATTTTACAAATTATTTTGTATTTGTGAGTTCTTTAGTTAGGAGACTTTGATAATAGTCCTCCTCAACTCCCTTCGTGAGGTGGGATACCTTTCCATCCTCTGGCATTTAAGGATTCGTTTCCTGGTAAATTCTCAACACGCTTTGGATTGTATGCTTTCACCAGGATTTTGTGCCAGCTATTTAATCTCTTCCTCGTCTCTGTTCTTTGATCGCCTACTGTTACCAAATGTTTCGGTGAGTTCCGACTTGAATTAGTCTCAAGAATTTAGTTCTTCTTTGTTCTCGAACCATTTTCGTGCTGTTCCATCCAGGAAAAAGTACAAGTTTCCCAGGCAGAAACTTTCATCCCCTTTATTGTACTTCACTACTCAGTAATACTTCTTAAGCCACTTGTTTGGGTCTTGGCCATGGTCTCCGCGAAACACAGAGGGATTTACCGCCTAATGTATTTGAGATGTAATTATGGGGTGGTTTTTGTAGTTATCTCTATTGATGTATTTTCTCTTTCAGGTGCAGTATAGACCCGAACTCAAGAGAAATTCTCTCTTGTTTTAAAACGAAATTTAGTAATTAATCATATTTTATGAAAATATGTGAAAGTCGGAAGATATGAAACATAAGCATTTATTGGCAATGTTCCATATCTGGAACATGATAAAATTGATGTAAAAGAATTTTTTTTTGAAAACAAATGTATTCATAGTTCTTATATTTGATTTTTAATTCGATTTTTATCAATAAGAGGTCAATAAAAAGTCCCCGGCCTGACACATAGATGGTGCTACTAGAATTAAATCCATATGTGTTTTAGTTAGTCCTAGCCCTCAAAAGATGCGTGTATAAATTTGACAGCTGTCGGATCATTAGTTTGTGAATTATAGCATTTTGAATGAAGCAACTTTTGTTATTGTGAAAAAAATGGATAAAAAGGAATTTCGCGTGTTGATAAAATATTGCTTTTTGAAGGGAAAAAATGCAGTTGAAGCAAAAAATTGGCTTGATGCCGAGTTTCCGGACACTGCCCCAGGAAAATCAACCATCAAGGATTGGTATGCTAAGTTTAGACGTGGTGAACGCCCAAAAGAGGTTGTTACCGACGAAAACATTAAAAAAAATCCACAAAATGATTTTGAATGACCGTAAATTGAGATTGAATGAAATAGCAGACACTCTAAAGATATCAACTGAACGTGTACATTATATCATTCACGAATATTTATGGGGAAGGGAGAGTTGATAAAACCTTCTGTTCCCCATTGAAATCCTCTCGGAAGGTGTAGGCTAAATAAACTACCGTAAAAGACTAAAAGACACGAGATACAAAGAACTAACAATTTATTTGAAACTTAACAAACATAACTTTAAAGGTTAAGACTTAACAATAACAACTTTAAAACTCGACATTCACAGGTCTAGTATCTGCGAAGCAAGTGTGCCAAGAACAGATCGCTACCTCCTTTTCTACAAATCAGCTTGCAGCTCCGCAGTCAAAAGCGACGTCAAAAGATGACGTAAGCAGCCGCCACATATTTGGGTATGAGAAAGCTCTGTGCAAAGTGGGTGCCGCGCGAGATCACTTTTGACCAAAAACAACGACGAGTTGATGATTCGGAGCAGTGTTTGAAGAGGATCAAGCATAATAAACCCGAGTTTTTGCGTCGATATGTGACAATGGATGAAACATGGCTCCATGATTTCACTCCGAAGTCCAATCGACAGTCATCCGAGTTCGACTGCACACGATGAACCCGCTCCAAAGCGTGGGAAAACGCAACAGTCGGCTGGCAAGGTTATGGAGTCTGTATTTTGGGATGCGCATGGAATAATTTAATTGACTACCTTGAAAAAGGAAGGACCATCCACAGCGACTATTACATAGCGTTATTGGACCGTTTGAAGGACGAAATCGCCAAAAAACGGCCGCATTTGAAGAAAAAGGAAGTGCTGCTTCACCAAGACAATGCACCGTGTCACAAGTCAGTGAAAACGATGGCAGAAATCCATGAAGTGGGCTTCGAATATCTTCCTCATCCACCGTATTCTACAGATCTGGCCCCCAATGACTCTTTCCTGTTCTCAGATCTCAAAAGAATGCTCGCCGTGAAGAAATTTTCGTCGAATGAAGAGGTGATCGCCGAAACTGAGGCCTATTTTGAAGCAAATGACAACTCGTACTACAAAAATTGTATCGAAAAATTGGAGGGTCACTATAATCAATGTATCACCCTTGAAGGGTATTACGTTGGATAAAAAAAAATTTTAATGGCTAATTTTGCCAAAAATACGTGTTTTACTATTTCATGCCTGGAACTTTTCAATTGACCTGTTACAGTGTACATATAATGCAAGTGAATATTTCTTAGAAATACATGCCTATACATATTTATAACATCTACTATATATACTAGCAGACCTGGTAACGCGTTGATTTGGCTAAGTTATAAGTTGAATTATATTGTAGAAAACTTTTCAATGCATTCAAATTATTATTTAGGAATAAAAACGAAAACGTTGTAGCGATGTAAAATCCCACGGTATTGAGATTTGAGCCTTATGTCAAAATTTAGAGGATGCGATTGATGAAAAGTTTCGTGGAGTTATTATTAAGCACAAATCAATATAAAATTTTATATTTCATTCGTTTCATATTCAAGTATAGTTTTTTAATAAATGAGTAATTTACAATGTTCTTAGTTGATAACATAAAACAATTTTTAAATGAGGTAGGTTGCGTAGATTATTTTTAATTTGTAATAATTATATTCATCATTTTGAATTATTAAATTATTCAATTTTAAATTAATTCAAAGTGAATTGGTGCACAATGTTCTTGGTTAACCTGTCTCTTGCTAACACAACATGGATTTTCCGAATTTAAAACATGGATTTTCCAAGTTTAAGCTGCAAATTGACATTGTTTAGCCTTGAGATTTACTTACGGTTTCGGCGAAAACTAAACGAATTAGAAACCGAAGGCTTTTGAAGGGTATCACAGATTCTGTAGATATCATTGGAATGCGTGACAACATTACCAATTCTCCTGTAAACTTTTCAGTCAAAATGGTTGATTCAAGAATATTTCCGGGGATATTTTTGATGATCAAACGCATACCTTTGCATAATCGAGGTGGATTCAAATTACGCAGAAGAATAATAGGTGAACCAGTCTTTAACCGAAGATTATATGGTGGCATTCTGAGCATATCCAGAGAATCTAAAAATTCAATTGGAAAATGTAACACATCAATCAATAACTCCCGAGACTAACAATGAAAACAACATTTTTTTTGCAAATTTTTTTTTTATTCATCAACATAACACCTTTTGTTATGTTGTTACATCTAAAAGGTGAAACATAACACCTTTTGTTATGTTTCACCTTTTAGGGTGATACAATCGTTCCAACGCTTTTCCAAATCTTTCCCCCCCCCAAAATTTCTTTTTTCCCACAAGAAATCTTTTTTGTTGCGAGTAAATAGCGATAAACAGCTTTCTGAATCATCGACTCGTTGCTGTTTTTGTTCCATCGAAAGCAATCGCGGCACCCACTTGGAAAAAAACCTTTTTCAGTAAATACACTTCCATATGATATCTGTGTCATCTCAGCAATCTCACGGAGCTTCACTTTACGATCTTTCACTATAATTTTTGTCACTTCACGCACATTTTCCGGTGTAACGGCTTCCACAGGTCTACCCGAGCGTTCCCCGTCAATTGTGTCGGTACGACCACATTTAAACTCAGCAAACCACCGACAAATCGTTGCTTTTGATGGACAAGAGTCCGGGTAACATTTTTCAATCCATTGTTTCGCTTGCACGGTGTTTTTACCCATTAAAAAACAATGTTTTATCAGAACACGAAACTCGGTTTTTTCCATTTTTTAAACAAACTACAAAACGACTTTACTCCAACCTCGATAACTCAGCTGTTTCTGGTCCGATCGACTTAAAATTTTGACACGTTTCAAGCAAAGGTTAGTACTCTAGAAAGACCTGGTTACTGGTTTACTACGAGCGCCATCTCTGGGTTAGTCTCGGGAGTTATTGATTAATGTGTTACACTTTCGTTTTCATTAACAACAGTGTCGATTGATTTAAAATCACTTAGCAACAACTGTTGATCCAGATCACTTAGCAACAATTGTTGTATCTGGAAGTTAATTTTGTGAATATCAATATTTCTGGCTGCTGAAATAGCCCAATTATTGAACCAGTTATGATCCAAGTGATTATTCTGTATATCCGGGAAGATACTCTAAAATTAATTCATTTTTTGCCTGAACAACATTGCGAAAATTGTCTGGCAATTAAATGCATTGCGTATTTGGTTGCAGTTCTATTCTACCGTTTCCGAAATCTGGCAATTGTTCGGAAAACATTTTTGTCGATGGAGCATTTTGTAATTGTATGTGTTTATTTATGGTTAGTCTAGGAGTTTCGACACTTCGCCATTAGAACGATTGTTTTAAGTATGAGCTAATATATTCGGCAAAAGTAGAGAGAGGAATAACTGGAGTACATTCACTAGAAAATAATACAGATATATGGTTCAGAAAATTTCAAACAAATATATTCATTACTTTTTCAGTTATCATTGTCACAGTACACACATTATGCTTAAAAAGCAGTTTTGAGAAAAATGGATTTAAAGTTTAAATCATTGTACCTTTACATTAAATTACCTATGTGGTAGGCTGGAATTCCCGAGATTTGTATGTTACACCTTCATTAACCTTATCTTTAGCTACTTTTCTGTCTTTTTAATTTTATTTCTTTCCTGGTAGTTTTCACATTACATAATGAATGTCGTCTTGATTCAGTTATCTGCTCTTCATCAAGTTGAGCAAACCCTTTCAATGTATTTATTCTTACTTGCACATCAGCTGTATTTAAGACACCAAACAAACCTTGAAACCCTTTATTAAATTGTATGACGGCCAAGTAGTCGCCTAATCGTAGAATTTACGACTCTCTCAACGAAAACTTCTTTCGGTATAAATTTCCACAAAACACCATTAAAACTTTCATTTGCATTTTGTGTTTTCCCATGCAAACATTTAATCAGTAAATGCTTGTCGCATATTTTCATATAATGAGGTTTAATGATGTTCATTATGTTTTGGGATAGTCCTTTACCAGTATCATTATATTACCAGTATTTTGAAACCTTGAACCCACACGCTTTTGAATGTGTTGCATGCATTCAAACTTTGTGTCACTATTTTCACCATAAATATTTCTAATCGAATCAAAACCAATTGAATGACCATCCCTATAAAAATGTGCATATTTTAATTTTCTCATGTGAATTGATCTTTCAAACATGCGATAGGTACAGATGGATTTCATGGCACCGAATGATCCCACATGTTTCACACACTTATGAGTAATTCTACCTTCCGGAAGTTTTTGACAAAATCTGTACATTTTTGACATAATTTTAATGTCCAGTACTTTGCCAGTATCTATGGATAAGGCACTAACGCATCCATTCAGAGACAATGTCCTCTTCGCTGCCATGCTCCATCGACTGACACGCCGCACCGAACAATTTCATCAAAATTATTTTTCTCGTGAATCTGAGTGGCAGCCTCATTCATAATTTCATGTGCCACAGTTTTTGAAAAATTCTCCAATTTTTTTTCAAGACAACTGTAAGCTGTCTTAAATGCAATGTTCAAATTCATAGCTCAACACAACTTTTTTGCAGCAGAATGTCCATTTCAAATAATCCTCAAGCCAAAAACAAATGCAAAGTTCATGCTGTGCATTTTGTTCACTTTTGGAGATGTGCAAAAGGAGATGAAATATTCACATTTTGGGCATTTTAGTAACAAATTAAATGCTAAGCCAAATAATGATTCCCCGAAAATCTTTATACCACTTTGAAAACACCCAGGAAATTAAATGACGAAATAAAATCATTTGAAGGTTAAAGTCGGGAATATAGTGTCCCCTAGGCGATTGCCGAATCTTTGTGGCGATAATGATTTAAAAGTGGCGATTCGTTATGGTAACCTTACGAATACACAATGTTTAATTCATGCACGTTTGGCAACCTATCCAGGAAGTCGCCATTCACCTAGAGGACACCCTATTCCCGATTTTAACCGATTTAAAACTTTAAAATTAATTACTATGTTATGATCTTTATTTTCAAAACTATCAATCGATTTTGAATGTGACTGAAGTTTTGATTCAATTAATGTTGTTATAAAACATCTATCAGTGTTATTCTCATCAACATTCTTGATGCAACAGTTTCTCTTAAACTTATATTTTTGAACAGAACTTCGATTTTTTCTATTAGCCTCAAATTTTAACAAAGTACTAATGCTAACTAATAAAATCAAAAATATCTAACTGAAATTAATTTCTATCAAAATCAATCCCAACATTTGAAATGAGTACCATTGTAAGCACAGTTTAAGCTTTGTAAACACAATATTGTTGTCAAACGTTTTGAAGCAATTGGGTATTGCTAATCGCCAGATGCTAAAAGCACAAAGTAAACAAATAATTTGCAATAAAATACATCATGACTATATATTAAGATAAAAACTACCCTATCTCTCAAGTTGGACCAAACTGCGCACAGTGTAAAAATTGAATTAATATCGGTTCATTACCTTAGGAGTTCACCGCGGACAAACAATGTGAAACTTGATTTATTTATATATATATATATATATATATATATATGTACTGGGTGGTTATAATTAAATTTACACTATTCAGAGGCCTGTAGAACCCGTTCTGCTAATCAGATTTTGATGAACCTTGGAATATATGCCATATGTACCATGGGAAAAAGGTTTCTGCAATAAAAAAAAATAGTTCAAATTTTGACCACTAGGGGGAAATGTGGTGTCCAAAGGAGGACAAAAAATATGTTAGAATCATTAAAATTTATTCAATTGCAGAATATGCTCAATATGTCCTCCATTGACATTAATAACGTGTTAAAGGCGCATTATAGGGTTTTCAATGATAGCGTGAAGCAATTCACGAGGGATTTCAGGCACGTTGCGTATAATGCTAGCTGTCAAATTAGGTAAAGTCTTAATTCCTCCTCTATAAACGCGGTATTTTATAAATACCCCCAACCTGTAATCACAGAGATTTAAGTCGGGTGAACGAGTAGGCCAAGCATCCGGAAAATGTCTAGGTGTTACACGATTATCGCAAAAGTTAGCGATAAGCAGTGCTTTTACTTGACACCCAATGTGAGGAGTTGTTCCACCTTGCATAAAGATAGTGCTTTACAAACGTTGTCGCTACTGTAAAGCAGGAATGATCTGCTGTTGAAGGAGTTCACTGTACCATGAACTCGTGACAGAGCATCTGTTAGGACCTTTTGGAGTGAGAATTTCAAAGAAAAAAGGTCTGAGGATAAACTCAGCAGTAAATCCACACCAAGCAATAATGTAAACAGAATGTAGTGGTTGTTGTGCAGGACATTAGGAGGTGAAATACCCCATATGCGGCAATTTTGACTATTCACAGCTCCATCTAAATAATAATGGGCCTCATCTGACCATAGAACTTTTCAAGGCCACGCGTCATCAACTTCCATTCTCGCCAAAATCGCCAAGCAAATTCAAGGTGTGTTTTGGGATCTTGAGGATTCAGCGTTTGCATCACGAGGATCTTGTACGGATACCAATTTAATATGTATCGCAGAATTTTTCGTACAGTCTACACGGAATTGCGTGACACTGATTAACTACTTGCTGAAGAATAGATGGAACTGGATGCTCTTTCAACCACAGCAGTAGTGACTTCTTCGACAGTTTCAGTCCCGACCAGTTTCCGTCCTCATCCGAGCAGCACACCCAAATCTCCAGTCTCTTGAAATTTCGTGATCATCTTTTTAAAACCAATCACAATATGGGTTTTTTTTGCAGATCCTTTAAACAACGATATTCACGCAGAGCAGTTAAGTTGTTGCTAAAGTAGTTTTACGAGTAAAGTTCGATCTTTTTTTTGTAAGGGCATGATTAACAATAACAAACGCATGTTGAATGATTCTCTGGCTATGACTGTAAGTTTATACAGAGGGTTTACTGATTTGCTTAAGGAATATTCAATAAAAGCTACCTGGTGGTCAAAATTTGTACTAATTGTTTTTATTGCAGAAATCCTTTCCCCATGATCCATATAGCATATATTCTAAGTTTGAACAAAATCCGATAAGCAGAACAGGTTCTTCAGGCGTCTGAATAGTGTAACTTTAATTATAAACACCCGTATACATGAAAGAAATATGAGTGGCTGCTATAAATGTGTAGTGAAATGACTACACACACACATGCGCCCGTGCCCACACATGTATATATATCTTTGACAATCCAAGTTATTCCCATGTTTCTCTGGCTATCTATATTAAGAGCAGCTATATTTTTTCTTGTTGTAATCATAGGGAAAACCCAATAAAGTCGTCTCGTACGTGATGTGCAGTTTCATCAAAACAACAGGCACAAATAGAAAGCTGAACTACATTTGAAAAATATGCTGTTTCATTAGGTAAAACTGAGAAACATTGAGAGAAGTTAATCTTCGTCATTACGTGACCTCTTATATGGTAGCCACAGCACTCTACAATTTACTTATGAGCTACCGGATTAGCATAAGCATAATTTTTTTACAGAAGTTTCTAAATGCTTAACCAATTGAATAGCGTCACTTCTGGCTTTGTGTCCCAGAAGAACTCTAAAGTTACCTTCGTTAGTTTTAGATTCTGATTCTATTGATACATGTAGTCATCCTGAATCTCTAGGAACTACGAAGCGATAATCTTTGTCCGCCTCACAAAATTACAGTCTCAGTTGTTGGTTTTATTTTCTGATGGTTTTCTTAGATTCTTTGTTTTGCAGCAGAGTTTCGTCTGAAAATGTATTGATTCAATTTTTCTTCTGACAGTGTCAAACAAATGTTCTGGAGAATATAATTTTTTTTATTCAATGTAGCCTGATGTTCGTTGAATGTTTCAACACCTTCATAATTATTGAAGTAATGTTTAACAGCAGCATAATTATTAAATAATGTTTCGCAAGATTTTTCGATTTGTGACTCTCAATACCAGTTCCGTTACGCGCAAATAAAACGCAAGCCTTAACAAAATTCTCAATTTTGTAAACGGCTGTCAGCCAACCACTTTTAATGATGCAGCAATTTATGTTGAAATCTTAAATTATGTTTTCCTTGAAATTAAAATGCTTCATCTCTTACTTGGTCTTCATACGTTTTGAAAAAGCCAGATTCTTTTGCATGAGTTACAAATAAGCTAATGTCGTTAGGCTCAGCAAAAGGAATGATCTTTTTCTCCAAATATTCCATTTCAAAGAACTTGATGTTTACAAGGCAAGTTAATTTTAGGAAGAGAAAAATGCCTGATTGTCCGTATTTTTTCGGTATGTTTCCATGTAATTTCCTTATAGAATTCTTCCTCCCTTGAAACTTTTCTACAAAAATTCGTTATTTCTATTGTCTTTTTTTACTACTCATTGTCCTTTGAGAACATTTATAAATTTGTCTCAAATGAATTGATTACAATTAATGAATCGAAATGAATGAACAGGTCACACTAGAAATATTACATTCTGCATTCCACTAATATGTAAGTAAATAACTACTCGGCTTAAAGTTTGGATTGCCAGATTTAATCTCTAAAGGTCAACTTGAAAGATCAATTTAAAGTAAATATGCCAAACTGCTCTTGATAACACATGGAACAAAATGTGCTTTGATGTGGGAAACATTAATATTCTAGAATTATGTTTTGGAGATATTCACATATTTGTCTTTCGCATTTTTTGCATTTTTTTTCAATTCCATATTGTTTTCATACTTAGATATTTTTATGAAAGCAAATCTTCATACAAATTGCAGAAATAAAAATATATTTCACTTAAATAAAATATATTTTTTTTATTTCTTTAAAAGTGATCTGATTAAAATTTTAGCTTACAGTAACCCTTATGTAGGGAGGGGGTTACAACCTCTATCTCTAAGCTATAAGTCAATTTTGAAATTTTATTATAATAATAAAAAAATAATATCTATGAAAAGTAAAAGACATTGAATTGAAGTAGATAAATTGGGATGTTAAAGTACAGTTTCCGAAAATCAGAGTATGCGAGCATATCTACACAAGGCCACCCTAAATGCAATATTAAGAAGAATATGAAACCCAAATTTATCAGAGATATAACACACGGTATAAAGGTAATATATAATTTAAAATACGGCTTTCTGCAAGCTGAGAAATTCAATAAATTCATTACTAAGAAAAATCGCCACAGCTGGCAATAAACACTGCTACACGTATCAACATTGAATGAAAAAGATTTTAGATGTCTTTTCGGGATATTATAGCCAATACTGCTTGACCACGTTACCGAAGTAAATCTGGTGTAACAGCTGTGGTGAATGCCGGTCCAGAGTCGTTCTGCAATCATCGACCAGATGTGTTCGATAGGCGATAGAGCGGGAGAACAGGCCAACTAAAGTAGCAATGCAATCTGGTGGGCAAAAAAGCCTTGAACATTGTATGACACGAGTGGCAACTCATTGTAATGTTACAATATGGCTGCAAGTAAGCTCTATAGGTAAAGGAGGACAACAGATTCTAAGCTCATATGCAACAAATGGCTTGTCATTATAACGGTAATGGATATTTAGGGCGTGCTGGAGTGAAATCTAATATCTTCCCAAACCATTACACATTTGTAGAACCAATATTACGATACATAAGGAAAAGGTCGAGCAGTCTCACTCCACTCCACTCACTCCACAGTGTCTGAATTATGATGAGGTTGATGTTTCAGGCTGAACAACGATTCGTCTGTAAAGACAATGGTGTACCATTTATTTATTCTTGTACGCCATTTAATGCATCATAGCAGTCTCAGACATAATTTGTTTTTGAGACAAAAGTTAATCGCTGCAATGGACACTTTGTGGACATTCCGCTGTGTTTTTTACGACGTTGAACGGTTTGGGCAGATTTCGAAAGTTGTGTCTCAGACATATTTATTGTGATATGATTCTTGATGTAGCAAAGTGATCCAACACTGTCATGCACACAATACACCAGTCGTCCCGTGTAATGTTGCGGCAAGGTGTGGGCCATTAGTACCATCGGTCAGTTGTTCCCTCCTGCCTCCTACGATTGCAAATAAGCGTCACTATTGCTTGGTTACGTCCGACACAGTCACTGATATCTTGGAAGGATCTGTAATCTTCATGGGCTATAATTCTTCCTCTGTCGATCTCAGATTGGCTCCGAGGACACTCGTGTTCTTCGAAGCCTACTGAAACTAATAAAGTAAAACAGTCACATGGAAACTCAATTGCAGTATTTTACAATAACATTCTGTTCTCCTTTTACATAGCGCTAGTAGGTGACAATACAGATGGCCATGATGTGAGTAGAATAAATGATAGCTGAAATGCTAATCGTTTGCATTTCCAATCACAGTAAGTGTACAGTGAAAATTTCACGTGGTAGAAATGTTTCTTTCATGATGTTACATTTTAGTTGGTTAGCAATGTGAAAGCTTCATATAAAAAAATGAGGGAAATAATACCAAGTACAAGATTTCTTGTAGAATTTTATGTAATATAACCAAGTTCCATATTTTTTCAAGCCATCGTATTCTAAAAGAGATGTAAAACTCCTACACCAAGTAAGATCGCACGGCCTCACTTCGAGAGTTAAGAGAGCAACATTTTACTCACAACGATACTCAGGAATTAAAACAATTAATAATAATAACTACAAATACAGCTGTTATTAAAAAAATTCACTATTACATATCATTAAGATTATTGTGGGATAAAAACTATTTTTATAATTAAAATGTTAGGAATTTACCAAATACATATAAATGAGTCTCTGGATATGACATAATTTTCTTACTAAATTATAGAATTTACGTGATTAATTTCAAGATTAATTTTTCTTCAAAAATCAGCTTACTTTTCGAAGCGTATCGTTACATTTGTGAGTGTGAGTATTCTAGTTTGAGAAATTATACTTCAAAATGTTAAGTGTTTCAAAATGCTAAAATCTCATTTTTATGCTTCCTCTTCGTAAAATTTGGTAGGAATAATTCAGAATGTGTGCTTATGCCATACTAAAAGTTTCAAAAATAAATTCTTAAGTTAATAAAAATTTTTCGTCATTTTCCCAGACATATTTGAATTTTTCACTTTATATTTGATATTTAAGTGCTGCCAGGTGATGGAATCGCGTCTTTAATGTAAACAATTACTCATGTGGTGATTGAATAGACAGGTATTCTATTGGGGTCATTTCGGATTTTATTTTTATTTATTGTATCAGATTTTATTTATATTTGTCATATCAGATTTTATTAAAACTGCTTATTATTCTCAAAATACATTAATTTCTTTATTTATCAATATAAATCAATTCTAAAAGTCTCAAATAAGAAAAAGACTGAACAATTTTTTGAAAATTTGATAAATATTGAAATCCAACAGAAAAAGAAAAGTACGTGCGACAATATACGAGTAATTACTTAGAAATATTTTTGCCGTTACATTGATTTTTAAGAAATTTCTTCTTTAGTTCGGTTTCTTGAGGAAACTCTTTTTTCAAAGGTGATTCGGTACTAATGAGTTCATTATTTTTCCCATTCCATTTTAAAGCGTTTTTAAAAGGAAATTGATAAAAGGAGTCAAATATCTTCAACATTAGGCTATAATGTTTGTCCTGAGCTAAATTTTGTATTTGATAAAAAGGATGTTGAAGAGTAGAGAAATATGACTTGATTGATCCTTTTCTTATTTTCAGGATTTTGTAGTTTACCTAGAAGATTGGGCAGCTAAAAGATTTGAGTAAATACGACAACGACTTTTTTGATGTGTCACAGGAACAGGCTAACTTATTACTCCCTGAAGCGAGGATACTTCTGGAATCAACTTAGGAAGCGATTGTCGATGCTGGTAATTATTATTTTAAACACCGTATTCTGTTGGCTGTTCACAATAAAGTGTTTTAAAAAAATGTAATGTATATATAAAAAAGTTTAGACACGGGAGCTTAAAGCTAAAAACCTTTTAGATCAATGTGAAACTGATAGTTTTTATGTACAACTTATTCTCATTTGGCATACCTTAAAACGCTTACAGGTACATAACTTTCTGTTTAGGTGCATTTCCAGTAGTAAGAGAAATTATGTCACTTATGGACATAAGTGTCACTAATAAGAAATTACATTGTTGGGAATAATACCTGGAAATTGTTTAAATACACATTTTAGCTATGTCATCCTCTAGTGTTTTTCGATTGCTTTTGTTTAATGCTACCCCATTTTGGCAGTAAAATATCATGAGAGTGATAATGCACACAGTTTGACAGCATGAGCCTTAGTACTATCAAAATAAATTTAAGGTCTCATTGATGGTAACTTATTTAATCGACCAACCAATTTTATTTCATGAACATAATGTTAGTACAATGGAATTTCCAAATTTCTCTTCAAACCCGACCTAATCGAAAGTAACAAAGAGCGAAAAATAGCCAAGATTTCTGCGGAACTACATTTGTTCCCCGAATTTTGAAAAAATGTAAAATATTTTTCACAACTCATAAACGAATCATCAAAAAAGATGTAAAAATATTTTTAAATATAGGAGAAAAAAATGTAATTTTGAAGAATCCTTCGCTATTTTTTTTCTTCTTAAAGAGCAAAAAAATAGTGAAGGATTCATCGAAATTACTTTATTGCTCTCAAAACATAAATTACTTTGTTGCATTCAAATGGTTAATAACACCGGTAAGAAAAATGAGTTTTTTAAACACGAGATTTCTTTCAAACTTCCCACTTTGCGTAACATAATTTTTTATACCTTAAATTTTAAGAGTCAAATTGAATTTATTCAATAATTAGTTTGAATAATTTATTTCATTATTTGACGTTAAGTAGCCGTCACAAGGCGTTCACGTAATAATTAATTGGAATTTTGAGTAAAATTTAATTCTTTAAATAATTAGTTTCAGTCAATTAATTTTTATTAATTATAATTAAAATATTGGATTTTCATCCAAACCAAACGTGTATAAAACATATCAGCTCAATTGAATGTCTTAAGATGTGAGGAATTAGCTTTTGAAGTTTTGACCCAGGCACAGTTACAATGTGAGTAGAAGAAAACCCATTAAAATAGTCAAGACTTAATCAGGGAAGTAAAAATTTTAAAAGGATTAATATTAAGTTTAAGAGATCACATAATAGCTGGAGGACGGGAGCCTTGAAA
This sequence comes from Nephila pilipes, assembly GCA_019974015.1. NCBI lineage: Eukaryota > Metazoa > Arthropoda > Arachnida > Araneae > Nephilidae > Nephila > Nephila pilipes. The sequence goes on along the minus strand of BMAW01015225.1, from coordinate 57,645 downwards.
TTGAATTAAATTAGGCTTACTGTACGAATATATTTCAGGAGTTAAATTAACTGTCGGGGGGGGGGGTATTGTTCCACCATTTTATCCACATTTTTATGCTTTTTGAATTATTTTTCTCTATTGGGTAACAGTTAGATTTAATCTGGAATTCAAGAATTGTTTTTTCTGGAAATATGAATAGAATAATGTGATATATCTCTAAAACCTAATTTGATATTCTGCGATTGGTTTTTGAATCTTGTGAATGTAATGGGGATATTAGGGAAAAAAATTCAATAATTTTCTTTTTTTGATTGATGATTTCGGTTGTTGGTGTGTCGAATAAGACTCATTTTAAGAAATGTTGAAGAATTAGTCTAATTCTTGTAGAATAAAGTTGCTGTCAATAACAGTGAACTTGTTTTGAATTTTCAAATTTGGAACCAAAAATTATGATTGCATATAGAGAAAAAAAAATTAATCAAATCAAAAGAAATAGTGCTAGTCCCTTGAAATATGTAAGAAGTGATGAACATTTTAGTAAAATTATAAAGATAGTGTATCTCTTTTACTGTTTCCAACATTTACTCCTAATGCTTGAGTAGAAAGATTATCATCTGCAATGGCAACACTGCGAGCAAATTAAGACCTGTGATAGATTATTCTGTTAAGAAATTAAAATAGTGAAATTGAACTTTAGACACTCTTTTGTAAACCATTTTAAATATTCTGCAAGCAATAGAAACCGCCTTAAAAAGCGAATAAAGTGAGAAAAATGCACGCGTTAATACATTTGAAAAGAAAAGTTAGAGGCATTACTATTTTAATGGTGTTATTAGTTTAAGATTGAAGAGTAGCGTAACTCTACATTTATTGAAAGATGCGTGGCATCAAAATATTGCATCAAAATGTGATTAAAAAATAACAACGAGAGAAATAAAGGTAATCATTTTTATACATCATACAGAAAGCCGTAAAATGTTCCAGTAAAATCAGTGCATAACATAAAATAACTATTACTGGCTTCACCTTCAAAATCATTTTATAAAAATTTTTCACTAACTTTATCAAATATATCAAGCATCAAAGAGCGCAGAAAATGTAAACTTGTTCGATTGTTTGATTAATTTTATTGATGTCACGCTTGAAGCAACACGGGGGCTATTGGAAACATGTGATCAAACAAAAATCTTTATAACTGCTGCTGTGCATCTTTTAAAATACGCCATTTGAAATACCGTATGTTGTGCCTTAAATAATGTACTAGCCAGGAAGTTATATTTTTTCCCTCACAAATATCGAGGTTTTCGAAAAGTTTATGAAAAAAAAAAAAAAAACTCTATATCTAAGACAAATAAAGAACGGTTCTGGATTCTTCGAAAATTCACAAAATATTACAATAAACAACATAAAATTTCATATTAGAATGCTATAATTTGAGCAGTTTATTTTACAAAGATTATACGTATAAAATGTATGTATTACATAAAGTAAAATTATGCACAAACTATTTATTTTAATTTTTTCTTTCACATAATACATCAGTGAGGTTGTTTTCCACTTTTATCACAAAATGTAGACTTCAGACCAAAAATATTTTTATATGTATTAAAGATAAAATTTTGAAAATATTCAAGACAATAAAGAAAGAAAATAAACTTAAGCCTCAGTCTAAATTTGTGAGAAAATTGTTTTTATAGAATTTTGGATGATTTTGTGTAACGGCATCGTTTTACCGTATCGTCTGTCATCTTAAATGTCATTGGAATTTTTGAATTGTAAGATCTGAATTTCAACTTAACTTCAAGCACAGACCAATTAATTAAAATAATCAGTTATATATCCAAAATATCTTTTAATTCCTCCAAAAATAAGAGAGATGCTCCATCTCCACACACACAGTTGACCCTTGATAGATATTCGGGAGAGTTTCGGACCCACAATGAACGTTGACGGGAAATTTTATGGCTTTATATGGAATTACGCTTCTTGGTCTTATGTCTGAGACATTTTCTATTGAGACATTTGTTCAAGAGGGTGAGGAGGAGATTTTTTTCTTTGGTCCCCATCTATAAGTATAACTAAGTGTCTGTATGTCAGCTTGGTTTAAAATTTTATTCGGTATAACTTTGATACATTCTTTGACCTAGCTTTCGCGATATAACCATTTAGTTTAAACCAATCCAAAAGCCCCTTTGAAGTTCTATTACATAAATAAAGTAAATTTTATTCATAATTTTTAATTAATATTGATTTAAAGCTTTAACAAATTTGAATGGAGAGGTAAATCTGCTATTTTGTCTAGTTGGACAAATAACTTTTTCTGTGTTTTCTTTGCTTGCTAAAAACTCTGGTGTTTCCCCCTAACATTAAAATTGTCAAAAAAAGTAAGTTTTTGTAATATATCTATAAATTTCTAAAAATATCGCTAAATATATATTTATAAAATATCTATGTTTAAATTTAAAGAATGTATGAAAACAATGAATATATTCTGTTGTTTCATTTGTGTTACTGTATAATCACTACTTTCAGTTTTTAAAATAATAATTATTTCATTATAAGGTGCCAAAAATAAAATAAAAACAAATAAATAAAAAAATAAATAAAAAAAATTTTGAACTCTTGAAAATCAGAAACGCCTTAAGCTTTTCAATTATTACAAACGAATAATTTCTAAGCTTTTGTATTACATTACTCGGAAAAATCTCTTATGCATTGATAAAAATAACAACAAAAATTAACTTTTTAAATCTATTAGTTTTCTTTTTTCATAATTATATAGTCAGGTATTCGGGCAGTTTTGAAATATTAAGTTCTGAAATACATCCGAATTTTAAACGGTTGCACTTCAGTTTCCTTCAAAGAGAAGATAAATGAAGGTTTTCCCTCGAATTCATAATTTTCAAACTTGATTTTTCGAATAATTAGTAATTAAATGCGTCTGTGCACCTTTATATTTGTTTATATGTATAAGTGCCAATTGTACATTTGTACATATATATTTGAGTATTAATTATTTAAAGATTAATATTTAAAAAAATATGCACATGTGTTAAATCCTTTATAATTTATTTGCTATTAGAAGAAACTGAAGTACAGATAGTTAAAATACGGACATTTTTCGTAAGCTTAATAGAGCACAACTATAAACCTTAAATAAGCTAGCCTGAAAATCTGCATTTGAAATTACGATAAAAAATATTTATGTATGGCGCATACTCAGTTAAATATTATTTACCATAAATACTTACAAGTATTTGAACATTTAAAATATTAAATTCAAATTTTAATATATTGCATCCCTAGCATATTTTCCTATATTTCGTAAGTTTTGTGCAATTCGGTTGAAAACTACACGTTATGAGCAAAAAATACGCTCAATAATTTGGTGAATTTAAAGAAAATTTTTACGAGGAAGTAAACCTGAGATGCTAAAACTTCGATACACAAAAATTATGAGCATACCTGTAATAGTTTTTGAAATAATTTTTTTTAATAAGTTCGAAATTCGTTTGTCAATATTAAATAAAGCTTCAACAAAATAAAGTAATAGTTTGATGCATTCAGAGGTTATTAAAAACGTATATAAATGGTATTGTTTAAAATATTAAAAATTTTACAATTTTAAATTTAAACTTCTCTACAGGAGTGTACATTATTAACAAATTGGCGTAGAAGATATAAAATGTACATCTAAAATAGATAAAAAATGTAATTTGTAAAGCCATAATCTTGAACAGAATACGGAATTTTCACTTGATACGGCAGAGTCGGCCTTAGCCAGGGACGAGCGATGCAAACCCTCAGGGTCCTACAGTTTTGGGGGTAACACTCTTACAGTTAGTTTTCAGGAAAAAATATTAAAATTACAAATACAAAAATAAGATGAGTAATTTTTCATACATTTTAATAACAAAGGATTGGGGAACTGGCATATCTTTAAGCTAAATATCACTAGTGCAAGTTTTTTATTTTTGTTTTTGCAGAACGTTATGGGTAGTTCAAAGAAGAGTAAAAACGTTTTAGTGAATTTTTAAAAATGAGTTTCTACTTATTAAGACAACAATTAAAATGATATTTTCTTGGTTAAATATAAATTCTTGCTAAAATGTATGCAGCCTTAAAAATGTTAATGCAAAACATTTTCGAAGAGAAACACTGTTTGACTGCATAAATTGTAATGTTGAACTCTGTGCAGCACCGTGTTTCGAAAAATATGACACTGTGACAATTTTATAAACGGTTTGTGGACACATTAATGTATATAAATATTTTTCTTTCTAAAATTAGTGGATTTAAAATGTGTTTGAACAAATAAATTTGTTTATCTATTTACTGCATATATCCGTTAGTACACTTCCAGCTTCAGGAAAGTACTATTGTTTAGATAACCTTTTGACTTTGTTAAGGTATGTGCCTACCCTGAAATCATCGTTTTCGTGAAAATTTTCGAAAGTTTCTTTATTACTTTTTTTATTAAAGCCTACATATTTTTGATTTCAAAAACGATTTAAGATTGCTTCTTGGGTCGTTAGTTAATGCATTATTTTAAACATAATTCTTTTTAAGAAACATTAAAATCTTTATTTGCATTTTCTGAAAAATTTGTGACTTCAGTTTTTTTTATTACGAAAAATCTCATTTCTTAAAATGTATTTCATATATTGAAATGTTATTTTACCACAATGTTCAGTACATTTCTAAGTATGTTGTGAATCTCAAACATAGTTTTTAAGTATATAACTATTTATTTTGGAGCTAGTTTTTATTTAAGAAAGTGATATATTTATTTCTGTAAAATCATGCTGTGTTCCTTAGTTTTGGTATAACGCTGTACGTTTAAGAGATAACTGCATTCTTCCTGTTTCACAACACAGATATATGTATATTAAACATATTGTTTAAACAAAAAATTAAATATAATAATTAGAATTTATTGTATGAACTTAAGTGTAAAAGACAAAATTTTTACTAAATTAAAAGCAAGTGTTCAAAATTTGAAAAATACAAAAACTGTTCATTAAAATAGCTTTTTGAATTTACAATTTTATATATACTATTATAACTAAAAACATAAGTGTTTTACAAAAATTTCTATTCTTATTAAAAGAAAAGTTCTCTAAAAGTAGGTATTAATTTATCTTAAGACATTTTTCTTTGTTTAAGCATTTTATAGAAAATTTTAATATTTTTTCTCTTTTGTATCTTTGGTATTTTTATCATTTGTAACTGAACATTTTATTACTGTACATTCTTCAAAATATTATATATTTTATAGAGAAAAAGACATTTACGTAATTGAATTTTTGGTCTAATAAACATATATAATTATTTTTGAGTACAATTTATAAAATGGACTGAGAATAGCTGAGGAATATGATTTTTACATACTGTGAACATTTTGGACTGAACAAAATCATATTTTTTTAGTCCGTTTCGGTTTGAATTGCAAATCGTAAGCAATTTTGCGTTGAGGTTGATATTGAATATAAAAGACTCCTCGGCAATTCAAAAGTGAAGTGGTTTACTTTAAAACCAGCACTCACACACGCGCAAAAATAGAGTGCATTTTGAAATTATATGATCCGCTTCGGTCATGTTATTTAAATTTGGAAAAATACTTTTCACTTGGGGAAAAAATATCCTCCTTTACATAGATGAAAACTTACGCTCTGCTTTCTTCACAGCCAAACATCATTTTTCTAAAAAAACTACCCAAAAAATTAAATATTTTAATATTTAAGTAGCAGTTTTTTATTGCAATGTAAAGCATTATAGGATGATTAATTCGTACCACTAATACTAAAGAATAAACTAACAATTTTGTAGGGTTATAATCCTGGGATTAAGGATACATTTCTAAAATTTAAAATTGTTTACGAAATTTGTTAAGAACACTTTGAGGGACAATGTCTATCAATTTGACTGAACTTAAGTGTTTTGAGTGTGCTGTTTTGAAAGACAAAATTGAAAGGGAAGAAGTTTCTTTCGCAGTCAAATTTGTAATAACTGATATGAAAGATGTAGTTATCAATGAAAATTTTCCATTAAAAGATATCAGGTGACTATGTATTTAAGTTTGAAAAACACTAAAGTAATGGACAGGTGAAAATTTAATCGGGGATCGAAGATATTTAGAAATATTTTCATGTTCTGAAGATTATATACCCCATTAAATTTAAAATGATTGATTGAATGTGCACTATGTTGCCCTGGCACAAATATGGATGCAGAAAAAGTATTTTCGCTCAAAGCAAGTTTTTCTGAAGTGAGTGTGCTATGGAAGAAAATTTAGATTCATGTCGAAAAAATTCATTCAACAGAAAAATATAATTTTAAAGATTATAATTTATTTAAATTAAAAATATTAAAAAAATCACACTTTTTAACTTAATTTTAAAATATTTTTGAATGGAGAAATATAATTTCTTATTTCACAGATTTAATCATCCTGTATAATAATACGCCATTCGTACTCGCAAAAAAAAAACAGTTGGTCACTAGTTACAGGTCGTAGGTAAACGCAAGGCGTGACAATAACACGAGCGAGGCGCTATTTCTGGAAGCACCAGAAACAAGACTGTGTGAATCCAGCCAAGTTGACATTATATTAAACATTACCTGTTTCAAAACATGCAAATAATCTTGTGTTTTCTTAGTCTCGTATTCGACAATGAATATAGCTCTTCCTCTGTTAAAATCGTAATATTAAAATAAGAATGATTTTTACTTAAAAGTTTTTAAAAATGATAGGAAAAATAATTTTTCTATTGTCTGAAGAAAGCAAATATTTTTCAGCTATTAACCAGCTAATTTTTAAAGCAATATTTTTTATTCTTCGTTTGTCGAAACACTTTTATTTAAACTCAATAGATCGGGCGTATAACATCCAAGTTCTGATCTGAATAATCTGAACCCGACTCC
>BMAW01015225.1:0-47141 GCA_019974015.1 Nephila pilipes | reverse complement strand
CAATGGTGCTTCAAATAGCGTGTAACTATGTGTATGTAAATTCTTTTCATCTTTTGAAAATTGAATTAACTAGTCCTAATTTTGTATTTTGAACTTAAATTTTGAAAATGTGTTTTAAATATTACACGAAATGAAATATGAAAATTACAACGAAAATTTACAAATAAAGTTTTTAGAACATTGAAAAAGTTAATTAAAAGGAAAAATATTTTTAATTACAAGAACTTAGAAAATAAACTATAATGAGGTGTTTTATTATTACCTAGTTTCTTAAGTATTCTATTATATGTAGAAGATAGTGTAAGTTAATCCAAAAGGCGTTATGCCAATATTTTAAACATATTATCAGTAGTTCAATTGCGAGAAAAAAATTGACTGTAGAAATAGTTTACAGTTCACTTTATTTTAGTAATAAAGCAAAAAGAGAGCACTTAGTGTGCTGCCGCTCGGTATGATTAATAGTTAAGTGATGATATATGTTTGAGTGATAGTTGGAAGAGTGATAGTTAAACAGAATATAGAGGGGACCGCGTTACATCGAAATAGGGAGGGGCTGAGGCGGCACCATCCTGGCCCCTATTGAAATGAAAATTTCAATACACATAAATACAAAATTAAAATTTAGAAAGTACATAATGAATTCAATTAAGATATTAATGCATGAAATAGCACAAGTAAAGGGAAAACACTTGCATTATAAAATGAAGATTTGAAATGAGTATATTTTCAATTAACAGGTAAAAGTGAAATACCTCTAACATTTATTTTAATTATTTTTCCATCGGGAAGCATAAGATTTACAAGTCTTATTTTATTACCTTTTCCTTTAAAAACATCTACAATTCTTCCTGTGAGCTATTTTGTTCCTGGAAGGGAGTCAGTTTTTATCAATGGTAAAGTGCCTATATCTACGTTATCTTTCACAAATTTCGATCTGCCTCTCTCTAGCAAATTGTTTAGATAATTTTTTTTCGAAATTTTCCAAATCTCTTGGGATAACCAATTAACACTCTGCCATCTTGATAGTGTATTTTCTTTAACATTTATAAGTTGCGACTCGAGATTGGCAGTAATAGGTCTACCAATAAGAAAGTGGCCAGTGGACAAAGTCTCAAAATTATTAAATTCTGATGAAAATGGGGTTAAGAGACGTGAATTTAAAACAGCTTCTACTTCAGCAAGTAACGAGATAAATTTTTCGAGAGTTATATTTTAATTTCCAGCTACTCGCTTTAAATGAAATTTGAAGGATTTCACTCCCGACTCCCAGAATCCACGGAAATTAGGAGACCTAGGAGGTATAAAATGCCATTCAATATGTTCGACATTAAAATAATTAATTAATATTTCATCAGGAGATTTAAGTAAATCATGCAGATTTTTTAATTCAATATTTGCACCTACAAATGTTTTTCCATTATCTGAAAATATTTTAGAACTTTTACCTCGTTTCCCGCAAAACCTTTTTAAGCAGGCTATAAAAGCCTTCAAAGTAAGGTCAGACACAAAGTCAAATGGAGTGCTTTGGTAGCCATGCATACAAAAATACAAACGTATATTTTATTGAGAACTCTGCTGATTTTTAAATTTGATCATAAAAGGTCCACAGAAGTCCACTCCACAGTTGTTAAAGGGAAAAGTGGGAGTAACTCTTTCTTTGGGCAAATTACCCATAATTTGATTTAACGCTATAGGCTTGTTTTTAAGCCTGTAATACAATTATAAACAACTTAACGTGTTAGATTTCTGCCATTAAGTGGCCAATATTTATGAAGAATACGATACAACAAGTTATTAGAAACAATATGCAGGTATTTATTATGAAAATATTTCATGACCATTAAAGTTATTGTATGTTTACTAGGTAGCACAATAGGATATTTTTCATGGAACGACAACGATGAATGTTGCAATCTTCTCCAATACGAATAATATTAATGCTATCCGTAAAACACTTTAACGAAGCTAGCTTGCTGTTTCGAGGAACAGGCTCATCCTTTTTCAAGTTCTTAATATCCTCAAAAAATTCTACTCTTTGTACAGACTCTAGTAACCAGAGCTTGGCCTTTTCTAGATCTTTAAGTGAAAGAGGACCAATGACTCGTTCACAGCATGACAACATGACATTCTTTCAAAACCTGAAAATAAAACTTATAACTCTAATTAATTTACTAAAGTTATTGGTTACGGAAACAATCATGTTGAAAAAATCGAGCTGATTTGAAAGAATCAAATTTTTAGAAGTGAAGTTTTTTAGTTCTTTTTGAATTTCAGTGCAATTATTCTGAGAATGTTCAGCATCGTCAGTCTGTGAAAGGTTGGGACCCTTCCACCATAAATGACAGTTTACCAGATCAGTAGAATTCAAGCTTCTGGACAGGAGGTCCACTGGGTTGTTTTCGGAAGATATATGATGCAACAAAAAGTTTTCAGTTCGATTTTGAATTTTTGAAACTCCGTTAGCCACAAAGGTTTTAAGAAGGTGAGGTGAGGTTTTAATCCAGTTTAAAGCAATTGTGGAATCAGAATACAAATTCACTTGTGAAATATTCATATTTAGTGCAGTCAAAGCTTTGTTCATAAGTTTGGAAAGCAAGAGACAGGCAGAAAGTTCCAACCTGGGAATGGTTAGGGTTTTAAGCGGTGCCTCTCTTGACTTGCTGCACAAAATTTTACTGTTTTTATAGCCGTTGATAGTCTGAATAGATATATAAATAATAGCATAACAGCACCAAATCCCTTCTCTGAGGAATCAGTAAATCTATGGAGTAAGATTTCACCAGGATCTTCTAAAATAACAAATCTTTGAATTTTTATCTTTTCCAAGACATGTAAGGATTGCACAAATGTTGACCAATCCTTAGCAACTGCAGCAGGTAGTTTCTCATGCTAGTCTATTTTTAGAAGTCATAAATTTGGCATGAAGAATTTTGCTTTAGTAATGACAAGTCCTTTCAGACCAAGTGTGTCGAAAAGGCGTGAAATCTGAGAGAGGACATCTCTTTTAGTGAAAACTAAATTTTCAGTGATATGAACTTTAAAACAAAGTGTATCAGAAGAATTATTCCACAGAACACCTAGAATTTTTACAGTACCTTCTTCTGACAATAGATCAAACTGAAGATCAGGCAATTCGCTGTTCGAATGTGAGGAACACCATTTGTGCAGAGACTTTTCAACACTTCCAAATAGCTGCACAAGTTCTGACTCAAGTATTTCAAGTTCCATCAAATTTGAACATCCAGTCAAAACATCATCTAAATACACGTCTTATCGAACGATGTTAGCTGCGTTAGGAAAGTTATCTTCCTCATCAATTGCAAGTTGTTTTAACACTCGCGTAGATAGGTAACATGCAGGTGTTGTACCATAAGTAACTGTTTTTAATTTATATATTTGGATAGGTTCATTGGGACCCTGTTTCCAAAGGATCTTTTGAAAAAGTCTTTCTTCGGGATTTATTTCAATCTGTCTAAACATATGACGGATGTCACAGCTGAAGAAATAATCATGCTTTCGAGCACGAAGCATAATGGGAAACAAATCTTGTACAACATCACCCTTACTGAGAACATCATTCAGCGAAATATTTTGATCAGTTTTTTGAGACCTGTTGAACACTACTCTCAAGGGACGAGCAGGATTTCCGGATCTAAGTACACAAGTACTCAATGATGTGGGAGAAAGATTCTATCATCAGATGTAATTTCATCTATTTTTAAGACTTCTTCCATGTGACGTAACGCAAGATACTCTTCAATAACTTGACTATAAAGAACCTGTAATTTGGGATCACGGTTTAATCGTTTCTAAAGTTGATCGAGGTGTTTGGAATCAATAGTCCTAAAATCCCCAAGATTTATATTTTTTTTTGTATATTTTGTTTGAATGGTAGAGTTACAGAATATCGTCCACAAGGTTTTCTAACGTACGTGTGTTCTTTCGAATTGTTCTTCGCTAAATTTAAGTTCATCACTAATTACAGGTTTCTCTTCAGAAATATTTTCCATTTCCCAAAAGGAACGTAGAGTTTTATCCAAATTGCTTACACCTTTAGAAAGAAAGCAATGACAAGGAGAGAAAGATTCTTCTCATTAAATGATTCATCATTATAAAATCCAGCAACAACAAAACCGAATTTAGATTCAACTAATCTCATATTACAGTTTCTTAACAGGTTTGAGCTGAAAATATAAAAAAATAACAAAAAATAACTTCCTATTAAGCAAGACATCTCTGATAGCTGATTAAAATCTTTTTCAGTGAGAATGCAACCCATTGGTATGTTAAATTCTGAAATATTTATCCTTTTTGAAGGATGTATTTTAATTATTTCAGTACTGAGAAAAAAAAAACTACATCTAAGCGAATTATATCATCTAAATCCGAAACAGATGCTTTAGTCAAATAATTTATTTTCGATTTGGTGTTATTCAAACCTTGAACAGAAGAACAGATTTTTGTTTTTCTTAATCCTTTTGATTGATTTTGATTGATTTCAGCTGCTTTTAACGTTAGATAGCTATTTTCTGATGCGGAATCGAAAACACATTTCATTTTTTCTTTAGTTCCTTGTATGTAAATTATTGCTGTATGAATTAAACCTTTGACGACTTGTTCATTAATACCATATTCCTGTTTCGAGGTCAATGGAACGAGTGGGAGTGGTTCCTCAGAATTCCATTCCATACTGTTCTGTATATGATTGCCAGGTATTTTCTGCTTTGGATTTCGTAACAAAGAATTTTTTTTCTGGCGTGAAATTGTTATCCCCGCCCCAGCCCCAACTTGCACGACCGTACCCCTGATATGATCCCCAGCGGCAGGCGTCCAGTTATACCTCCCGACACTGGATACCCAATTTAGTCGCTTCTTAACGATATCATTGAGATACATTGGGGCGATTCTTTCATATCCCAGTCACCCCACGGATTCTGATTATATTCTAACCATAATATATATATATATATAATTTTATTGTTTAGAATCAATGAAAAAATAAAAATTATTTTATTACGTTCACACAATAAAAACTAAAGATACGAGCTTTCCTTAGAATAATGATAATATTTTTAGTAACTATTATTATTGTCCGAAAACTTGAAACAACGTAACTACTCCCATCAATTACTAAATATTTGAAAAATAATCACGAGTTGGATGTGAATAGAAGATGAGCGCGTTGTGGTAAGGAATATTCTGAAAAACATACATATCCAATGTCCACTCTAATTTTTTCAGCTCTGTTAAAAACATAATTGCAATTTCTTTTCATTAAAACATTGTTGAAAAAATATTTTCTTGTCTTTAAAATCTAAAAAGCCTTCAGCTTTGATTGGTTGTTCAACTGTTTTTAACTTTTATATTACCTCGAATAGGATTATCTAACATATTTTAATATGAATTTTTATTCTGGTTTCATGCTACGATCCGGATGATCAGAGAGGGAGAAACATAGGTGTTTTCATCGCAAATTGTTTTGCAGATAGCGAAGAATTCTTTCTTTTTGATATCATGGCAAATAATGAACGCTGGACAACTGGTTGCAACAAATCGCTATTAGCCAACCGCATTTCTCAAATCTTGTTTTTAATCATTTTAATACATTTCTTATTTTTCAGGATAAAACTCGTCTTCTTATTTCAATGATAAATCACACAATTTCGAATCATGACTTTTTGAGGGTAACTCATTCGTCAAATTTCTTAGCCAAGAGGACCTTGGTATCCGGACTAGAACACTAGACCACTTAAACGGCCCAGGCGATCTGACCGGCTTCGAACTTACCTTCACGTAGGACGAGAACGAAACAATGTATATATATATGTAGGATTTTCCAGCTAATTATTAATCAATTAATTTTATTTTCCAATTTACTTTGAAACCAGTTCCTCCGATACTCAATAGATGTCGCAACGAATCAGAGTCATGTGATAAGCTCATGCAGCGCCACCTATCCCAGAACATAACTGAGTGACCCTCGTTTTCGCTCTCTCTTCTCTCTCTTTCCGCCACTTTTTCCGCTTCTCTTCTCCTTCGCTACCCGTGTCGGAAGTAAACTTCAAACGCCCGAGCACGTTACAGTGCCCATCGCCAATATGGGTTAAATGAGACAGTCATCTATCCGTCTCGGAAGAACTGTTTACTACCTGTATATATATCATAGTGTAAATACTTTTCATTCTTCATCATCTCTCCTAATAAACAAGTAAAGCTACTGCAAGCTTCATCCTTGAATATCATCAACAACATTACATGGAGTCTGAAATTACCCCCCTAGACAATTCGGATAGACAGATTTCTACGTTTTTGTTTTGTCTGCGTGAATTATATTCATCATCTTCACATTGCTTATTAGCATTAATTGCTGTTATATCTTCATTATCTTCTTTGGAGACTGGCTCTTTCAATGATCACCTTTTTCTATTTTCTTGCGAAGTTCACGAAGTCTATTTTTGAGAACTTCTATTTCAACTTTTGTATAAAAAGTTTGTAATTTATCACACTCGTTTTGAAGAACTTTATTCCATAATTTTGTGCGTAGAGTAAACAGTTTTCCCGGATGGAAATATTTGAAACAATTGTGCAGTTCTTTGTCACTTGCAAACCTTGACTCCATGAAGCTTATAACTTTATCGAGTGTTATATTATATGCATCTATTCTGAATTGGTTTTCATATTCTATAGACGGCTTGATAAGCGCTTCATGAAGGAAATATTTTTAGTTCGTTTTTTTAAAGGCGGTCTTTTGGCTAGAACTTGAATTGAGATGTCTTTTTCATTGAATTGTTCCTTAATTTGATTTACAATTTTTTCTTGTTATTTCTACAACCCTCTCAAATCTTCAAGAAATATCTTTCAAAAAAAAAGTTTCTTCAACTATAAGGTATGCTTGCACAAAATTCTAGCAATTGGTTTGAAGATTTTTTAAAAGATTCTTTGAAATATTTTTGCATTACGGGGTACTTAAGGAAACTTTTCAGTTACGAAGTACTTTATAGAGCACATACGTTTTGAAATTATTATAATTTTAAATTTCGAGCAAGGCCTGAAATTATTCCAAATATATTCCTGAAGAAATGTCGAATATTTGAAGAAAAAGTATTCTATCTTTAGACCACTATCATGCCGATCTATCTTTAGCCGATAATATTCTCAAAAGCGGAAGACGAAGTCAATTTCCAAACATGTAATCGTAAGTATGACTATCGCATAAAAAATGCTATTTTATTTACTAAACGAAATAAAGATATAACGGGAATTGTTAGTTTTATAATTTCTCCTCTCATCAAATTTAATGCATCTGCACACAATGGGTGTTCAAAAGTTCTTCAGAAACTCCAAGAAATGGTGCTCGCAGAATAGAAAATGGTTAATTTTTAGAAAGCATCATAACTCCCTAGACAGTTGCCTAAGTCTCAGTTACTCGTATTCGCGATAATGACGCTTTTCTCACCTCAAAATTTTTTCATCATAACTGTTACGTTTAATGAAATCATCCCCGTTTATTTAGGAAAAGATTCACATTAAAGAGGAATGAGGAATCCATGTCTCACCGACGGTAACAACTCGACGTAAAATGACGTGAATAACTCGATCTGACAACAATCAATTTTAGACTTGGCAGCAAACGATTACTAAATAAAATTAATTTATGAATCAATGACAAATTTGTTTTAGCTCCGTTTAATAGAGGGAAGCACCTAATGGCAGCAAGAATTTAATTCAATGATGCCATATTTCTTCAAATACAAGAACTTTTTGAACCAACCTCATAGCACCAAACATGAACTTGTTTCGGAGAACATTTAGAAAGCAACGTTGTACAACCATTATATTGACATTGTAAGTTTGCTGCACCCTTTGTTGAATGGCCAATGCAGTTTTTAAGTTCAATATTTAATTCTTCTAGATAAGCTCTTTGAATGTCTTGGGAATGTATTTACCTTTTCCAGACATGTAACTTGTATTATTTATCACATACGTCATTATTTTTAATGTAGTGAAAAACTACTATACATTAATCTATTACATTAATATCCTATGTTGAGTCAATTTGATTAGAAAATATTTTTGATTCATTTATTTTTGTTTGCAATTTTTTGCTTAATTGGTATAGAAATTGAATTCGCTGATGGCGTAGATAAAAATGTCATAAGGTTACCTCTTTTCTTCTAGGTTTTTTTTTTTTTTTCATTTTTATTTATTTGAGCTTGACTTTGCTTTGCGACATTCTCTGTGTGTGTTGAAAGAAGCGAATCAAATTTTGAACACAAGCAACACAATCTCTATACAATTACAATAATCAATATTATCATTGAGTACTGCTGTATTACAGGAAGAAGTAACTGGTTTAATCATAAATTTACCTACTTAATTATCTTATAAAAAGTATTATTTAATTTGAAGTTTACGAATCATATACAAATCAACGTGAGTGTAAATGTATGTTTAAAATCTCCAATACCAAATAGAAAAAATAAACATGAGTTATTTCTGGATAGATAACAATAGTAGATACTTGTGTCATCAATAGAAAATATATTTGCTTTGCAACTACTTTACCGTACTAGAGTACTCTCACCGTCAATAGTATTAAGCATGGAAATGGAACTTTAGCACGCACTTACAAATAACGTAATTGTATAAATGAGATTTCATAGAATCATCATCACAGCGTTTTCTTCTATTCTGTAGGAAGAGATGACACTAGTGGGTTTACTAAATGGACTCTAATTTGTTATCTACATAATGGGTTTCTCCTCACACAGAGTAAGCCGATGAGATGCTTGCGACGAACGTTGTGCGGACAGAAGGGGCAGGTCGTCACCTCGGCCCCAACGAGCACAAAAGCATCGAGTTTCCGTACCATTCCTTTACTGCCCGATTGTTCGCCTAGCATTGTACCCGCATACTCTACAAACACCCGCTTCTTTAAAAATTCTGCTCGTTATTAAGATAGTCTAAATATGAGATACAAATATGCCCTCTTGCACATGTTGCAGCAGCGGTCGCTGCCACTTCAAGATGCTCTCGAGCGTCGATCCCCGTGGCGTCCGGCTCATCACATGTTCGCCGATCGCCCGGTGCTCTAGTCTCGGCCTGATAGTAGCCAATGGTTGCAAACTCTATGGGTGGCGATGATCGAATCATCTAGCCACTATAGCAACAGTTGAGTTGAATAATTGGGGTTGCTTTGAGTAACGTTCAACTAAACTTCAGCGTAGCTTGATGTGGTAGCTAGCCGTTTGAGAGACAAGCATAAATGTCATCCAACGAGGACGATTTCTTAATTTAATATTAATTTTTTTGTTAAAATGAGAAGCATAATAGCAATTTCTATTATAAATACTAAGTGTTATACCCGTTCTTTGCACGGATGAAATAGGAAAGTACAGTTGGAACAATTCAACTTGAAGCATAAAAGTTTTTTAATGAGATCCAACTTTTAAATAATATTTTGAGTAAGTGGACCACAAATTATTCTCCAAGCGAATAATGATATTACTAAATAAAATAGAAAATATATCGATTAAAACCCAATGAAAGCGATACCGACAATTTCATTAATTGAAGAAATTGTTTAGAGGTTTAAATTTTTTTAAAAATTCAATTTCAAAAAAAAAATGTTGTAGACTATAAAATAAAAATTACTGATATTTTTAAGGCAATTTTAGCTAATAATGACATGTTACACCAAGCTGAACAAAAAAAAAAAATTAAAATTTAATATTATTAAATAGATATTAAATATACCGATCAGCGAGGTATGAGAAAATGGAAATTCTATTTGTTAGTTGAATCGAATAATTAAGCAGAATGATGTATTTAAATAGATAAAACGTAGAAGGAAAAACAAAGAAATTAGATTCAAAAGAATAAAAAAAATTATAATGAAGGGGAAAAAATGTAGCGCAAATAACAAATAAACATTCAAAATGTTCATAATTATTACAATAATAGAGTTTTTATTTCTGCCTAGTTTGGTGAATAGAAATTATTTTACTTTTCTTCTACCACCTATTAGAGATCTATAGAGGCAATTCCCAGTGCGCCACTTGGGGATGCGATTTTCAGGCCTGATAGGTTAGCCAGGAATAATCCGGGAGCAGCAGGGAGAGTACATAAAGTTACGATAGTAAATATTAAATAAATATGCAAAATAAATATGTGGCTTAACATATGAAAGTAATACATAAAAATTTAATTAATAAATGTGAATTATATATTTAATAAATATAAAACAATGAACACACCACAAAATTGGAAAAGATGACTTATAAACTTGATTAAAAACGATAGGTAAACAACTAAAATAACCATTTCCATATCTTAATAACTAATTACAACAGTATAATAATAAAAAGTAATATTAGGTAATTTAAATAGAGCATCTTAATAAAAATCTCAAATGTTTTACTGTTTGGAGCTGAGATGTAAACACACTTGTATTTCACAGAATTCTTGATCTTATGACGTTTAATATAATCGTCCTGAGCGGGAAAGAGGATACATAAAGTTTTGAAAAATAAATTTTTAAAAAATACAAACGAAAATGACATGAAGCTTAACTAATAAAAATACAGAAAAATGTAACGAATAAATGGAATAAAATAATTACTGAAGTTCCATTTGTAAAAAATAAGAAAACGATAAGTGATTGACTCTTGATTAGCGTCACACTTTGAAGCAACATGAGGACTATTGGCGACGAAACTTAAACATATCAGATAAACATGTAGGAACATATGAAAATAATACAAAAAATGTAAAGATTAAAAGGGAAAACCAATGTTTATAATAATACGATCTATTTTAAAGACACAGATTACATACTTAAAATCTGAATTTGATATCTTCTTCTTCAGATATGTACAAATTCGTTAGTGATCTTATAATTTCTTAACGTGCTGTTAATGTAACATTCAGTATTTTTGAATTTTACTTTCTGTTAAGAGCGTAATGTGGTGTTTCAAAGATAGTTACATCTTTATTTAAAACATATTAATAATTGTTATTTCGTAAGCTGTAATTTTTTTTTTAAATTTTTTCTTTCAATTCTGAAAGCGTTAAAATTCTCTTTAATAAAAGCAATGCAGGATTTTCCACATTGAGTTTAACTAAATATTTTTCATTTTTTTTTTTTTTTTTTTGCTATTTTTTTAACTAAATTATACTTTCTTTGGATACTAATTTGTGCTTCACTTAAAATTATATAAATTTTTTTGTCTTCATCAAAAAACTTCTTATCCCTCCAACTGGATTGGTATAGTTTTCAATTTGCCCGTGTGAAGAATGTGTATAACAGCTAAGATTTTATTAATATCATGTTAGAGTAATAAAATAATAATTGGAAGAAATTAACGTTATTCACATCAATGGAAAAGAATAATAATGTTTTCTTGAACAAAAATATTTAAAAAAACCAATTCAGTAACCGAAACATAAATTATTTTTACATTTAAGCATAAGTTTAGTTGGTTCCAATTCTTTTAGATGGTGTATGCAGATCTTTCGATGCTGATGGTAAAGCAATCCCCCTTCAATTTTTTTCCAAACTATTCATTTTAATCAGTAGGCAGTACTTGCGCGATATGGAGAATATTAAGACTACATTGGAAGTAGTCAAAATAGACTCTTGGCATTAGTATTGGGATAATAAGGTTGAGTACATATAGTCAATGCTTTCAGTTTTAAGTGTTTATTTGCTATAAAGAACCAACACGAGCAAAGGATAACTCATATTCGTTTTTTAAGATCTAAAAGGCCGTAATTTGTATAAACGTGAAAAATAACAAATGAAGTAAATTATATATCCTAGAACAACGCCAGCAGTAAATTTGATAAAAATTTCATACGCAATAATTGCTGGATTCAATTTCAGACAGTAAAATTACTTTTGTGCAATGAACAAAAATTGAAGAAAGAGAAACAACAGAAATATCTTCAAAAACACATTAGAACGAAATTAATATGTTTACTGATCAAAAAATTTCATATTTTATATAACGCAATTTTTACACCGACATACGTATACGAACATTAAATGTTTTTCTGGTTCCAATTACTCCTAGTGATTACAACAATTATAAAGCTACTAGACTGGTTTCTTTAACTCACATATTATTTTAATCGCTGATTTAACAAGCTAAGTACCTATATATATAGTTAAATATTACAACAATCAAGTAACTAAACATGTTTCTTGGATATGGCCAATTACGCAAAACCCATCATTACACTTTTTTCGAACATATATGCATTTTACTTACTAAGCATAGCATGATGAGTTCAATTATTGTGTTAAACCATTCGTGTTTAATGTGAAAATGTTACTCTGCTTCTGGTAATTTGTTACGACCAGAAACAACTATGGCATACTTTCAACTTTTAGAATATAGCTGAATTTAACTTCAAACGAGACCAATACATAATTTAACAAACTCAAACATGACTTTTCATTCTTATCAACGGTGGAATCTAATATAATACGAAAAAATAACAGTAACAAATTTTATTTAAAGGTGTAAATGTTTCTAATGACAATTTGAGGGGCTAACATTCTCTTGTTATGTTTACAATGAATTAAATAGATTGTATTATGTATATTAATTAAACGTCATATCAGACAGAGTCTTAATGAACGAATTTTATAGTCTATCTCTGATTTGATCATGAATTAATAAACACTGGTAAACAAGGTTTCATTTTCCTCATTCAGCAAATGACAATTTTTACATTTTAGGGGATGTTGAAAAGGAAAATGGTATTAAAAATATTCAATTCTTGCAGATTTAAAAAAAAAAAAAATCTTGAAAATCTCAATTTTATAAAATTTATTCAACATACCGGGTGCTTATAATTAAAATTACACTATTCAGAAGCCTGTAAAACCTGTTCTGCTTATCGAATTTTGATGTAATGTAAGCTATATGGACCATGGAGAAACGATATCTGTAAAAAAAAAATACTACAAATTTTGACCACCAGGTGGCTTTTATCGAATATTCCTTATGCAAATCCATAAACCCTCTATATAAACTTGCTGTCGTAGCCAGAGAATCATTCAGCGTGCGTTTGTCATGGTTAATCATGCACTTATAAAAAAAGATCGAGCTTTACTGGTAAAACTATTTTATCATAACGGCAGTAACCACTTAACCGCTCTGCGTAAATACCGTCGTTTAAAGGATCTGTGAAAAGGTCCTATGTCGAAGATTGATTTGAGGAAGATAATCATAAAATTTGAAGAGACAGGAGATTTGGGTGTGCTGCCCGGAAGAAGACGGAAACTGAACACACATTTCCTCCTAGTGGACATCTAGTAGTCGGGACTGAAACTGTCGAAGAAGTCACTACTGCTGTGGTTGAAAGAGCATCCAGTTCCATCTATTCTTCAGCAAGTAGTCAATCAGTGTCACGCGAGTTGGAGATTCCGTGGTCGACTGTACGAAAAATCTGCGATACATTTTATATTGGTATCCGTACAAGATCCACGTGATGCAAACGCTGAATCATCAAGATCCCAAAACACGCCTTGAATTTGCTTGGCAATTTTTGACGAGAATGGAAATTGATTATTAAGTGTACTTTCGAACTGGTTACAAAAAGTCAAACTACTCATTTAAATCTTTGTAGAAGGTACTTTTATTCTGAAGTCGTTTTGTTTTCAGTCATTGTGTTTCAGAGATGATTCGATTGCACTAAGTTCCATCTTAATTTACAACCGTTTCGGAATTTTGGGTGTACTGGTTCAAAACTCTCTTCGCAATCTTTCTCTCCAAAGAATTAATTTTTCCTGATATTCTTGACTTTGAATCCCTCCTTTTTCTAAATCCTCAAATGACTTTACAATTTGATTTTAATACAGGTATTTGATCTAAATAATTTTAAATGTTCAGCTAATAGCAAACTGAAAAAATGCTATATTTCTTGTTTTTCTTCAATAGATATATTTTTCATTTTCAGTTAACTTCGATTTTTCTTCGAAATTTAGCAGTTAATCATTTCGAATTATACTTTTCAAACTCAGTTTCCCAAATTAATTTAAAATTCACATCGAAATATCTTAAGATTCTAAGATCTTCTAATGTTTCAGTGCTATGAAAAACGAGCAAGTCTTTATTATTCAAACAAAGACACACAAATAATAAATATGAAACCGAAACTCAAAATTTCCATTCCAGCCCCGCCATCTAGTGATTACAACAAAATTAACATATACATTTTACGCATTTCAAATCCATTGTATCTGTTTAAAAAAAGGGAGTTAAAAAGGGATATATATATAAATATATATATACACAAAGGTACTTTATTTATAACAAAGTTTTCTTAAATCTTTGTCAAAGCCGCTGTAAGATGAAAGTACTTATTTTTTCAAGTTTTATTTCAAAAAACTTAAATTAGAATCTATCGTTTACATAAGTAGTAGCATAGTACTTTGATTAGATACATCAATCTAAACAAATATTCCCTTTTTTAGCACATAAAAAGGCTCAACGTTGGAAATACAATTTTTTCTGGCGTTCCCATTTGGTGCAACCGTGCTTTTGGAGATGTTCCTCAAGAAGAGCGCCAACCTCGCCAACATTTCGAAATTCAAGACATCATCATCTTAGACGGATCTCGCGCTCTCATGATTGCATATACTAATAATTCGAGATAAAAACCAACGTTTTTAAAAATAACGTTTTTATATGGTAGCAAAGTATATTAAAGAAAATTATTGAAATATTAGTTAAAACTGTCAGTTATTTTTAACTTTAAAATTTACTTAAAAAGATACATTTGTGAGCATATTAAGAAATTCATAATACTCATAAAATCAAAACATGCATTTGAAAGTTTGTAAGTCATTTTATTAAAAAGATGGGAACCAGAATTCAGAAAAGGTTTACCCTTGGCGACAAGAATTATTTGGCAGTATTTTGCCAAATGTGGCTACCCTGTTCAGTTTCACTGATTTAACGCTCGTAAAAAAAAAAAAAAAATCGCCAAGTTTTGGGTGCAATTTTGAAACTCGCGCCAAGTGTTTGGGTATGCATTATTAAAGAAAATATATGAGTTAAAACTTGTCGCAAGCATTAAATATTGCATTGGTAGAGGCAGTACGGGTGATTCTCAAAATTTCAAAGCTCTATTGATGGGAAGTTAGTTAAATTAACGATCGAAAATTTGATGACACACACACACACACACACACACACACACACCAAGTGAAATTCAGAAAAAACGTTTTCAAATGCAAGGATTTCAGAGATAAGGATGAAATACGTTCATTGATTTGGTTTCTGATGATATTAGGTATTAAAGTAAATGTGGCAGAGGTAAGCATGCATTTAAATGAATAAAAAAAAAAATTTTTGGTTTTAGTACTTATGTGATTAATAAATGTCAATTCAAAAATGAAGATAGCTTTCAATTCAAACTCATTTTAATAGACATGGGTATACGAAAACAATGAACTTAAAACCATGATATATTCTTCAAATCAATTTGTCTTAAATTCTTATGAAAATTAAATTCAACCTATAAGAAACATGTCTTGTATTGTAGAAATTAAATTTAGTCTTGAGGGAATGAAATGTATTCTCGGAAACCACATAAACTCTTTTGTAAATTACATTTAATTTTTTTATACAAATGAAATCTGTCTTTAAAGAATTAAATTCCTTCATTTACAACTATAGTTTTTCTTCGAATTTATATCATGACTGCATCGTGTACAAATTTCTATACAAAACTTGAAAAATACGTTCAAATTGAAAATACATATTGCTAAATATTTTGTTGGATATGTACAGAATGAACGAATATCTCATGTTCTCCTGTTTAAAAAATTTAACGAAGACTATACCTGTCATCGAACTCTGTTGAATTATATTAAACAATAAAAAATTCATTGAAAATTGCTTCAGAAGTTTGCAAAGAATATAATTGAAGTCAGTTTACAAAATAATCCTTTATTTTAATAATGAAAAATAACATCGAATATTCGATATATTATAAAAATGCCTAATACAAAAAATTTCAGACTCAAAGATCCATTGACATATGAATATTTTGATTATATTCATCTAGTGTATTTGATTCTGAAAGATATCAACAGTTTTATAACATGATGATTTTGAATGTAATTTCTTTAACTTACTTAGCAACAATTTAAATGATTTCATTAAAAATTATTCGAATATAGGACGCAAACTTTCATAAAATGTTTGTTATTTCCTCCGACAAACATTTGATACTTCTTGAAATAAAAAAAAAATTGTAGATTGCGATTTCTAAGGAGCGAGCTTTTGACTTTCGTAAGCTGAGACTTTGATTGTATTAAACGAAATCGTGCATTACTATGAGGAATGTCTTACAATAAATCATATTATATGTAACATTTTTCACGGGGGAAGATTTTTACAAGGAGCGTTTCATATTCGATTTCTAATCTGGACCAAATGCACAAAATTTAGATTTCCATAAGCGAAAAACATTAATATATTTTTTTTTTATTTTCATTTTACTTAAAAAAAAAAAATGCATTTTTTTATCAATACGGAAAAGAACATAAGAAAGTTCGGAAATAAAGTGAGAGTTTTCGTTCTTGTCGAGGGTTATCATATTTGCTTAGAAATCTTATTCTCAGCGATTAATTAAAAAAAAAAAAAAAAAAAAAAAAAAAAAAAAAAAAACCTTTGAAGTGAATTTAATAATTCTGAATCTTACATAGAATCTAGTATTTTTTTTATAAGGGAAGTAAACTGTTAATAAGTAATTTCAAACATGGAAATAAATTCGAATAAAATATTCGAAAGCTTTTGAATCTGACTGCTAAGTATTTATAAAATTCAATCTCACCAACTTCAGTACCGGACAAAAGTCTTAAGAATACATCCTTCTCATTCGTAAATAAAAAAAATTTGATACTGTAATATATATTGTAATATATATCAAAATATATTTATATAATGTAATATTATAAATATATTTTGATATATATTACAATATTATTGTAATATTATAAATATATTTGATATACATATTTATATATAGTAATATATTGTAATATATATCAAAATATATTTGATCTTGAACACTTCTTATTTAATAGGCTATTAAATAAATACAATAAAGATATCTATTGGTGAAATCCAATCTATTTTCGGAAAGAGCTATCCTAACTTATAAAGGATAAATCTTGCTTGAAATAAATAAAATTAATAGTTGCATTCACAAACTAAAAAATTCAGCAAAGAATACAACAGATAACTACAAATAGTTATACAAATTGGATTAAAAACGGATTTTAGTTGAATTGTTGCATTGTGTTGAGATTTCATCTTACTCCTGATAATCAAAGGTTTTTTGAACGTTTAAAAGAGTATCTAATTAACCGGTTCTAAAAATTGATGAAGGCATAATAAATATGAGTAAAATAAGTAGAGTCGTAAATTATTTTTACTTCATACATAAATTAATAGAATATTTCTTTTTTTTTTCCTGTTTAGTTCCATATAAAGTGTATGTTTAATTTAGTTGTTTAGGTCTTGGCAACACAATTCTCATATTTTCTTATAGGAGGCTATTGAGTTCAAAAATACTTTATTTGTTATTATGTAGTATAAATTAAACAAAGCATAATTGCATAAATTGTAACTGATCATGATGAAAGAGTAAGACTGCTCAGGTAATAGAGTGACAATAGTATTTTGCCATCTCTTCTGTAAAATAATTATTTGTTGATTCTCACAAATACACACACATACAAAGCGATAAATTTGATAATTTTGCGAACCATGTGTGTCTCCGTGGGTAAGCGGTGATTGTTGCGTGTTCGAGTGGTTCTTTTATCACTCACTACGATTTCGAATGATCTTACTTGACTTAAAATTTTTCTTATCAATATCTGTGTTTAGAATATCATGCTATGATTTGTTACTCTAAATTTGGAAGTATTCGGTAATATCTTGCTGATGTTATCATTTGTATTCTATATTAAATTACCTTGTTCTTCGTAAGGAGCATTTTTATTATGCTCATGTTTTGATTTTTCGAAGTTTTCGGATAAATCTCGACACCTTTTATTCAGTCTCATGCTTTTAAATATTAATTATTATTATAATTAAAAGTGTCAGTATAGTTAACTAAAATTAGTAAAGAAGCAAATATTAAAACGCAATAAAAACAATAAAAACTTAAAACATACAAATAATTTTAGATTACAGAAAACGCTTACAGAAAAGTAATAAAATTAATTTACATTTGTAAAAACCTTAAAACAAAATAAAAAGAAAAAAATGCATAATATAATATTTAAGAAACAGTTCAATATAATTGAAGGAATATTAAGCCGTCAAATAATAACAAGGATATAAATATCTCTTCATAAAAAAATAAATCAAATCAAAGGAAAAACAAATAAATATATAAAATAAAAAAGAAAGAAAATATAACGTATTAAAATTTTGAATCTGTTTTTTGATAGACTTACAGGTTAAAAAGCGTTTTACAGGTTTACAGATACCAAACAATCCTTACATAAGAAGTTTTTGAACAAAAAAAGAAAATTCCATATAAATTAAAGAAAAAAAAAATGCAAAATACACAAAATGCAAAAGAAGAAATTAAGTAAATTATATACCTGTAGACAAATAGAAATGCTCAATACGTATACAATTAATCTGTTTATCTTAATATTTCGAAATGGATTAAATTATTCTAAGACTAAGATAACTAATTAATTAAATGTTTCGTATGTAATAACATTGTTAACATTAAATTTCTTATAAATCTTCCTTTTATAATTAAAACGATCTAAAAAATCAAAGCTATAAATAGCGCTAATTATTTTATTATTCATATTTTTTGACTATATCAGAACTATTTTCAATAATAGCAGTGTTCAACTTTTCTATGATATTTTTATAATTTTTTTTTTGTAATTTTCTACCAGAAAGAGTAAATTATGCTTTCAAAACATTATGGAAAGGAAATTTTAAAAATATTAATGTTAAAAAAATGTGAGATAAATTAACATTAGTAATATCAACAATAATTTCTTATAAAACGCAATTGTTCAGTTAGAAATTCTTTTTTGACAGTAGTTATCGTTCTTAAGATACTGATTAGTTAAGTTAATGTAGCATTTTAGTATTATGAATCCAACCCAACCCATCAAACTCAGTAAATTTACTTAACAACAAAAAGTAAAAAATCCAAATACTTGAAAAAGTCCATTTTCAAAAAATAGTTTAAGTAAAATGAAAAAAACATAAATAAGGAATTTCTGCAAGACACCGAACTCTTTTTTAGATGATTTTGGTTCACCAATGTACCTTTTCACACGAAATTTTTTGTTCTATCATGAACCCCCACCCCTCAATTTTTTTCCAAGTATTCAAATACTGTTTCTATCGCCTTTTACCCCACCTCTTTGATTCAGCCACTCGATTCGGGTATTATAGCAGAATTTAAAATGTACTACAAAAAGAAAGCGTTTAAATATAATTTAGACTCAGTGGAAGAAAGAAATTTGACTGATGTGGAAGCATGGAAAAATATTACGATTATGGATTTACTACACGTGCTTCTTTCGCAATCAAACAGTTGCACCAATCTACCTTAAATGCTGGATGGGAAAAAATTTTTGCCAGCATGCGTCTAAAGTGGAAGTTTCGTTGTGCAAAAATCAGCTGTGTGTTCTTAAATTATAACTCTATAAAATCCAATTGGGGGGCGAAGGTAACATCTTGCATACAGCTGGCATTGATGAATTGATGCTAGAGTCTTTTCGATGAGGACGATTTGATCGAATTTATTACAGTTTATAATAATAAAGAAGTAGTTAACGATGAAGTCGAAGGTCAAATTCAGCTATTAACAGATGATTTAATTCACGAGGACTTTAAATTTGCTTTTCTTAAGAATTTTCTTTCTCATTATCCTGTCATAGAGCATGTTTTAAAATTTCAACGTTATGTTAAGTTTTATGTAGGAGGATATCAAAAGTTGTATGAGCAACTTGAGAAACCATAAGAAAAGCCGCTAATAACAGACTTTGTAACAACAAAAAATCCAACAGAGGCTTTTAATAACGTACGAAGTTCTTCATTTGAATGAAAGACGATAGTTGTGCTGGACATATCTGGCACATCTAATGAAGATAGCATTTTTGATCCAGTCGTAATAAACGTGCACGCTTGTTATCAAGGAGCGATAAATTGTTGTTAGTTAGTAGTTTTATTCCTAATTTCAAGTTGAATTCTTATAGGTTGTATGTACCTATAGATTGAAATTTCACTGTACACTAATTTTAATGTTTTTGTAATAAAAATGAATTATTTTTGTTTTATAAATGTGTAGTATGAACTTTATTATTATTTTTTTGCTCGAGCTTCTTTATCTTACATGATTTTTTAAAGTTATGGAATATATCCCCCAATTTACCATATGTCACATGTATTTACAAAAAGAATCAATGCTATTTTGAAAAAAATTTCACCATGGACGTCTTCATGGGAAATTTGTTGCAAACAAGAAAGAGAGAGAGAGAGAGTTTGGAGTTGTTAATCAGGCAACTCCGTAACTTCCCCCACAAAGTAAAGCATTCATATCTAAGCTGAAAATTTAAATAATAAAATAAAGTAGGACTACTTAATAATAGTTCTCTTGTATAATAGTGCAGTGAGTTACCCTCTGCTGTTTATCATATTAGTCAACCTGCTCAAAAATATTAAAAGAAAAGTAATAAATTTTGACAAGAAAATAACCCTGCGTTATCGCTAACACAAGGCAGCTCCACAGTTCAATCACAAGGTACGTTTGCTACATTTGGCGTGTAGTGCCTAAAGTGTGAAATCTTCCCTAAATTTCAGATGCTTTTTTTGTTATGTTGTAACAGTTCATATTCACATTGATAAATCTTCCACTATGCAGCGGTTTATATAAGAGCCACTTCCTGTTTACAGTGTGTGGGGTCATGCGCATTAGCCCTACACTTGGATCATTTTCGTGTTGAAAATGATTCAAATACTTTGTAAAGTTTCGCGATTGCAGCTAGCTCATATATATGTATATATTCTGAGGGATTTACATGGCCTCTAACAGCCTAATAGAAACTATCCCTACAGTTCTTTGCATAAATTAAAGAATAATTTGGAATCGTATCAGAAAATAGGAATGAACTCTTTACTTTTAATTTAGAGGATGAGAAAAGTTAGGAAATTAAATTTTTTTTTCAGTGAAACTATATATATGTATACATCGTGAGGATACTTAAGATTCCAAATGATTTATTTGAAAACATTTAGCTTACTTATGTGTATGTTAATTGAATTGCTTTTAATAATCATTCCTGTGTGCATTTTTTCAGACCAATGAAGAACTGATAGGTTAATTCAATGCTTCAAATCGCATTAAGTATGCCGTCCATAAACTGGAGCCACATTACAGAAATCTGACGCCAGAGGAGCTGCAAGTGGTATTTGACTTGTTCTGCAAGAAAATCAAAATGACTGTGAAATATACTCCGAATGGTGAATTCCGGAGAGATATCACTCTCGTCAAATCAGCGGACAGCATCGCTATAATGGGCAACATTTCAGAAACCTATGGTTTGGAAAAAGTAAAAAATAAATTGACGTTTCATTTATTCTTACAAAAATCGCGTAACAGAAGAAACATTTTCTACTGAAAAACATGAAAAGCAATAAATGTTTACACTTATAACATATACTACCTAAAGTAAAAGATTCAAAATGCAATGAAACATTTAACGATCGTTAAAGTCTGAATCAAAGGCACACCTGAAATTCAAACGTTTTGAAAATTTTGAGTAGCATGGCTAATCAAATAGAAAAGTATGGTCATTAATATAAACTGTAAGAAAATATAAAATTTGTTGAAAGATAGGTATATTCGTAGGGATAAAAGTAACTGGCTTGAACATTCAATGATTATTTTAATCATGATAGCCTAACTGTGTTGTACATTTTGTCATAATTTATATTTCAATCATTATCGTGATTTTATCGAAATTAAAACTCGAGGGTGCTTGACAGTGTTATGAAACAGTCGCTCCACTTAATGAAATTAATCTCAGCAAGTCTGATTACATATTCTATCGCAATATATACAATACAATACGCGTACTGTATACATAAGCTCCTCTGTACTTCCTAGCTAATCTCGTGATCAACCAGGAATTTTTTCCTTTCATTTCTATTTAGTATTTTTAGTGTTTCCTAATTTTCATCTTAAAGACTTAAAATTCTGCAATCACCATGTTTATTACATGCTTATGTGCGTCGCTGAAGATTAACTGACACCATCTGCTAGTTATTATCGGTATAAGATTATGTACTGTAACATATATATTTGATACATTTATTCATGATTACAAATTAACCTTTTAAACGTGCTAGTGCTTGCAATAATTTATTTTGATAAAATGAAATGTGAAAGGGAATGTACAAGACTCGGGGAAAATTCGGAACGAGGAAATGGTGATTGGTTATGTACACATTGAAGCGAGTTACGGAAATGTTTTTTTTTAGAATGTTTTAAGCCATAGATCAATCATTCCATTTTTCCATAGTTCAATTTCCAATTTTGCATCATCTGAGAAAAACTAGTGTTTCTAAGAAGATTAATTTTGTTTCTGGCGATTAAACGGATTAATCCATTTTTGCAAATATTTGGAAATATCTATGAACGGCATCATCATATCACATTTTTTTCCTTTAATTTATTCCACCTGAAAATGTGAATGGATCCAAATGACTCGGTATTCATACGGTGTACGGAACAAGATTCTAGTACTCTGTTATAGAAAAAAAAAAAATATTTTTTCTAGTATATTTTCTATATCTATAATATATATATATATATATATATAATATTTTCCATGTACTAAGGTAGATTACCGTTTTCTAGGGTGTAGTTTGGCGCAAATTATATCACATAACGTCACGATCTACCTTTATTTTTTGGCAATTTGTTTTTCATGGAGATCTTTGTGATCATTATAGTTATTCATTTGTTTGTTCTTCTTATAGCAGAAATACGATTTTTTAATGACTCCTTGTCAAAAAATATTCTTTTCAAATCAAATTTTTTTTGTACTAAATAGTTTATAAGTTCCTTTTTTTTATCTGAGAACTAATGTTTAAAGTGATTTCATCAAAGCTATGCAAATGTTTTTTGTTTTCACTAATTTTTTGATTTCATTTAAAGTTAAATTGTAGGTTCTTTGCCACAAAGTTAAAGGTAGTATTATACATATTATTTATGAATTTCTTTTTGATGATAATATTTCATTATTTATTTCTATGGAAGTTGCAGGTCATATTTTGTTGTCGGTTCTCCACATTTGCCTGAGAACAACAGGCAAGAATCCTGTAACCATTAAATATATACTTATATATTTAGCATTGTTATGTTTTCTTTCGAGTTATTCTTTAATCAGAAATTAATTTGCTGTTTTACGAAAATTATTTAAAATACGAGTATTATTAAAAGGCGGGTGCTCATTTAACGAATTATTTAAAATTTTGGGAAATGTCTTGCATCTGGTTGGACATGAAATCTCATTAAAACATTTTCTGCTTGCCAGCTGGATAGTAGAGTTTTATTTTAAAAAATCATCCGTGTAAAGAACAGGTATTCAAGCTAGTGTGGTAATAAAGCGTACTTAAACTGGGCTACTACCTGCAGTAGTAAGGACAGCCTAACTAGGAAATTAAAACAATATTTGATTATTTATTTTTCAGCGTCATTCTATACAGATGAAGTTGAAAACAAGCAAAAGGCCATCTAGGAAAAATTCTAACGTAAATTTTTGTAATGATGTGTGTAATTTTTCTTCAGTTTGCAACAGTTATTAGCAGCTCCTTCAATGCAGCTAATTACTAATAAGTAAAATATATACAAATAGAGTAAGGTCATTATTTTCAGTCATTACTCCAATTATTTGGAATTAAATTTAATTTTGTGGCTCCAAAGTCATTCTATTTATTCTTCCGCCTCACTTACTCGATTTTCACAAATGTGTTCTCTTGCGTCTTTAAGTTTCTTTCTCGACTGGTCAAATCATGCTGGTGCACTTCTCTTAAATTCTGCAGCATTTAGAATCATTACTCCAATTCCTATTAAACTGAAAGATTGCTTTAAGTACAAAAAGATTTTTTTTCTTCCAAACTTAAAATGATTTAAACTGTGACGTCTCTAATTAATAAATACAAAACATATTAAACTTGCGCAAGCTATTGGTCATAGCGATTGCTTCTGATGATATTTATCGCTTTTAGTTTGAGTCCTGTTGTTACTAAAGACCCATCGTGTAACAAGACTGGAGCATGTTAAATATATGAAGAGTCCTTCCATGGGTGCAGTACAGAAGCTTAGGGAAGAGGTTACCAGCTCAGGTGTCATCATCAGCACTTGACCGACGCTCAAAATTATGAGGTCCGTCCCTAATAGATCTAATGTTGCTTATAAGTGCGACGTTAATGAACTATCAATAAGTTGAAAAAGCATCCCTTTTGGTTGGATATTTTAGCGAATTATGCTTTTGGCCTTTAATCTCCTTTCGAAAGTCTTTAAGGGAGTTGTCTCGGCCTGCTACTTGCTTAAGAATAAAATTTAAATACCATAATACTTGAAAAACTTTCCTTTTAAAAATGAAGATGTAAAATTAAATGAATATAAGTTACCAAAAAGATTATTGCTTCAAAAAATTTGAAAAAATATTGGAATTAATAAAGGTTATGCTATTGGATGAAAAAAATAACTGAGTCGTGGAAAAGTTAGCTGACCATCTAATCAGGGTGCTGCTACTCGTCCTGTGGGAAACTCCAGAGAAGGAAAGTCTTTCGGAAGTTGGTGGGATGTGCCAACTCGTGAACTCGTTATCTTAACTATTAGTTCTTAATTTTTCCTTAAAAGGAAGGAACGGATTTCGGAATTCTTTAAAATCTTGAATTTCTTAAAAAACCATATATGTTTGAGCCTCCTCATTTGTGAACATTTTGGTGCCAAGGTCCAAACAATATTACCAAACTAAACGAATTAATAACAAAAAAATAAGCCTTTTTTAGCTTTTCTTTTAGTTTCTTTTCAACTTTTTGTTTTTCTCAATAAAAATATTTAGCTTGCATGCAGGATTTCTCAGAAGCTATTAAAATCCTATTTGTTGAAAATTTCATTCACATTTTCGAAATATGTTTCATCATAACTTTCTCATCAATTCTTAGATAAATTATTTCAAGAAAAATTTCATATGAATTTTTATAGGATTTTGTTTTAAAATTTCATAATCATTATTGCGTTAAAAACATCTTTCTTATATTTTTTTAAAAGTATGTGTAACTTCAAAATTGAAAATTTTCTTCTGGATAATAAGACTTTTGTAAATTGGTATCATTGTTCATTTTTGAGTTTATAGATATTCGGGAGGAAATTTTATGCTCTTTGCTTGGTACGTTTGTCTGAAAAGTGATATATTATGTTGTATAAAAATGAGAGACTTATCCAACGTAACACCAAGATTTTTGTGCTGAGAGCGGGGAATTTTGACATCGGGATGAAAATATTCGGGTTAGCTTTCTATGCTTATCTTTTTCTGTTCTGTTAACATTAAGCGCTATTTCCTACTAATAGTAAACTAATTCTAATCTCGTATTAAGACAATTGATAGCATGACCTAAAAATTTTGGACTTTAATTGTTGGCTTATATCGATGTATCATCAGTGTGCATGTATTTAGTGATGTACCTTGATGTAGGTGTGTCATTAACAGAAACATTGAAAACAGTTGGACTGAGGAGGGATCTCTGTTGTGGGACTCTATCCCATGGGGGACTTAATTTGGGAGGACGTGTTTTTATTACGATGCGTAAAACATCAATTTTGAAGGAAAGAATTAATGACTTTAATAAGGTGGGAGGCTGAATTTTTATTTATTTAAAATTAATCCACACGGGGCAAAAGATCCAGCGAATGATTTCTGGATATCCAGGAAAACTACTCCAGTCGTTTTCTTTTCAATAAATCCGAACTTAACGTGTTCGACGAGAAGGAGAAGCTCTTTGAAAGTAGAGGGTTTTTCTCTGTATCAATGTTGTGGTATGAGAATGTCATTTAAATTAAGGGCCTTAAAATTAATTTCTCTGCTAATTTACTGAAAATTCGAAAGAAAAAGATTGGGTGGTAGTAATAAGAATGGGATTCTTCCTTTAATAATTGAAATGACTACAGGGTTTTTTCATAGATGTGGGAGATGTTATGTTTTAAAAATGTTATTAATTATGTTGGTAAGCATAAAAATTAATTAGTTGGGGTGATTTCTTGCTATTTTATTCCCGAAAACATATCTACTGGATACCATCTTAATTTTGATTTTTTGTCTATATTTGAGAATTTCCGAAGTTGTGGATGGGGAAAAAAATGGAAATTTTTTTTTCGAAAATTTTGCCAATAATTTACGCTTAGTTCGTTTCAGATAAAACGATATTTGGTTGACCTTTAAAGGTAGATATTATAGACAAGTACTTTCGAAGGGCTTTAGTCAATCCCCGAAGGGAATCGTCCTGCGAAGGAAGGATATCCTCTATTGATTTTTGAAAGATTTTAAAGAATTTTCTTTTAATTTTATTGGTTGTTTCGAAATGTTTTTGCTTCCTGGTTTCTCGTGAAGTACGAAATTTCCTGACTTTTTTAAGTCCTTTAAGCCGGTTTCTAATTTCAGTTCTGATATAATTCGTTTCGTTATTTTTTTTCCTGATTTAGGGCTATTGTAGGAGTGAGAAGCTGATTTGTTAGGTCGGACACAAGCTTGTCAATATCCTCTCCATTTCCTGCAGGTTATAAAGTGAATGTTGCATTCAATGTACTGTAAGAAAAATTCGCAATAAGTGAAGAATTTTTCGATCAGGAAAAACATTTCAGACAGAAGTTTGGAAACTTAATTGGATTCAATTAGCATCTCTTCCCCAGTTATTAACACCAACACACTTAGGTTGCCCAGGACACATTTGAGAATACTTTGGATGGATATGTCATACAAAATATGGATATATATAAAAATGGATATGTCATAAAATGACAAATTTATAAATATATTGAGGAAAATGAGTCATAGTTTAAATATTATTTAAGAGAAAAAGTGCTTTTTTAAATATTAATGTCATTTTTCTTTCTTTTTCTTTATTTTGTTTTGATAATACTTTCTGTTGTAGGATTGTGAGGGACATATCATTGCGCATACTGTAAAAGGTACACACCAGAATTTCATCCAAGGCGAAGGTGCGAAGAAAGTGGCCGAACTGATCAACGATATTTTTTCCGAGTGAAATATATCACGCTATGTATCTTTGTAGAGCGTGAAGATTATGTATTAATCCCCCTGGACAACTCTTTTGTCAAATAAGTACACTAAGTTATGAATCAAACAATATCTTTGAAGCAATTCAAAATATTCTGTATTTACTTACATTTAAGCAAACTGTAATTTAAACTGTAATTTAACTGTCGGTAAAAATTACTAATTTTAAGAATTTTTGGTTGTTTTTGGTGTGTAAGATTTGAAATTGATTTAATAATACTACTATTTTATTACAGTTTTGGTATGAATACCTTCAATTGATGTTGTTTGTCATTATCAATTAATACTGAAATTGAATTTTTCACTCATTTTCTGAAGTGCTAGAGTTTTAAAACTTAATACATTTGTCTTCTTCCGATAACAATGTAATATTTTAATATATTCAGAGATTAATATTGAATAAAACAATTCTTTTAATTAGATTTTTATTCTACTTCAAAAAAATTAAACAATTCCTTAACTCCGGATGTGAATTTCAGAACCAAATAAAGAAAACCTCAAAGTCGAATCGGATCTAAATTTTTGAAAGATATTTGAAGGATGAATTCGATGAAAAATGACAAATTCCAAAATAACTATCATAATAAATTATGTAATATTTTTAAGAGAGAAAAACTAAAAATACTTTTTAATAAAAAAAAAATTTGAAGATAAAAGATTTTATTAGTGTTAAAACGGATGTTGATAACATAAATGTAAATAGAGTTGATATCATAAATGCTTTAAAGTAATAATTTCTTCATAATGAAGATGATTACTTTTATTTCTTTTGAATAACTTCTTTTGGAAAAGCAGATTTCTTTTACATGGAATGATGTGGCATAAGCGAGCATACGATGTATATCCAGCTGGAAGAATATGAATGAAAAAAAAAAACCTTCATTTTTTTTTTAAAGTTGAGCTGTGTGGAGTTAAGTTGTAGATATCCTACAGTATATACCGGAAATAATTGAGATGCGTGTCTTATTCATTCTTTGAGAGTGCAGGGGATTACGGGAAATATATTCAGATATTCTGGTTTTGTTTTGACCGCGGAAAGCAAGGGTTTCTTTTTGTTAGGTATAATGTTTTTTTTTTTCCTGACCGATAAAGCGGGATAATAATTGTAAGACCTTTTTGGATTCCTTATATAGACATAATTAGAATTAATAAATATCTCTATGTTTATAATTTGCTTATAGAATGTAAAATAAATTGTATAGAAAGAAAAAAAAACCATCCCACCTATGGATTACTATTCATCTTAATAACTTTCGTTTATTATTCACTTCAACGTTGTAGACGAAGAAATCTGCGATATTAGACTTCTGAATAGACGAGGCATTCTATACAGCCAATTAGAAATAAAATTTTATACCTAAATAGCGCGAGTTTTTGAAATCAATTTCTGAAACGCAATGGACAAAGTTGAAATATTGAAAATAAATAAAACCACGCGTTATGCGAAATTAAAAATAAATTAATTTTGAAAACAGAGTAAATATTAGATTCTTCGGTAGAAGATACTGATTAAGATGGAACAATCTTGAAATTATTAAATGATTTGGACTTCATTTAGGAAATCTTTACTTCTGGCGATTCATGTTCAGTGAGTATTAAATATATTTGAGCTTTATTTTTTGAAATTTTGTATGTGAATAAAATTTGGATTTTAACCATCTGAATTGAATTTTATAGTGTCATATAAACTTTGATCATTTTTTTTTATTTGTGAATGTTATTTGGTTATTTTTTGAAGTTATCATTCATTTTTAATTTGTGATTTTTCTAATTATTGTTTACATAAATGTTCTTGATCATGAAACCATGAGCTCTCAGGATGATGAAACTTCGTTCTTCAGGGGAAAATAAGCTGTAAATAATCATCTACTTGGATAACGGAAATAAATGTATATTTCATCAATAATTAGCTCATGAGATCATGGGAAATATATTACAAATCTAATTTATTTTTGTTCGTGAAAAGCGGGAGTTATTGTTAGGTCTAAATATCTTGTTCTCCTGACTGCTAAATCGGGATAAAATTTGTATAGGCTGAATAGAGGTCCAATATAGAAGTATATACAATTTGTAAATAGTTCTATGCAAATTATTGGTGTGTAAAAGTTTAAAAAAATATAATATATAGTAGCTTCTCTTCCACTGTTGTGTTGACATTTGGATTACTATACTCTTTTAAACCATTCGAACACTGTTCATTAAACACCCTTTAGTGGCAATGACATGTTACCTATATTTAAGATTAAACAAGATCAAACAACCTGAACGAGTTTTCTTGCCATCACGTGCAGTTAGGGATTTAACGTCTTCCGAAGAAAGAAAAATGCAGATTGAAACTAATGCAATTTTGGCGTGCATACGATGTATATCCAGCTGAAAGATTACAAATAAAAAATAAAACCATCCATTTTTTAAGCTGAGCTGTGCGGAGTTACGTTGTAGGTTATCCTACAGTCTATTCCCTCTTTTGGAAATAATTTACTCTTAATTCAACATAGATTTAAAAAATCACAATTCCAAGTGAAATCACATCTTAGAAAAGAGAAGAATAGTCCAAAATCTAGTTTTCGAATTGAGTGTAATGGTTTGCTGCAAAGTGCCATTCTGAGGTACAAAGTTGCCTTACCATCTTTAAATTGCTGGAAGATCGATGCCAGTTGCAGACTTGTGAGAAGGAAAAATCTTTGGGAAGTCGGAAAATAGTTCCATACACTTTTTTGGCTCTAGAGAAGACCATACTTTCCTCAAACGTAATTCGTTTCCTCAGAGGTGCTGTCAGAAGAGGCCTCTGTTTCTTTGAAATTTCCTCTAATACACCAAAATGAACGATCCTCGTGATGGAGAATTATTTGATACAGTGTAAATTAAACTGTCAGTTATTGTTATAGTTTCTGACCATCTAGAGACCTGTAAACTTAAGTTAAAATCTATGTAAAACCATTGAATGGAAGCAACAGACATATTAAGTCGATGCACACCGGACTAAAGTGGCAGTTCGAATTTCAGGAAGGAATTGTGGATATGACGATTAATATTTGCTTTTTGATAGCTATTGCTCGACCGTGATTAATATGTCATACCTTAAAACATCCCGCAGCATCAATGTATCATGCGTATATTTATCTCGGATGCTAGCATGAGATCGCTTACATTAGTTAGCTAACTGAAATCCCGAAATCTCGCCTAAACATACGTGCCCCTCTACATGACAGTATAGAGAGAACCCAGATGACCTCTGCATTAGCTGTAATTTTATACTAAAAATAGAAATGTGGTCAAACAGAATATTTTGTAATACCGTATCGGT
This sequence comes from Nephila pilipes, assembly GCA_019974015.1. Classification (NCBI taxonomy): domain Eukaryota; kingdom Metazoa; phylum Arthropoda; class Arachnida; order Araneae; family Nephilidae; genus Nephila; species Nephila pilipes. The sequence continues at coordinate 16,458 of BMAW01015225.1, read as the reverse complement.
TTTTTTTACTTTTCTGCAATAATGTTTAAGTACAGTCTAACCCTTTTAACTCATGGTTTAATAATATACCAGTTTACTTTACAAACGGTTTTACTATGGCTCCCTCGATAAGCAATCGCTTGTAACACCATTCCTATATATTGCGGCTTCATAATCCTTACATTTAATTTAAGAAATTCATATTACAAATTTATTCGGTTGACATAATGACTTTCTAATAAGAAAACACATTAATAGCTTTTTTTTATTTCTGTTTTACGTAACTGTATTAGCATATGCATGTACAATCGCCACAATATTCACACTAAAAGAAGTTCGAGTTAGTGTTTCATTCCTAGAGTTACTGTAGTGAAGAGCGGTTGGTTCCGACATGTTTATGAGTGAACTGGGATATGTAAACCCATGTATTTTAAAGTTCCCTGTGCACAGCTGTGAAAATGAGAACTTATTTAAGAAAACCAATGGATTTAAATGTAGCGATTGAGACCATGTTATGGTCCTCGGAAGAAGGCGAGAAAATACCATGAAATACAATGAAGTGTAAAAAAACAAAATAATGGATATAGACGAAAGAATTGTCAAAAGACACAGCTCAGTCTACTTTCTGATTCAAAATACGTCTGACGTAAATTTAAGTATTGATAAAACTGTTAACGACGACATATGTGAAACTGAATAATGTTTATTAACGAATCGTTACTTGGTAACATCACTAATCTAAACAAGTGTTATTTCTGTTCCTATTGTGCAGCTAAATGTTTTATTTCAGTCTCAGGTAAACAAAAAATGTTTCACCCATTTTAATGTATGACGTACATTCAGTCAGCCGAATGAGAATCCATTTCCTGTAGATTTTGCAGTCGAAGTTTTAGATGCGTTAAAAACTAATTCTGAATTCTGTTTTTCAGAATTTGATGCATTCCAAAACACACATCAAAAATTTTCAAAATCCTCTTAATTCAGACCTAGAAACCCTAGTTACAGAGCTTCAAATGGATATGATGATCTTACAGTTGCAATATTTTGCAACTGTAAGAAAAATATGCAAACAATTGTCAGCGAAAAATTACAGCAATATAAATCTCCTTATTCATAAACATAAAGTTTTATTTTATTATCTGAATTTTTCGTCATTTATTTTAAGTTGTTTTAGGATAAATTTTATATAAATAATTATAGTTTAAAATTTCAGTTTCATTATGTATTTTAAATTGGTTTGTATGATTACAATGCAATCTAATTTAATTATGGTGAGTAGTAGTTTGGAGACCCCTGGTCTAAAAGATAGACAACTGCAATGTTGCTTAAAGCACATTTTTTCAGACTTAACAAGTACTGAATTGTGAGAAGTTTTTTTTAAAAAAAGGGAAAATCAATCTTTACTTTTGGAGTCGAATTCTACAAAGGCGTTGGTTGGTTGCTTGTGTACAATTTCTAGCACTGAGTCCTCAAAGGACATTTGGCACTGAGACCTCAAGTTCTCAAGGGACATTTAAACATAAGGTTAAAAAACATATTAAAACATTTCTTAGCAAAAATAATTTAAAGTTCAACTTCAAATTTGAGAAAAATATAGAGTAATATAATATTATGTTCATGAGGTAAAACCAGTGTCATTTAAAAATTGAAATATATTTCGTTGGGAAATTTTTCCTCAACCATATCTAAAAAGATTCTAAAATGTTTAAAACGAAGAGAGTTAAAAGCAGAACATTCAATTCAAATGTATCTCACAGTAAGAGGACAAACACAATGGATACATACAGGGTTATCTTGTCCCAGAAAAAGATATTTATGATAAAATCTGGTACGTACAATTCGTGAGCGAGTTAAATTCGCGTCCTGTATTCTACATGAAAATGATTTGCGATAAAGGATGGACTTAATTTGATTGAGTTTAATATTTACTTCAAGGTTAACCTGATCTTGCCAGTGATAATGAATAGTTTATTTAATGCATTTAATGATATCCCAATATGGAATAGTAGGAGACATTCTACGAATTTCCCCTTTAGCTGCAATATCGAACATTTCATTTTCCTTGATGCTCGCGTGGGAAGGTATCCAACAAAAACTCAGTTATATGTTTTGAGACTTCAGAATATGAATTATTTTTATTATTTTACGATTATTTGATTACTCGTAACGTATGAGTAATCAAGGGAGGCTAAGAATTGTGTAGATGATTTAAGGATTTTAATTCACTCATGGAATCGGTGAAGACAATTAAATCATCATAATGTCCATAAGATGAACTGTCTAAAACAATTTAGATTACAGATATCTCTGTTGTGAAGACAGAACACGAATGTTGAAGTTTAAAAGAATGGAGTGAATGGTATATTAAATAAGAAGCTCGAACATGATTCTTTGACTAAAACCGATCTGGGAAAATATGCTTAAAATCAGTATATTTCTCTGCAAATTCATGAATAATTTGAACAAAACATTTCGTATAGTGTTTGATTTTTTAAAATTTTTGAATGGTTTTTTGAAATTATTTTTATGTTCGTGCCTAGAGGAGAACCTCTCGCTGGATTTCATCAGTGAAGTGTTAGAAATCCCTTACCCCTCACTCAAAAACTGCACTCTTCTATGAAAAGGACATGTGTATAACTTTCTGGTCATATGAGACCTATCTAAAAATAAGCTTTAATTTGAAAATATACAATTTTTGATGATGATCTAGTTTTAAAATGATATTTAAGGAACAAATATTGTCATCTCAAGTCCATTGAGGGTTCGAAACTATGAAAGTATATAATTTTATATCGGTGATGTTCGGAAGTCTCCGGAACCTAGTCGTAAAGCAGTATGGTATACGTACAGTGTTTAATTTGCATAAAAATAGATTTTCTGGAGAAACCATATACCACTCAGCCATAGCTTAATTTTGAACGTATGAGTGAATGATTCAAACGTCAGATGTGGTCAGAGCCACATAAAGTATATGCTTTTTAAAATATTCATAGGTTTCATAATAATGAATATGAGAACGAAACGTAAGTATTTTGTCAAAGATGACTCCTAAAATTTTAATTTCGTTCGCAACGTTAATTAAAATATTATTACAATAGATTTCAGGGTCCAAATGAGGCTTCGACTAATGTGAACATAAACTGATTTTGTCAGTGAGAAACAGAAGGAGATCCCATTTGTCCATTTTGTATTTTATTAATAACCTGTTGAAGTTGTTTCTCAATGTAACTCATTTCTTCTCCCATGCATGAAATAGGCAATTATTCAACGTGTGTATACGATATTACAATAGATTTCCAGGATCTCATGCTTTAGAAGATGGTGGGGTTTTCGAAACAATATTATAAGATTATACACTAAAAAGAGTAACACTCAAAACATTTCCCTGTGACACCCCTTCTTTTTATCTAAAAACATCGGGATAAAGTCAATCCTCTATTTTGACTTTAAAAAATTTAAGATCTAAACATTTTTGAATAAAAGTTGGTAGGTTACCCTTAAGATTATAATCGTATAAATCTTTGAGATATCATTCCTGCAAGGGCGATCGCTGGCGTTTTCAGTATTAAAAAAATATGGAAACAAGATGCTTATTCTGTACGAACGCGTCCCTTATCCGTGTTTCCAAAGTAACTAGGTTATCAACTGTAAACCTGTGTCAGCGGAAGCCGCTTTGAAAAGGAGAAGAAATAGCATTTGTTTCTAAAATAAACATCATTCCGACGTTTACCGTTTATTCTAAAACTTTACACATACAATTTGTGAGGGCTATGAGTCAGTAATTTGTTGGATCTGTAGGATCTTTTCCTGGTTTTAAAATTGGAATGATAAAAGCGTGTTTCCATGAATGAGGAAGTGCATGTTCTAACCGAATCCTGTTATAAAATTTTAAAAGGTTATTTAATAAATTACATGATTAATGCTTTATGAGTTTATAGGTGACATTATCTGCTTCTGGGGATGATTTAAGTGTTTGATAAAGAGACTTTTCTAATTCATGGAAAGTAAAATCGTTATTATAAGATAAATTTTATGTGGTTACAAATTTTTTTTTCTTTTGTTCAAGTGCAATCATTATTTTTTTAAAATTATCAGAGAAATTTTTATATCTGGAAGTATGAGACAGATGTAAGGCTATTGTATTTACAATTTCCTTTAGAGATAAAATGGTCTGGGAACTGCATTCTAAAATTCGAATCGGTCTATTTGAATGAACTCCAGAAAAACATCTGACTCTGTCACTCAACTGTTTACTAGTAATTGTACTGTTAATATTTTGAATTATTTCATCCAGATTCCTTTTGGGAATTTTTCGTTGTATTTTTCAAATGATATCTTTATTTTGTTTCTACGATGTATCTTTTAAAAATGTCATTCACAACTGTTTATTGCAATTCACGGGATCACGGTAGAAGTTTTGGTAGCGGACTGGCGGGCGGCGGTTTTCTTCGAATCGAAGGTTCGAGCCTTGATGCACTAAAGATTGACCGTATAATGGAGCTGATACTCGTTAAGTCTGTCGTGGCTCAAATTCCTCCCGTTGGTTGTCGAAGTTAGGAGAGGTGGGTGCCAGCTCAGGTGTCGTCCTCGTCACTTGACTGAGGTTCAAAATTACGAGGTCTACCAATAGCCATCTTGTTGCTTCTACTGCGACGTAAATAAAACCAACCAACCAACCAATTGATGTTATTCACTACTGTAATCTTCATTCCAATACTATTTACTTTATTTTTATGGATGTATTAGCACTTTGAATAATTATTCTTATTATTTCTTCTATAATCTCATCAGTGCTATGAGTATTTATTGTTTCTTCGGTAATATTTACAATGGATGTATAAAGTGGCCAGTTAGCTGTGTCATAAATGTATCTAATGTATAATTTTTTCACACCTTTAAAAAACCTTTATTTTTCAAAAAATATTTTGATAATAGTTTTGAGATTATTTTATGGTAGTTGCTTTTAGGCTTCACACCATATTATGCATCTTCTAAAGTAACACGTTTTGCTCGTCCTTCTTACACAAGAGTGCGTAAATAAGTACCCAATGTTTTGTGAACATGGTTAACACATTCTTTTTTTAAGATTTTGAATTCTGATCTATTTATTTTTTGACCGTTTAAGTACCTCTGCTGGATAATAAATTTGTGTTCTGGTAACCAGATGTTTCTGACCGTTATCATAGCTTAGCTGCAGCATTCAACTTTATTTGGTATCAACTAGCTCGTTCTTTAATGGTGTCATTTAATTACGAGCACTCATTTCTAATCATTTCTATAGCTGCTCGATATTTTACAAACATGAAACACATACAAAACACTGAAATTCAACACAGAATGGACTTTAGTCCTTCAGCGAGCTTAATTCTCATCAGGGCGTATTTCGCCTTCGGGAGTTACGTCTTTTCTGCCACAAGCGCTGGCGGACTCTACACAATTAGATGGTGCTAGTGCCTCATACCTCCCCTTTCAAGAGGATATCACAAACAAAAAAGAAAAGAAATTACAAGTACTAAGGGATTCTCAAGAGCTGCGTCTAGAAAGAGAAAAACCAATAATAATACATAAATTCAAGCACAAAGAAATATTGAGTATTTTTTTAAATGTTCAGGAATAGTTCAATGTAGTTCAGGTATCTATCCAATGAGTAGTCGACTCAAATTGTAGTCGACTCAATGCATCAGCGTTCAAGTGAATTTTACCACTCCGGTAGCTGACACCGACGTTGAATCTTTACAAAGCTAGAGACCATCTCTAGAGACGAGCATTCTGGGTTAAGCATTGGTTCAGGTATGTTAAGGGGTTATGATCACTAACTATTTGAACTTGTGATCCGTAAATATAAATATTAATTTTCTCAACGCAAAGAGAGAGAGAGAGATATGATGGCGTAAACTTCTTTTTCTATGGTAGCATATTTTTCTTGGGACTTCGATAACCTTTTACTTGCAAACGCAACAGGCCTTTCATTGCCGTTTTTTTTTTTCAACTTGAGCGAGACAGGCAACTACTTGATATGTAGAAGTGTCTGTAAAGATGGTAAATTGGGCTCGGAAATTTGGTGCAATGCTATCGGGAGCTTCACAAATAGCTTTCTTAAATTTCCTAATAGAGTCATCATGCTTCTTAGTCCAGTTGATGTCACTCGGAGCTTTATTTCTTGTAAGTTCTATCAAAGGAAGCGCTATTTCAGCAAATTTCAGCACATGCGATCGGTAGTAAGACAAAAGACCAAGGAGACTTCTTACATGTTTCTTGGTTTTGGGAGGTAAAAGATTCATGATTGCGTTTCTGCCACATGCGCTGGCGAATTCTACACAACTAGAGGGCTCTAGGGCCTTACATTTGGGGAATGCAAAATTGCGTTTTTTGAGAGAAGGGTTTTCAGAAGTATTCTTGGAGGAGTCAAAGAATGTGTCCTATTCCGAAGACTCTTTTAATTCTGAAATTTACAAAAGTGTTAATGAGCTTGATATCATTAAATGTATTAAAGTGAAATGGATTTCCTGGGCTTCTCATATTGTTTGAATGGATGAAAAAAATCCCGTAAAGAAGAGTTTCGTTGCAAAGCCCTTTTCTAGTCGGAAAAATGGAAAACCAAAACTGCGATGGTTTTATTCTGTTGAATAGAATGTTTGAGGAAATAGAGTATACACAGTATAATTATGTCCTCCTAAAATATAATAATTACGTGACCTATAATTATGTCTTCCTAAAATGTATGGCCTCGGGTCAACCGCTAAATGATATCGGGTTAACCACTAAATGATAAATGAATGTTACGCTAAATGAAATGGAAGTATGGATAATTTCTGTATTTATCACATTTTAATGTAATTTATTGTATACATTTCGAACATTGTAATGTACATCTTTCAAAAGAGTGTTAGAGATAACAGAGTAAATATTTCACTGAATGTATACCTTGACATTAACACCTTTTAAGGTACACAAAATTTTTCAACTGCTGCTTGATCTCCACACATTACAAGAAATGCTTGTATCAACATTAAATACATTACATTTAAATAATACATTACATTTAATAAAACGAATATATTAACATCATTTTACATAATTAAACATTTATGTCAAATGATGTTAATGTATTCGTTTTTGTTGATAATCTCAAAGAACATTTCCACTTTTTCCTCAGAACATGATTCATATACATGTTTCAACTGATTGGAAAATCCATTTTTAAGTAAAAAATTATTCTTTAAATTAGGATGTTTAAAACTGTCACAAAGAGTATATTTATACATATCACACAAGAACTTTTTTTTTTTTTTTATCAATAATGATATCACTTGGTAAATTATCTCTGTTATTGTAATCTGCAATTATTCCTTGCTTTATTCTATTTTATTCTTGCATGAAATTCTTTCATTTTCAAAACTTCTGACACCTTTGGGACTTTCATTGAATTATACTTTGAAATGTGCGCATCATCAGTAGTTTAAGTTTCAAGTTAACAACGTTTTGAATATTCAAACAAATTAAATTGTTTTACGAAAGTGGAGTAAATCAACAGATATAAACAATGAGAATGTATTGAAACTGTTAAAATTAATTAAATTGTCATGATAATAAATCTTTGTCTGATAGAGAAGAGTGCCGTTAGGATGGGAATATCAATGAACCAACATAATTGTTTTAAATTAAGTTGGATAATTCTAATGTAGAGCTCTGAGTGTTAAGTTAAAAACAGGAAAACTATCTTCAAATTTATTAAACTGACATTTTTAAACCACTGCCTTAAATACTTCACATAATTTGGATACTGAGAGTGTTTGATTTAGATAAATACTGTCTACCAAAAATGTGAGCACATTGAATCACATTTTGTAGTCGATCGATTTACCACGATACACGTCCAGTGAAAGGATATCTACTGGGGTTTGCTTACACGTATCATGTACCTACTAATTTGCGGATGTGTTCTGTTGAGTTGTAGAGATTCTGTTTTACATAAAGGGTTTTATAACCTCTGGATCATTTGGGATTCGTGAAAGCGCGATTATGGAATCACTTCATAAGAAAAATATTATTTCCTGTTTAAAAGCAACAAGCATTCATTTGACTGACTTTGACAGTAAAACTGCAGCACATAATTCCTGCCTTTTAGAATTGTAAGACTGTTCAACAGAGCAGCTTACTGTTCACTTATAATCATAAGTCCAACCGCAGTTCTTCCAGAAGAATTGCTAAACTTAGTACATAGCACGGCTACAAAGCATCTTTCTGAAGTGCCGGAGAGACGTTGGATCTCTGTCTGGATATTTTCTTAATCACTATTTATCTTACAGTATCAATGTTATTGATACTCTCTGACGTAAACAAAAAGTCGTGTCATTCTTGATATTGATAAATTGGAAAGTGATCATTTTAATCAATTTTTAGAATTCAAAGTTTCTGCATGTTTATTTTCAAGTACAAAGCTCCGTTTTGATTCATAGGTTTGGTTTCCATAATACTCTTAATGTATAGGTTTTACTTGGAAATGAGAATTTATAATTTCCATTGACACTTGGTAAGACTTCTGGATGATTTGTGTGCACCATTTATGAAGCAGCATTCAGGCTTTCTGCATAATAGATATGAATTGCTACTGCAACTCTTTAGCTTTCTCTAAAATTTGTATTCCACAGCACATTATACGTATAAAGGTTATCAGGAAACACAATGCGTATAATGCGAAACAATTTTTCTAAGTTTGTGTTGATTTTGATCTACAAGTATCTGTCCGTTCATCATCTTGATGTCGGCTATTGACAAAAACTCGTGCATTCTGAACCCTATCATAATCGAAAATTAAATTTCGCAGTTATGTAATTTTTGATCCCATGGAGAGGGAGAGAATAGTTCTTCGGCCGTTGTTTCAAACTCTGGTCTAGTGGGTGCGATTAAAAGCTGATCGGTCCACTTTTGTTGCGCTTTTACCAACCAGACTAAAAGAGATGTCTCTATCGTGCCAGTTATTAAGGGGTCTTAACTTCTGGCGTTGTTGTTGAAGAGAAATGCGACACAGTCGTCTTGAATAGCTCTATCATAGTACTGTAACGATTTCAACGAATTAGCATTAGCGGTCAAGGTGGAAGAATTAAAAACCGCGCGTATTTTTTTACTTGATATATCGGGCCTTAAAACCACATGATGTACGGCCTATAACATATTCTTGAGTTCTCTTCCTTCTACTTCTTCTCTCATGTGGCTGAATGTTAATTATTCATTAACTAAGCTTTTGTTTAAAGTAGATAATCCAGCTTTCTGGACAAAGAAATCCACAGCTATTTGAGACTTCAGAAAAAACAATGTCTTTCGAATTTACTAAGCACAAAGGATCCGGGCATTTTTAAAATATACATCCTTTCCTCATTTCTTCGACGCATACTAACAAAGTATTTCTCACAAATAGCGTATTCACAATTTTTAGTTTAAGATATTTTTTTTATCTCCCCCAATATTTTTAACCTTATATATTTTTGTGTTCTTCCCTATTCAACCCACAATTAACGCTTACTTCACTCATTTGATCTACTCTACCGCTATGTGTATAACCAAACACTGAGTAAGCGAAAACATGAGTTTGCGCATTTATTTGTCTGGGTCTCAACAGTTCAAAAAAATTTGTGCACCTGATAAAATATCTAATTTTTTCCTGGTACATTCAAATTACAATTGGTTAAGGAATTTGAATCTGAGAATTTTCAACGATAACATCAAACATCTTTTGAAAAATCCTAAAAATATTTTTTCTTATAGTGTTAAAATATTTAACTCCTTTCGCAATTTTTTTACTCTGTATTGTTGTTTATGCATCCATTAATCGAAAATGATAAATAATTTAAGCAACAGTTCAAAGAATTTTTTTTAACTTTTTCATTCCAAATGATTTTGGATTGTAACTTCTAACATATACCTAACTTCTTGTTCTTCATCTAATTATTATTTTTAATCTAAACGCGAGCAGTATGCTTTTTTGTTTTGTTTTGCTTTCTTCAAAACTATTTTCAACTTTATTCTGATTAAGATCATAGGACGAAAGGAATCATAAGAAAAATAATCTTTATTTTTACTTTCAAGGGCAGATGAAACTACTTTTTCAGAGTTGTTTAGTTCTCCCTTAGGCTTGATGACGATTTTCGAACAATGAATCATTTTAATAGGCTCTTAACCGCAAAAAAATAATTTCTACTTCTATAGTTCTTAGAACACACATACTGGAGCTAAACAAAATAAAGAGTCTATTCATTTTAATTACTCTTAATACATTTTGTCATTTTATTACTTTTTATATCTCTTTTTATTAAATAAGAACATATCAGAAACGATTTGTTTTACTTTTTATCTCAAATGTTCTATTTACATTTCTTGTTGTTTCATTTTCCGATTTCCCTTTAGAAAAAATATAAATATCGCATCCTCTCTGGTAAATTGTTGCTGTTTAAAAAACCATTCTCCCTGTTTTATTCCCACGTGGTGCATCAGTTCTATAGCAGGCTCACTAAAAGTGTTATTTATTTAGAAACAATCCAATCACGTGATTTAAAATCGTTTACGTTTCACAATTGAGAATAAAATTGAAAATTAGCCAGTAGTCTCAAAACAAATTATATAATATTTTCATTTGGTAATTTAAGTGCATTTCGAAAGTTATTTGAACTCTCTTGTGGGGTGGTAGGAAATTATTCTTTTTCCAGATTTTTTAGGCAAACGCGACTCATAAAACCCACCAAATCAACCAACCATCAAATTGATTAGAAGAAAATATTATAAGATTCTACTAGTTTAGGCAATGAAAAATTATTAATGCTCCTACAATTTTAAATAGACTATTATTGGTGTTTAAGATATCTTTATCAATTTTCATTTCTCTATTAGTTTCGTTTAAGATTTTGCAACTCTCATCTCCTTTCTAATTATGTTAACTTCTTTTTTTCATAATCAAAGTTTTGACCGTATTTCTTACAAATATTTACTAATTTTAATTTTTTAAACTGAGCTACTTTAATTTTTCCTATATCCAATTTAGTTCCCTTAGCGGATTTATTGATTCTCTATGTCTTTCCTTCATTGATTTATTCTCCTCAATAATGTAGTCAACAACTTTTTAAATAAATTCAAAATCATTAATGAAGAAATAAAAGTCCTCAAAAATATTTTATAATTCAACAACTTAAGCTAAACCAGGAATTACCAAATCTAATTTCTTCAATGACGAGCGATAACTACTCTTTTTTTAACTGAATGAAGTGTGTGTGACGGGGACGCCACCAGAGTTAACAACTTCCTTTCCAAACTTTTATACCGCGCCATTGGAAGGACTCAGAGCTTCGTACGCATTTAACGTTCATTAAATGTGAAGTGAGTTTATTATAAGGAAGAAATGCGCGAAAAGTTTGAGAATGTCATGAACATACCTAACATTCTGTAAAATTAATTAATACTCCGAAAATGTAGAACAAATAACATCTTCAATTCAATCATCCGTTCAAAAGAAAAATCTTTATTCAACACAGCGTATTGAGCCATTGAAGATCTTTTAACCTCAACACCTTTTCATTTCAAGTTAAAATATTCAAAACTGAGACCATTAAGCTAAGTTCAAAAAAATATTTTTCTTACAAAACAATTTTTCTCACATAAATATATATTTTTACCCTATATTCAGGGACATGACAGAGCAATTAAAAATTGTCTCCCGCATTCATTTCAGGATGTAGAACTTATCACTATATGTTATTAAACTACAGGTTTTAATACGCTTTTGTTTAATTTAATGCTTTCAGTGTCTTTTTAAAAGATGTGCGTGGAATTTTTTAATCAAATTTCTCTAACTTTTTACCGTATTAAGAGTTCTGAAATTTTTTTACATTTGGGAGTTTCAGATTGCGACAAATGTTACGATATTTGAATAATTTAATGATCAATCTATCAATTGATTTCTCAGTATATTTCCGATTTTTGTTTGGTTTGGTTTTATTAACTTTGCACCAAATGTATCACGAAGGTTACTGACGAAGGACCTCGCAATTCTGAACCTCGATCAAGTGACGAGGACGACACCTGAGCAGGCACCACACTCTCAACTTCTTCGCCATGCCTCGGGTGGATTTTGGGCCCCGACAGATTTAACTGCATCATCCCCGGTTACATGGCAGGTCTTTAGTGACATCAAGACTCGAACCCAAGATTCGACGAAAACAACTGGTCTCTAGTTTGATACCATGACCTCTAGGCTACCACGGCCACCATATAGTTCCGAATAGGAGTCGCTCCATGTATAAGGCTTAGAGTGCTTTTTTTTCCTTCTGAAAAATTTCTCCAAAATTCGAATTGCGAACATAAATTGACTGATAGTTCGATCTTTTTTTTAAAAAAAAGTAGCAGCATCGGTAACAGTATTGATGGTAGCGAGGGTGATTTTGAGTAAGAGGACCTAAGTTCTAGTACAAAAAGGACTGGAAGTAATTGGGGTGGTGTGCCAGTTGTGGCATAGTCCTCATCACCTCACCGAGGTTCAAAACTACGAGGTCCGTTGTGAACAGGTCTCAATAAGTAAAGTTTTAGAACACATTGAATAAATCCATCTACATCACGTAAAAAATGAATGTTGACTCATTATGTAATTAATTTTGTCTTTTGTTTTCGATTAAAAGAACATATTAACTTGCGAAATTCATTATCGTTTTAATAGCTCATTTGCTGTAATTTTAAACCGTCAATAATACTAAAAACAAAGGCAGGTTTTATCTTCCGAAGTTTATGACGTAAAGTAGAAACTTGAGAAAATTGCTAGTTCCTATATTAGTTTTCTAGCTAATAATCCGAATTAGAAGATGACAAACTGAATGAACGATCACCAACCAGTGGGTGGTCTGTGACCTTGAGTCAGTTAGCGATAAAAATCTATTGGTCAGGAGAGAAATATGTACTTAAATTTCATTTTTTTTAATGATTTCACTATGGATAAAGAAAAACAATATTCAAAGAAAATATTACATTTTGAATGACAAATTTTGTTTAGTACATTAAGTTCATCAATTGTGCAAAAGAGGGTAAAAAAAGAGAAGCGGGATAATGGTCAAGCGGTTTTAGTATCATATCGACAATAATAAACATTGTCTTTCTTTTCTTTCTCCACATTTTAGGGTTCAGAAAGAAGAGAACATAGGCAACGAAAATAACAAATTTATTGAATAATGATTTTTATACTTCTCGCAAGCAGCGTTTTCTACTTCTGCTACTTTCGATGGATTACACTATTCTTTTCTTTCTGGAGTGAATCTGCAAAACTCATCTTTTACATCACTGCGATCGCAAAACAACCTCTACGTACAGGTTCAAGCGTAACAAATTTGTTTTATTAAGGTGTATAATTCAGCTGGTTTTCGAAAAGGCGCAGTTGGGAAAAAGTGGTTTGCATTGTCTAGCTTTCCTCATTCTACGAGATTTTAATAATCTTTGGTTATTTCTTTTTCCTTTAAAGTTTGAGTAAGAAGTAAAGGAGTTGTTTCTTGTTTAGCAGTTGGACCTCTGTAAGTTCACCAATGATTTTTCTGTCTTATTTTCATAACGTCACTCCACATTTTAGATAAAGGATATCGATAAAGGATAAAGAATTTTAGAAAACATACCAAACATCAATGTGATATGTTTATGTGATATATAGTTTCGATGACATTGAGGTGATATGGTTTTTTTGTGAAATGTTAGCACAATGGTGATATAATCTATAAAAAAAATAATAAGAAAAAAAAAAAAAAAACAATGCACCAAGAAACGTTTGCCCGATTGTAATGAAATTTCGTATGCAAAGACATTTGGACTGAGCTTGTAAATGGTTAAAATTTGGTGTCCAGTAAATGAATAGTGGGAGCTACAACGCATCCGAACTGCGCAATAAGCAGGTGTATATAAGAAGCGATTCTCAATATTATGATCAAATTTTCTGTTGCATTGCGATTTAGGATACCTTTCAATGACTGAAAAAATGTCTCGTCACAAGATTCTAGCTCATTACAAACAACTGTTTGATTTTGAAAGAGATCGCTCGTCATATAGGTCGAAGCGATGTGGCAATTAAAAGATGCTGTCAAGAATGAGTGAACAATGGCAGATTTCAGCATCATGATGGTAGCAGTCGACCTAGGGTCACATCAGATCGGGAGGACATAGTGATTGTCAGATCAACTGTCACAGCGCCTGACTCATCGTTATCGACTATCAGACGAGCGCCCCGCACGCGAGTGTCCTCCATGACCCTTCACAGACCGCTGATAGAGCGAAATCTATGCTCGTACCGACCGCTCCCCCGCCTGCCACGCACGCCTGCATACTGTTGTGTCAGATTACAGTAGTGCTTGGCTCGATCAGGTTAGAATGATGCTGACTGGGGATGTACAGTGTTTAACACGAATCCCGTTTCCAACTGTGTCCTGACGATCATCGAAGATGTGTCTGGAGACGCTCATGGCAGCGTGCCAATCCTGCTTTCACCATTGCTCGTCAGACAGGCCCTCATCCAGGAGTTAGGGTATGGGGTGCTATTTCCCTTGATAGACGGACCCCTTTGATCGTCATTATATTTCGTCATTTGATTCGCCTACTTGCAGCACAGCAACACATCAACGACATTCTGAGACCTGTTTTGCTACCGTTCCTTTTGCAGTACCCTGGCCTTATTTTCAGCAAGATAATGCCAGACACCATACGACACGTGTTGCTATGAACTATCTTACAACTTGTCAAACTCTTACTCTTGGCCAACGAGATCCCTCTCCAATCGAGCATGTCTGGGATATGATGGGAAGGTGACTACATATACCAGGGAATGTTGATGACCTAGCCCTACAATTGGAGCAAATTTGGTAAGAAATACTGTAGGAGATCATCAGAAGCCTTATCACTCTATGCCATGTTGCGTGGCGGCTTGCATCCAGGCTAGAGGTGGATCAACACCTTATTGAGCTCGTTACTTTGTAACTATGTAACTCTGAAATAAATCATTCCATTTTTCTGAAATTTTATTCATTTTCTATTCTGTATATAATTTTCCTATCCACCAGTTCTTATCTCCATCGGACAACTCCTTCTTCATGCGGAGAAGGGGTTGGATTGAAGGGGATATTCATTTTTATAGTGTATCATATCTGGTCTTTTACACACAAATTCACTTTACATGATAATAATGTTTTTTATCTTTTGCAATAAGAGTAAATGTGTGTGTGTGATTCAGAACATATTCTAAGAATCTACGGAAATTACACCTTCCATCGATTCCCGAAATTTTTAGATAAAAACAGTGTCGAATAAAGAATATTTAGAGCTTTTTTGGCGAAGATGAAATACTCTGACATTTGTTAACCGGAGGAAAAAGGCGCGTAAAAAGAAGTAATATACCCCTAGTTTTTCCTAATCTCTTATCAGTCAATGAATCAATTGTTTTATTTTACTTGTTTCGTACTCAGATATTTCTTTATATACATACGTGTGATCTTTAATTGTGTATTTTCATTGACTGTTTTTTTTAATGGCGACAAATAGTTGTTAGATAACAGTTAAGCAAATTGATATTTCGCATTTTAAAAAAAATATTTAAAATATTAAGTAACTAATTATAAGAGTAACAGTACTGAGTAGCATAAAATCAGTGACATAGTGATATATCTAATTCTTTATGAAGAGAAATAAAAGACGTAATATTTCTTCCTGTTTTTTTAAGTTGGCAGATGCTGCGTTCTGGATTGGAGAAAAATATATAATTATCATCGCAAATACACAATAAAAAAGTTTTTCATTAGTCAGAAAGGTATATGTAATTATTTGAAAGATTTATTTCGCTTTTTCAGATTGATTTGATTAGCTGCTATTTATATATTTACCTCAGCACATCAAGTTATATAGAAATCCAAACACACACATATTCTGAAATTCTGGAAAAAAAGAGTAATTATCGGTGTCTCCGAGTATAAAATGAAATTGGAATAGAGAAAATGGTTTATTCTTTTTAAACTCAAAACGAGTTCATCAATTACTAAGTGGATGTAAGTACAATTTTATATCTAAAAGCATGGTTTTGAAAATTACATTATTTCCAAGAAATGTATTTTTATTTTCTTTTTAATACTTTATAATGTATTTTTAAATATATGTTCCAGTTTGAAACTATCTATTCATTTAAAAGTCGATATTTAGTTTTCACCCAAGCAGAGTAATCTAACTTTTACTACTTCAGACCGTTAATTTGTGCCATTTATGAACGTGTTACGTAAAAGCTGTAACTGATTAATAATATTATTTAATAAGGAACAAATAACTCAATTATTACTTCATTAATATAAATAATTATAAATTCTTCAGTTTTTGCATCTTCGC
Organism: Nephila pilipes; assembly: GCA_019974015.1. Lineage (NCBI taxonomy): Eukaryota > Metazoa > Arthropoda > Arachnida > Araneae > Nephilidae > Nephila > Nephila pilipes. Next base: position 99 of record BMAW01015225.1, on the reverse strand, counting down.
TGATTTCTTACTTGTTTATTATAATATTAATATATTCAATGAAATGTTCGAATGCATATATATATATATATATATATATATATATATATATATATATAT